>OY744518.1:41474011-41506511 GCA_963556195.1 Sepiola atlantica
ATGGAATACTCTAATCTCTATGTATCTTATATAGTGACTAAGTGTTAGCCACAGGAGGGGGCCACTTCATTTTTAAGGCTGATAAAAAATTGAACACAAAAATTGAGCAACACATCTGAAATATTCGACTTAAGAATTACAACTTGAAAACTATCTTCATCATCTTTTGCACTTTTGATGACAAATAAATCGATGCACAATTACTTCTGTTGAATATTCTTTTCAAAATGCAGGTTTAAAAATACACGCATCATGGATTGAAAAAATCGGCGTTTTTTAGCAGTGTGAGTAATTCTTTATATGTCTACGTTTTTACAGCGCTAAGTTTCATTTATACATTGTATAATGATTTATTTCAATATACATAAGTTATTTAATTTTACATATATACACATATTGTTATAATATTAATAACTAATATAATATATTGCGTATACATATGTGAAACTGTAAATACATATATACATATATATATATATATATATATATATATATATATATATATCAGTTTTTACTTCAGTCAGAGTGCTTCATATAATATATATATGCATATATTATTATTATTATTATTATTAATATTGATATATTAGTCAATACGATTTAAGTATCGCGGGAGTATGACATCTGGTCCGACAATCCACGTCTCATCTTTTATTTTATGGTCAATGTGTTGCAGTCGACCGGTCTACTGCGTGCGTTCCATAAAATCAGAAATGGACAGAGATGGTAGAAGTAAGGCCAGCACGAAAGTTCAGATAGTTATCAAGTAAATCCTACGTTTTATTGCGTCGATATTTTTTATCATTCTTATAGATAAACTTACAAAAAATAGCCCGTTTATTTTGATAGATATTTTTTAGCTTGTTGAAGAAATAGAACATGTGTTTCCAAAGATAATACGGCTATGTTTTTTGTCTGTCAACTCTTTTTTTACGAATATTACTATCAATCAATTAACAATTTATTATCTCTAAAAAAGAATAATAAAACGAACGCACATAACGAACGTTCCCTGGATAATCTCGAAGCATTAATCCAATTCAAAGCTGAACTTATCTTTGTTTTATTATGAACGAAGGAGAAGCTCAGATGGGACGTTATCATAAAAAACATAATCATTAAAAAAGCCACAACTCCCTGACGTTGCAGTTTATCCGTAGCGCATGCGTACACGGTCATTTGAGGTTAATCTTTTAGAGATTATTAAACGTGTATCTACGCATCTATTTTGTAAAAGAAAAAGAAGGAAACTATTGATAAACTCGCTTACAGTGCACTGTGATGCTAATAATTCTAAACCTCTGCTATTGTGTTGGCCAATAATAGACACAAAATGAGACATATGAACAAATATTACTCTAAGCGTGATAATAAAAATGTTCAGAGCAGAAAGCCCGAACACATCGTGTATATATATATATATATATATATATATATAATTTATTTAGATACTGTATATTACATATTTCAGCAATGTACCGCGGTTTCATCTAAAAGGGCAGATTTAGAAATGTCATGCAAGTACATAGAAATATTGGGTTGACATGAGTATTAATGAGAAGAAGTAGTAGCCACTACTAAGAGCGCAGGAACAAGGTCCGGGCTAAGAGAAGTCGGTGGCAAGGAGTGAAATGAATGGGGATGGCTGTGAGTGAAAAAGGGGAGGGGTGGAAGTATTAGTGAATTTGTATTCGGGTGGGAGAGGTGATGAAGGTTTTTGTTGTGGTGAGGTATAGCATGGATTTTGAGGAACAAGGGAAGAAAGAGAGGACGTGTAGTCTCTGTGTTTTTGTACGTGTAGGTAGAGTCATGGTTTAAGAAAAAGATTTGAATAAATTAAGATTATTGTAAAGTGGGTGGGGTGGAAGGGTAAGAGTGTGAAAGAAGTAGTCGAAAGGGTGAGATGGATGAGGGGGAAGACGAGAGATTTTGTTGTGGTTAGATGTGACATTTTTGGAGAGTAGGAGTATTTGACCAGCTGGCTATGTCAGCAATGTTTAAATATAAGTTAGTTAGAAGGAAAGTGTTGAAATGTTCTGAAAATATGACACTGAGGGGAAGGAAAAAAATAGAAGGAGAAAAGTGATATAATTTTGGTGAGAAATATGTGAGATGTAGTTTTGTGCAGGCAGGGTTGATGTTTGAAAGAATTGTTAAAATCACATGTTTATAAATGTTCAAATAATGAAAAGCGGTGGTCTTACTCAAACTAGGTTTCTGACGAACATCTGTAAAATAATTCGATTTAACGAACTAGAATTGTTAAGAAAACGGTAATTATTATAAAGCTTAAAAGTACTGATAAAAATAGTTATTTAAATGTTTAAATATCATTAGAATTTACGCCAAATGTAATCGAAGAGAAACGTGCAATAATGACTTTTAATTTTTTTGAAAAAAGTAACACTTATTCATTTGAATTTTCTCACATTTAACATATAGATTTCGATAGCACACAGACAAACATTGACTTGTACACACAACACACATATGAATACATATATATAGAGAGAGAGATAGAGAGAGAGAGAGAGATAGAGAGAGAGAGAAAGAGAGAGAGAGATAGAGGAAGAGAGAATTAGATAGTCTAAAACTTGATATGTATCCCAGAGAGTAATGGTCACGCACTGATTGTTCCCGAATATTTATCTTACGTATTGAAGAATAATCCAAGACGTCTTGAAATTTCTAATTTAAGCTTCCCCAGGATGTTGTAAATGATAGCCGCCATGTTCGCTACAATGCTTATTACATTGAAACTAATAATCGTACATAAGAATTCTCATAATTCATCCAAAATAATATCTCAGAATCTTACAAGTGATGTGTGAAAATCTACTACTATGATTTTAAATGTTGTTTTAAATGTTGGGTCCCGATGCTACGATGGTGTGTTGCTCTGTCAATAGTTCTGCACATCTGCTGATTTTTTAAACTTAGCGGATGTTCAGAACTAACTGTAAAAATTTGGCGCTAACGCAAATTCGTCGGAAACTTGAACAAGTGGTCGAGTGAGACGTCAACTCACAAACACAATAAACTCCTCGTGAACAATATCGAATATTTTTTTAAACACAACTGTCTAGAAATAATAAAAACCAGAAAAAAGTATACGGCGAGAGAATAGAATATGGGGAATTTGATTTCTGATAAATATTACGTCAATGAACTTAAAAATACATTTTACTATTGTACTTAAGAGAATTTGATAGTATTTCTTTGTAATTCTCTTTGTTCTTATAATCAAGACGCAATTCTTTTTTATTAAGAATGTTCACTAGAGGCGTCAACTCTGATTGACAAACAAATTATCGATCGTTTCGCATATTCTAATTTTAAGTTTTAGTTATATAATGAAAGAACTTGTTTCATGCATGTATGACGAATCTCTATTTTAGACATTTTATAAGGTTGTGGTGTATTACTGTAATTACACACCTGACTAATAGTTGACAGGTAAGCATGTTATCATATATATGCCTTTAATACACATGATGTTTTAAAATGATTGTTTTGATAATTCAACTTACAAAAACATTGTTGCAGTTAGGCGAACGATATAACTTTATTGATATTCATAAACAAGCTGAAACCAAACTCGTTCGTCTTGAATGACAAACGAAAAATCAGATGATCAGATATGAGCCTACTGCACTCTGTAATCTTTTAAATAGTAAACGCGATGTATTCATCTGCATCGGTTTAAACCATTATTTTACGATTGGTGTGACATTCTAAATTGCAAATACAATGTACGTTTCAAAAGTAATGTTTCGATAATTCAATGTACAAACACATTATATTTCTTAAACAAACTGAACAATTGTGTGTTTCCCTTATCTCTCAAAATTGTGCCGGACATTGCTTTTTTTTTTGACACATTGTTCACAAATAAATTGAACATAATGGCCAGCCACTATCGTACTAATAAAACACTGCATAGTGTTACAATGAAAATGTAGCCACACTATTAACACAAATGATGTTCTTTGTGTTGTATGAGAAACATTACTAGTTTTTCTTCTTTTGGATTTCATAGTAGAATTAATAAACTATCACACATATGTAAAGATTATTCTTACATAACAAAAATAAACAGTTTCCTCGCTTGCATAGTATCCCTATAGATAATATAGCAGTAGATACTTGTTTATCTGCCATCTTATATACATGTGTGTGTGTGGTGTGTATAGAGACAATGTAACTTATTAGCGGCATTGAAAAAAGTCTCTCTTTTTTTAAATGCCTACAAATACTAGGATATTATTTGTAAACTCAATATAAAATTAGAAGTTATGAGAGAAATGCATAGATAGCCAACTGAGAGACGGGAGTCTTGTTCCGTAAATTACAAGTCTCTGCTAATCAGAATAATTTGATAATAGTTTTGTTTGAACTAACTTAACGTCACAGGGGATGTATCGTTTAGATTAGGTAGGTTATTATTAGAGTATCTAGGAAACAAAACTTAACGAAAAATGTATCATTGACTCAGCTCTTGTATAATAATAAGTATACATATGCATATACATACATACACATATACATATGTTTGAATTATCTACTAAACACCAGTCTCGAGTGCCTTCGTTGTACAAAGTTTGCCAAGGAAATCTGACATGAGGTACTTCACCCGACAAGTAAACCCTAACAAAATATTTAAAATAATATAGTATTCACAGGACAAATAACAGCCCCTCAGCACGGCTATACACTTGCTCATACGAGGAATGGTGCACATTCTGTAAGTAATGTTACCTCACGTAACAACATAAAGGTGGATAGTCCACCACACTAGATGAGGTCTTGTTCATGGAATCCGGTAAGACTAATACACTACAAGAAAGATATACTTTTATATACTTAACTGGACAATTGGGGAATGGAAAATTAATGTTCTTAACTTCTTTACTAAATCAAGGTTTGACATATTAATGGGAACTTTAATGGATACTTTCTAGAACTAATTCTAACAAGAAAAACTTCGGTTAAACATATGGTAACAATATAATTATCTGAGTCATACAAAATGAAAATATGAATGAGCCTTTATTCTATTTTACTTCATCCGAACTTCTCAGAAATCAAGGGGCTTATATCTGGGGCTAACACTTGATCTCTATATAAGATGCATAGATATTTGAATATTCTATTAAAGTTTTATTTTATCTCTCAAACGTTGAGTTAGTAAAGAAGTTACAGTTAATTTTTCCTCTCTCTAATTGGCCAGTTAGTTATGTTAAAGTGTATCTCTCTTTTGGTCTCTTGGTCGTACAGGATTCCAGGACAGTAATTTATCTGGTCTGGTGGAGTATCAAACTTAATGGTGTTACTTGAGGTAACAATACTTAAAGATTTAAACTCTCCCAAAATGACCAGTTAGTCTCTGGATGTGATCATATAAGACATAATAAGTCGGAGAGGATAGTTAGGTTTATGTATTTTGGCATGTTCATATATATAACCGGATTTATATTTGTTGAGGCTCATAGAATCAATAGTTGCGCTATTCGCGGTGATTAATTTAGTAATGTGTTTTTTTTAAGTTCTTAAACTAGTTTTAACTATAATACCGACCACCCCTTCCGATAAAAAGACAGTAGATCAATAGTCCTATGAGCATATCAGCCTTGGAAAAGGATACTCTTTATTTTTATTGGTTTTGTATTTTTATTATTATTTGTTACAACTCGATAAGAGTAACACATGAGTAGCTACGTATTTTAGAAAATAAATCGGAGGTCGGCAAATTCTCTGTCGTGATTAGTATAATTGATTACGTTATAGTCAGAGATCAAGGGTAATAATTTGAAATATTACTTAATGATAGATAGATGACGCTAACAGGCAGGTGGCCACTGAGATCGATCTCATTAATAGTCATCTGTAAAGAATACACAGTTCATCGTATGAGTTACTTGGGACTTAACATTTCGATGAGTTATTTTTTTGTAGAACTGAGTTAATAAATTAATAGTTCAAATATTTTGAAAATACTTTTCAATAAGAATTCGGTTATGTAAAATAAATAATACTGTGGCAGCCATTTACCTCGTCCACACGTGGAAATTGAAATGTGGCCACACAACTTCGTTTTGACGAAAATACACAAACCAATATAACACGCATGGTGTTTATAACCTATACTGATAATATGCTAAGGAATTTCGTATTCTCACGTACTTGATGATGTTTCAAACCTATTTTAAAAATGAAATCGTGGGATCGCAAAATATGAAATGCAAAAAGTAATGTACAATAGCGATGTCACTATTTGACGAAAAATAAATTTTACCATTTCAAAATAAATTAATCTACAATTAAATACACCGTCATAAAAAGTATGCTGCGCTCTCTCGGCTTAAAATGGTTTACAATAGACTCATTTTATGATAATTATCAAATTGTTACAATGTTCAATAAATTAATCAATATAAGTCAACATCTATTAAGTTTTTGAAGAATATTTAGCTATCAATTATTTTAAAGTGAGAAGGAATAGTGTATATATTTTTTTAAATGAATTACATTTAAATATTTACAAAGACAAAGTAAACAGTTAAACACGTTTGTTTTATTTATTGAAAATACTGTTTATTCGTCAAGTTATTTACAGTAAAAAAAGAAGGAATATGGTAAGTAAGCAAACGGCGAATATTCACTTTGCCTGTTAGTAATATTTTAAACGTATTTTATTTGTATTTGGTAAAAAGATATTCAACTGCTAAGGTGTTTCTACTGAAGATACTGATTCTTGTCAACTAAGCTCGATTCATAGTATTTATTATCCGGCCATCTTTTGTGGAGTTAAGTATATATTAAAATCAGAACCAATTTGAATGGCTGTATTTTGACCTCGTAACACACAGGAAATAATCTAGACCAATAAATAATATATATGTCAGCCTCACAAGCCGCGGAAAACGATCGTGTATATATATATATATATATATATATATATATATATATATATATATAATTATGTTTAATTTTTACGGAATCGTCGGTGTGGAGATAACTGATATGCTGATCGCATGGTTCGAACTCCGAGCACGACTAACGTAAGATCTATACAGAAAAAATAATACATATTATGTGTTTTCAAGCAGAACACAAACATATCTAATAGTCGGAACTCGCTATTTTGCTTTAATTAGACGGCTTATTTGTGTTTCTTTTAAAGGGCCCAGCCGTAAAGGGAACTATTAAATAATTATGTTAATAATAAATATGTGTTCTTATAATCCGCGTACATATATGTTCCATCCTTACATCCTTAGTGCAGTATATATATATATATATATATATATATATATATATATATATATATATATATATATATATATATATTAAAAGAAGGTTGTGTACAAAAATGCTTTGAAACAACGAGATATGTGAATACACATAAAATACAGATTATCTATGAAAATACAAAATGTGTTTTCAAAATAAAAAGCAGCTTATCAAAAATGCAATTTTCAATCTGTTTATTCATAAGTATTATGCCAGACTCGTCCTCTTAATTAGATTCTCTTACTACTATAATAAAGTGTTATGAGTATACACCTGTTCGATACAATTCTATCAAACACACCTATAGATAAAGTAAAACAACAATTTGACGGAGTTTACTCTAAGTTATTTATTAAAAAAATATAAAAGCAAATCTAGGGAAAAAAAGAATCTCTACTTATTTGTGTGTGTTGATTCGTCAATGACAAACAAGGTAGTTAACTGTCGCACTTAATTGTAGTAGAATTTTCCTTGAGTCCGCATCATATTATCACTAAAGTAAACTACAATCTAGCATTGCGATACATAGATTTCTCTAGTTTATGTTTGTATTTTGATAGTTATTTTCTTTTTGTATAATATTAAAAGAACGTCTCTGTTTTATTTTTCTCAGCTGTTATTCGTATTTCTTTCGTACCGGGGTTATTTCTGAATCGGTCGGTTCAAACATATTCATTTCGTTTTATCTGTTTGCTTTTTATGCGTCATAGAAAAACGGTTTATTTTCGGAATTGTAGTTATTGTAAATCGACAGGTGGTTTTCTAGGATTGCACACAACTATTGAGAAATATGAACATAAACATATTTCAAGACGTGCGCAAAGGTGTAAGTACGGAGATGAAAAAAAAGCAAAATTGAATATATTGGAAAGTACATCCTCATGTTTGGGTACATATTAACCTTCGCTGGTATAAACATGTACATGAAACAACCTATCATATAAACATAATATATATTTATTAATATAAAAGCACATATTATATTATATAAAAAAAATTGTGTATACTTTATATGCGACCATTCAGAATGCAAGTGAGAGATGAAGATGCTATTTAATAATTAAATGTTAGAAACCGACTGACAACACCTCGTATTGATTGCATGGACGGATTCAAAATTATTGTTCAAGTTTAAGCGCGACGAAGCGGAAAATATATATCTCACACTAAAGCGTGATAGACCGTCTCAGCATCTTATATAAATGATTGGACACATGCAAAATTTTGGTGGATTCGCCAGTCACTGATGAATACGATACAATAGCCAGTGACTGGCGAATCCACCAAAGCGTAACACGTCATAACTGCGACTGAGGAATAAAATGGGTAGTGCCAACGCGTCATAGCTGTGATCCATATATAATAATTTAAGATGACGCAATAATAATTCTATAAATAAAGATGACGCAACACCTGAAAACAGTATAAAAAAGATGCCACCGACACGTAGGTGCAGAAAGTATCGCAGTCGCGAGTGGACAGTACAGCAATAACAATTCGTTGACAAATAAAAATACTATTTCAAACTAAAAGGTTACAATGTGCCTAATTGTATTAAATATTACATCTATAATTATTCATAGCGTTTTAAACTAAGGCATTGTTGTGAAATATATTCTAGAATGAAATCTTCCAAAAGGTTGCAGGTTCAATCCCTGGTGATGGAACTTTAATAAAAATCAGATATACGTAAAAGGTATGAAATGTGACATGAGCACCTAACTTCCGGGGTTCAGTGAAAAATTTCCTGGAAATGACTTACTACGACAAAATGAAATGAGAACATATTAAGGAAGTATGATGGTTAAACGCGGTGTACATCGACAGTACAATAATGAGGACAACATAAAAATATGTTAGTAATTTAAACAGAAACAAAAGCAGATCATCTCAGAAATATTATCAAATACGTAAACGTTATACACAATTTTGATAACTACATAAGTTAAATGTAACATGCAAATACATAAGATACGACAGAACCTTTTGATTATGTTTCTAAATCAAAGGGTTGTTGTTATATAACAGTGTTTAACAGAGCGCACCATGATTTAAACATGGTGAATGGTGTGTCGGAACAGTACATGATTGCAACATGTTATAGAGATAAACAATATCATGAAATGTCGATGCTTAAGAAAAAAAACTTATTAAAGAATAACTCTGTACAACACATGGAATACACACATACAGAATCGATGTAAAAAACTCAAATAAGTTGCAAGATAGATTGAACATTGTCAGAACTCTGCTCAATAAGAGACATAATATGTTATTCTTATACGAGGTTCAGAATATCCAACATTCTTCAAGCACACATTGGATCAATGATAGCACTGATATATAGATTATCGATTCTGTAAATAAGAAGGAAACTATGTTCCTGGACTAAAAGGTATTCCATTACAATTGGAACTTCATACAATACAATAAGAAGTGTTGAAGCTTACCAGAACAATCTTTAATCCTATATATGTGACAATTGGCTATGCATTCCACTATTCTGAGAAACTGACTCTCATCTTAGGCGAATAACCTTTTTTCTGAGTATTAATTGATAAGTGAAAGAGGAATAACAGACATTGTTTTGGGTGTGTGCTCGTATGCTGCAAAAATGACCCTCGTCGTATATCAAGAACCTTTCTTTCATGAGGTTGTTCTATAAGCGAAAAGGGAGTGGAAACATGGTTTTCAGTGAATGAAATTCGGGAGAAATATATAGATTAGAAAATGCTGGTCTATATATTCTTTATTGGTTCACTAAGGCTTTTGATATAAAAACACAGGACAAGACTACTGAATATATTAATGACTATTTCATACTGTTAAAACATCATGGCTATCACCAGCTATTTAAATATCGGTAAGAAACCAACATATAAAGTGTGGGAATTTTGGATTATTGTGAGGTCAATACAGTAGCTTGTACACATGTATCAACCTCAATTAGTTGTACTAACACACGCATTAATCGTGTAAGCGTAATATACATTGATTCGAAGAATTCTCGGGGTAGAAGTTTTCAATTGTAGTAACTTTAAATCAGTTACTAAATTGCAGAATGTTCTCGTACGTAAACTCATGTTTGCTGATGACATTTTATTGCTCACAATCATTGCATACAAGAAAAGAAAAGTATGTTTGCTAAACTCTATTAAAGAGGAAATGTAGGAAACTAAAATTATGAACAAGCTACTACACACTATCATGATATTGGCATATTCTTCGTCGTACACATCCAACAATTAGGAGGGCGTTCAATAAGTAATTCTCGTGACCCACTTCCAGTGACCTGATCTAGACGAAATATTGCATGTGTAATGATTTATATTTGGATGAGTTATATTGCAAGAAACAGCTCTGAACAAATTGTGGTTCCTGATTTACAAGTGGTTGAACTGTGTCAGGTGTGAAGTGGAGTCATTTGAGTATCGCGCAGTGATCCGGTTTTTGTATTTGAACGGAAGCACACCCAAGTAGACTTTTGATGACATGTAAGACACTTATGATGATGATGCTCCATCCATGCTGGTATTGTGAATTCAAACATGGCCGGAGGTTTGTGGAAACAGCTCCTATACCTGGTCGTACCTCTTCTGCCATTGATGAGGCATCTGTCCGTCAAGTTTAGGCTGCCATTTTAGAAGATCGACGAATTACTATTCGCCAAAAAGCCCAAGCGGTAAAGATTTGTACAGGGTCTGTGGAAACTCATTCATTCATTGATGACCATTTGCATATGCATAAAGTGTCTGCCAAATGGATTCCTAGGTTTCTCACTCATTTCTAGAAGCCAGAACGCATCGGATGAAACATGGGTCAATCACAGAGATCAAGGCTCAGTCAATGCAGTCGAGACACTTGAACTCACCACCTCCAAAGAAGGCAAGGGTGCAGTTCTCCGCTGGTAACGTCATGTTCACAGTCTTCTGGGGCGAGGACGGAGTAGTGGTGAAAGATTTCCGTGCAAGCGGTGCCACAATTACAGGAGCTTAACTTTTGATTAAATTAAGAGAAGCTATAAAAATCCATGGGCAGGGCAAGATCAGCAAAGGTATCCTCCTCCTGCAAGACAACGCTCAGGTCCGCAACTTGCATGTCGCCAGATCAGAAGCACGGGCGTGGGGCTATGAAATCCTCTCCCATCACCTTACTCTCCTAGTCTTGCACCTTCTTACTTTCATCTCTTCCTAGCCATGAAGTTGTTTTTGAAAGGAAAGCGTTTCCCAGATGATGTAGCATTGATTTCCGAAGTTACGACGTAGTTGGAGGGCAAACCTTGGTTTTCCTACAAAAAACGGTGTCCAGAGTTGCATCAAACGATGGGAGAAATTCATAACTCTGGGTGGTTCTCATGTTGAAAAAGACTAATAACTGTGCCAAGTTTCATTAATCTACTGGTATGGGAAATGAGGCAGGGACATTACTTAATAGACGCCCCTCGTAGCTTATATTTCCTTATTCAATTACATCAGAAGCACTGTCGTAAATAATGAAATATAGATTAAGAAACCAATACCAGAATGTCTAATTATCTAATCTCATATAGGTGGACGACACACAAGAAGGTTTTGCAATCAAATGCATCGTGGAACACAGCATAGCCTTGCCTACACTGCTATAACTCATGGCAGCAACTTACTAATAAAAACTTGCAACTCCAAAGTTGAACATCACAGGTGAAACTAACTTTCATATCACGCACGGAATTTTAATCCAACGATGAGAAGAACACGTGGAAAAACTAAACAATTTGTGACTAATAAGTAACTTTAACACAAACCCTACAAAACAAGAAGATCTCAGATGGAAGTTAGCATATATTTATCAGAAGGAAGATGAGATAATGTCTGATAATTTATCAGAGCTTCGGTAAAAAGGGAGTTATATATTCAAATTATCAATGTTAAGTTAATTCAGACAGTAAGACGAGCACATTGGCAAGTGTTAGCTGGAAACTGCCACAATGACGGAACTAATAGAAGGTAAGGTGAACTATCTTGCTACCTGTTTTTACTATTTTTGACTTTATTACTTGTCTTCTATCCATGGTACAGTGTAGCTATGCATCTTGAGTATGACACACTCTATATTATTATACAAATGCATTGCCTGTTGAAATGATTCACGATCAGTCCACAGATACGTAAGCTCCTTAATGAAACAGAATCACATAAACAATAAGCTCGACAATTCGGGACCACTCAAGACCATGTGCCAAAAAAGCAGAAGACTATTTTAACCAAAGAAGTCAGATAATTATCATACCACATTTCCTACTTAATCCAGAGAAACTCATTATACATTTTAAATAAATGTTTTGAGTGTGTTATATGATTACTAACTGTTTATTTAGTATCATTTGATTTATTCTATCATATATTTTTATATATCTATATATCCATATATAAAGTATATTATCTAAAATAAGGGGTACAAGTCATGTAGTAATTCGCTATGCTTGGAACGCAATAAAGTGCGGACCTGAACTAGCGGAATTGATATAACTGCCACACTACGTATGTAAAGATATAAGCGGTCACGTGTTGATTGCTCTTTTTCCTCAACGATGTGTGTAACTCTTTCATTGTGTTGCGAACGATCTCACGGAGATGAATAGGAAATCACTTGCATCTTAACAGACACATCTGCGATTTAACTAATTTTTGCACACACATAGATGTAATGTAAACCTTACCTTGAATCGCTCGATAATTAACGTGTTGGTTATAAAAACGATGGGTGACACGCTTGCCATACTTAAGCTCATCAAAGAGTTTAAACCCGCCCATTATAAAAGCATAACCGAATTCTCCCAAAACTGGTCTTAGCAATTTACTCGGTATTCTTAAAACGTTGTTTTTTTTAATACCTAATCTAATGATACAGAGGATTTATTTCTATTTTGTTTACAGAATAACACCTAATCTATAGTAAAACTAGTTGATACTTATAACGTCAAGAAACTGATATTTTATATATCTTTGATGTAGTCATGATGTGTTTACCGTATGAATTAAAAATCAGTCTATGCTAGATATAGCTAATTACGCACAACATCAGAAGTACTAGTTAAAATATTACTAGAAATATAAAATGAAACTCAAGCATTTAAAATACGCAGGCGAAACTGAATTAAAATGAACGTGATCTCAAATGCGGCAGAATTTCTGCTTTTATATATCAACACCAAAAACGATCTCGGAACAATGGAAGCGAATGTTAATGGTATCTCTCCTACAAAGTAAATCGGTATTCCTTTACCTTCACCTTTTCAGTTGTTAAGTGGTAAAACAACTCTACTTTAAGCAGTACTTATACTTGGGAATAATTCGAATGATGTTTTAGCCGCTGTTATTTAGGATATATAGGGATAGCTTAGACGTAGTTTACTTGGATTGGATTGGATGAAAGATGGCGATATATCTGACTGCAAACACATTATATGTTTAGAAACTTTTACGAATGTAAGATTTTTCTTTCTTCGGGGCATTGTAATAAGCTGTTTCTGTATTCTTCTTTTAATGAATTATTTTTTATAGAATCTAGGATATGTGTGTATATTTTATTTGTCTTAATTGATGCAAACACGGCCGTAGATTATTACTCTCATCACTGATAAATAAAGCTATACTCGCTAGAATCCGTATTATATTGTTTATTCATACATGCACGGGAATTAAATATAAATATCTATTAATCATAAAACTTGAACATTTTAACATGAATGATAAATATTTACATATAACAGACTGCACTTGCATGTATAGCTTAGTTTGACGGCTTCCATGATTACTCATTAAAGGGACTAGCGGTGAAAGGGATTATAAATAATTATTCACTAATACATAGACAATAATTATCTACATAAATATACGTTTCATACTTGCAGCTCATAAGTGTAGAAATAACCGTTCCGACTAGTCGCCTGATTGGTACATACATTCAACAAATTCGGTATATTCCTAACAATGAACTGTATAGTAAAAAAAAAAGTGAGCATCTATTTATCAAGTTATGAATAGGTTTCTATACTGCAGTATTTTCTAAAATCTGCATTCCCCATATTCCCTCCTAAGCAAAATTTAGGCGATCTGTTTCGTGTGTAACTAAAACAAAATAAAATAAAACGTAATAATCATTAGACTTTCAACACGAAAAAGCACACTTGTTTCCTGATACATTTTCGATTCTATCGAATGTTTTCCAATCACACGTTTGATCTGTTCCTCTGTTAAGTGACGTTACTCGCATGATGTTTGCTGCAAACACGCATCTACAAACCATTTTCTTTCAATACCTGCTGCGTGCTCCGGGCAACTCCAGAAGTTGCGATAAAAATCACAAAGTTAATTACACGCAAATTGCCACTTTTATCAGAGTTCACCATCCTCCCTTTACAAATACATAATCACGCGCTTATATACACTCCGAACTTTCACCGTGTAAGCATCGTTTTTATTACAAGAAGAAACTATCCGGCATTGCCCAGATGATTATCACCTTATAATATATCTGATTGTAAGACCCAATGGTAGAAGCTCTATAGAGTATAGGATCATTCCGTTATTGTTTTTTTAAAAAATTTTTTTTATCTCAGATCATCTCTGAATCAAAGTGGTTTTACCTGTTAGCGTTCGATATGTGGTTTCATATGATATATGGTTTAGAGACCATACATGCACGAGAATATACGTCAACAAACTTATACTGCCTACAATATAAAATCGTGTTTGCTTTGTTCATAGCACACACTTACAAGTGTGTATGTCGTAAAACTAAACAAACAACTCACAACTCACCACTTATTACAGCCAATAATATAAATGCATTGTCATTTGAATTATGAAGACTATTATGAGATTATCAAAACATAATGAATATAATTAACAACATTTGATTACTTATGAAGATTGTTTCTGACTACTATTTGTTGACATTTAATTTTAAGGCAATCATGTCGTAAGCTGCAGAGAAGAGATGCCGTAGTAATGGGTTCTACAGATGGGAAATTCTGGAAATATTAACTCTATTCATTGAAATTCTGTTCGATATTAGATACACGTAGGTAGAACAAACCTATCTTTTCAATTGTGATAGAAGTGGATGCTTGCTCTTAATGTCTTACATGTGTGTGCCAGATGCTGGAGCTTAATCAAGGAGTATCTAAGTTTCAAGTAGTTTCAAACCTCTCGAATACTTAGCCAACGCTATAAACGTTGCAAGCCGTTGAGAATTGATAGGCCTTAGCCAGTTTCTTAACTGCATTCTATATATTAAAGAGCAAATGACCACAGAGAATTAAGATAAAATAATTCACAACATAGAAAAAGGAATTGTGACGAGTAGAAAGGCAATGACATTTTTTAAACTCTCGAGACACGTTAGCGCCTGATGGTTGGTGGTCAGTTCCGGATGACCAGCTGAGCGCAGCTGAAAAAAAAAACATTTCCTCTGGTAAGCTGGGTTGTACTTAGACAAAGATCGGGCGTTTAGTAATTCTAGGTCGAAACTATATATATTTAACAGTCAGAGCTCGGCAGAAGTAGATGGGATTTAATTGTAGACGATCAGAGTAGACCAGCAGATCGGAGGTGACACGAGTAGTGAAAGTTTAACCCGAACAACAGCAATACCACAACAGACAATTTATCTCAATTGGGTCCAAGTTATACACTTAAGCAGAAACCACTTATTTTTATAAGCTTTTATGTTTGATGGTTACCATGGATCGAAAATTGAAAGTCTTATACTAGCTAAGATCGCAGTAAATATGGTTGAATAATTCGACCGCTTTAGTAAGTACTTTACATCTGAAGCGAGCTTCTACATATATAAGCGACGTGTACGTCGATAGATGGGATTGTTATGCCACGTCTGAGCCGCACGCTGAGCACTCGATTTCGAAATCTGGTGGACAGTGAGCTTTTCTTGTCGCAACAAAAGGACGTTGCTAGTCTAAATCTCCCACTCAGCGTTATCGTTATTAACGTGGAAAGTGCTCAATTTACCTTCAGCTTTTGGTTCTTGTCAGTAAGACATTCGCACTAGGAAACCTGTTTTACTACCGCATCATCATTCCCTTCTCTATGTGGCAAATATCGGGCGGAATTTTAATGACACACTTTGTAAGGGGGGCGTCCGTTGAACACATTATCGAACTACTGCTTCACTTTCGCTTACAATTGCTCGTTTTAAAATACAATATAATCAAATGTTTAACAAAACTGCACCATTAGTTATGATCAGTACATATATTTGATCAATGTTAGTGCTCAGATGGTGTTCCTTACCATCCAGTTGACACTCATTACAGTCTCGTAAACTCTTATCCTCGATTGACTATTGGCCTTAATATGTGGTTAGTCAATAGTAAACAAAAATGATGAACACACACGGACATACCGACCAGTGGCCGTTCCGTTTTTATTGATTTCCACTTTTTTCCTTATTGTAAGAAGAATTAATTTATACCTGCTCATTTATAAAACATGTCATCCACAATAGTTAAAAAAGCCGTTTTGCAAATAGCAGCTCTTTCAAATATTCAAAAATACAGTTGATAACACGAAAACACAAAATCAGGAATGTGAAATAGAAAAAGAAAATCCAGGCAAGTTGTGTTGGTATTTGATAGAAATATCACTTAATCGTCAGCCTATATACTATGAGATGGTTTATATTAAAATAAGTAAACGGCATGAGAAATATATGCAAAAAGCGGAAAATTAAACTAAAACTGATGGAAACCACACAAGCAACGCATTTTCCTAAATGGATCGCCTTAGATATCTAAATTGCTTCATGATAAAAAAAATAATTTATGGAAATATTTATAACAATGATTTTAGACAAGCCATTATGAGATGTATATCTACGCCTAAGCAAATCATTTTATACCGATGGATGCAATATCATTTTTAAATATTGAATACCGACCAGCTGATATTGATGCAATGCAGATTCACGCATGTGCTTAATATGTTCATATTATTCTTGTTTTCTTTGATTTCGTTTTGCGTGCTTTTTTTAATAAATATACTAGCATTAAATTCAATGAATAGTTTTTGTAATCGATCTCTTTTGGGTAGGACTATAAAGGCTCGTTCGATGGAATTGTGCCCTACAGTAGTATATTCATAGTTATAGGATTATTATTATTATTATTATTATTATTATTATTATTATTATTATTATTATTATTATTATTATTATTATTATTATTATTAATAATAATAATAATAATATATTATTATTATTATTATTAATAATAAAAATAATAATAATAATAATAATAATAATAATAATAATAATAATAATAATAATAATAATAATAATAATAATAATAATAATAATAATATAGTAGGGGTATAATCGAGAAGGAGTGAGGTTCATAACAGTAGTAACAGTAATACCGTTAGAACTGTGATTCTAAGGTGACACGTGTTTCACTTTTACCCCTTCAACGTAAATACTCCCTACCAGCCCGACTAGTAGCTAAAGTGTAAAAGTCGCTAGATGCCGGAAAAATATCTCCGTTCATAGCTGCTTTCCTCGAACGGCTTGTTTTTGGAATTCCCGCGCTGCTTTTTGTTTCCGCGACTGTTACATCACGCATCACTTTAAATGTAATGTGAACAAACATCTTGGTAAAATCTCACTACTTAGAATCACCCCCCTAAAAAACTCGGCCCTTATGATGTGAGCCTTTTTAGTCTCAGTTGTAATGTTCCTTGTTTGGAGTCAACAAAATAAACATCCTTTGATATTTTCAGTTCTTCATGCAAAATTGGTTCAACATTTCTCATATGTTTAACCTATAACAATTTATTATTATTATTTGTACTCACTAAGAGTTCTCACACAGATCATCGTTAGTGATTGAGTCTGAGTGACAACAAACCTCCCCATATTTCCAGTATTCTTCCCCTGGTTTCGATAACCACCGCAAATGACCTTGCAGTATCGCAACAGCCTATACCATTTATTACTCGCTGGTAAGGACCATTGGTCTTCTCTGGGATTTGAGTGGCAATAAGCCTCTCCAATGTCCGCGCCTTCTCCGCTCTTATCTAGTGAAGGTCTGGTTTATGCTGTTACGCTTCGGTCTTCTCATCCTCCTCGACCCTCTACAAATACTTTGTCTGGTGTCAGCCTAGGCCGGCACCATTTTTTTAATTTTTTAATTTAATTTATTTTTTTAATTATTTATATTTGTTTGGGGGGAAAGAAGGAGGAGAGCTAATAGTGTTTCTTGTAATTTCTGTTACTTGGTTTATTGTTGTGTAGTGTTAGCTGAGGCCGGTATAATTTATTGGGGGGGGGGATATTATGAAGTGATGCTTCTTGCAGATTCTATTCCTTAGTTCGTGTTGTGGTGTTCTTCGTGTGGTTTTCTTTTCTTCTTGTTGTAAATTCCTTGTGACTAGTTAACCGGTGTAGCTTATGCGGGTTGGTCTCTGCATCAAAATATATTCCTTAAGAGTGCAGCTGTGTTGATCATTGCATTCCTTTGTATAGCTTCGATGGTCCCTTTGATTCCAATTTCTCACAGTCTTTTCTCCAATTTTTGGGGTTGTTATTAGTGATCCAACGGTTATTAGTATTAAACTAACTTACCTCATGCTACATATTCATTTCCGTTCTCTGGCTAGTTACGTGTATTTGCTTCGTTTTTTCTGTGTCTTTGATCTTTACTATGTGGTTGCTGGAACGGCGAAATCTACGATTTTGCAAAATGTTCCCTCTTGTCGATTATAATTACATCATGTCTCCTTGCCTGTTGAATTTATATGTTTGTATATCCATATCCCAGGGGATTTTGTGTTTTTAGTTTTCCAGTACTGTTTCTGGTTTATGTTTGTATAATTAGTCTGTATATTCGAAATTCAATTGTTTGCACATTGCCTAGTGTATTACTTTCCCAACACATTCATGTCTGTTATTGTATTCTTTTTGAGCAAGTTTGCTACATTCACTTATATGAGTTATTGTTTCGTCTCTTTGTCCACCCAGTATGCATTTATTGTTTTCCTGGGGTTTATCTATTATTATTATTATTATAATTATTATTATTATTATTATTATTATTATTATTATTATTATTGTTCTTGTTGTTGTCGTCGTCGTGTCGTCATTGTTATCGTCATCGTCATCATCATCATCATCATTATTATTATTATTATTATTATTATTATTATTATTATTATTATTATTATTTACTCACTGGAAGATTTTGTGCAAGTTATATCAACGTCTGCTCAATGCAAACAACGAGTGGTTCTCCCTGGACTCTGACTGACAAGTCTCTTTAAATACCTACAATTCTCCTCCTCTTTTCGATGAACATTACGATGATTTACGTCATAATAACCATCGTTTACCATTGATTAATTTCTGGTGCCGACCGCAGGTCTTCTCTGAATTTTAAATGGTTATACACCTTTCTAAATGTCCAGTGCACTCTGTTTTCACTGGAAGTATGTTTGGTGCTCTTGTTAGATTATGGGGATCTTATGTTGAAAACGTATACTTCAGCAAGTACAAATTGGGGCTGGGGTCGAAAATAAATGACTGACACAAACTTTGCATCAACGAATCTGTTTTCCCATGAGTGAGTACAAACAGGTAAACTTCAAAGCATAGAACCAAAGCATTGGGGTCAATAAACGCCAAAAATAGTGGCCGACTGCAGTCAGGTAACTTGTCGCCAACAAAGAAACGAGAGTTTCGATAGAGTCTACCCATAAAACTGAAACTTGAGTTTAAAACTTGTGTTAAGTAAAGTTAAGGTTCGGTTTTAGTCCTGTAACTGCCTTCTACTAAGTAGCAAGTAAAGAGAACACTAAAGTAAAGATAAGGCAGCCTATTTCCTCTACGTGTTTTTATTCAGAGAAAATTAAAAACCGTTGAACCACACAAGAAATTTGTCTTTAACTGCCTTATGTAACGATTTGTTCACTCGACACACTGACAAGGGGGCCACATAAGAAAAAAAGAAGAATTAGCAACACTACGACGATCTCGGTATGACGAAATGAAAGAGAAGAAGAAGTAATACGATACGGGGGAAGGGAAAACGAAGACGTATCACAGCAGCGGGGAGAGAGAATACGACGGGAAATGAAAGGTAACTTTCGCTTTAATTTGAATGAACATTTGTAAAAGAGTAAAGAGAATAAAATAGGCAAAAGACTACGGCACACATACACACTGATATACGTTAAAAGGAACTAGTGGTTGCACACCCACAAACGTATAGCGAATGCTCTGTTACATACTCACACACGCATACGTTAAAAGATATAGTAAAGTTAGAAAGGGAGCGATTGTATAATTGTGTGCTCATGCAAAAGGAACTAGCGATTACATGCCCACACTCATATAACTCACATAGGCAAATATACGTCAAGTCTAACATACGCACACATTATGAAGCACACCCGAATATGTATATGTGAGAAGGAACTTTGAAAACGAGGTATCATAACTTTTATGCGATTTACTAACGATAAGTTTAATGGACTATGTAATACTTACTCTACTTGGGATTGTAATTGTTCTTCACCATTTTATGACTATTTATAAAGCTGCTGCCATTATATGTGGGCGTGCATTAGTAAATTTGTTGGTTTATTTTGTTATTGTTATTATTGCTATTAATATTTATTTTTCAGCAGAACTAGCAGCAGTTATACTAGTAGTATCAGTATTATAACTGAAGCACGTAAAGATCTATATGTCATGCCAAGTCACCCTCCAGCTAATTCTAATAAACGTATGTCCAAATTCTTTTAATTATATGACTGAGCATTGATTCATGTATTATTAGTAGTAGTTCTAGTATAAGTTCCATTAAAATCCCAAGATCCCAAATACGTCTCATGCAAAATATGGTGTTATTCTGTTGAAAAGGTTTGAAGTATATACATAAATAACACACATACATACATACATACAGATAAACAAATGTGGCAAGTGCTCCCTTAGAGCTAGGAAGAAGATCCAACGGAAAACATACAGATTGATGAAGATACTGACATCAAAGACCTTGAAGAACAGGAACAATAAAAATACCTTGGCATAGAAGAAAACGATTCAATTCAACATGCCAAGATGAGAGAAAAAATTGCCAGCGAATATATACGCCGTGTTAGGAATTTTGCAAAACACAGCTAACAAACAAAAACAAAGTAACTGCCATTAATCAATTAGCTATGCTAGTGATAACATACTGCGTTTGAATAATTGATTGGCCACAAAAGGACATTAATAGATTAGGCACTAAAACGAGAAAAATCTTGACAATGTTCAGGGTAATGTACATAAACCAGTGTCTACCAAGGCTGTATCTCCCAGGAGGAACAGGGGGTATGGGGTTCTCAGAAATTGACCATCAACATCGAGCCACTATTTTGAGCATCGGCCAATATCTGATGAGCTCCCAGAACCCAAACATATGATGGTATGCCAACATTAAGAAACCAGAGCAAGCAGAACAACATCTATCACAAAACTGGCCAAACATTTTGGACAGGACTATTTTACAAATGAGGCAGAAACAGACACCAATCCTGCCACAGAAATAGCTCGCAAAAGCCGTCAGAAATACACCAAGACCTTCCATGCCAGAAAACTGGAAGAATGGGCCAACCAACAACGTGCTAACGTTTGTTTCCTGATTCGTTGTCGTATCGTTTTGTTTCCATTTTTATTATGATTTATCTTTTACTACTTCTTCCCCTTCTTCTTCTACTTCTTCTTCTTCTTCTTCTTTATCTTCTTCTTCTTCTTTTTCTTCTTCTTCTTTTTCTTCTTCTTCTTTTTCTTCTTCTTCTTCTTCTTCTTCTTCTTCGTCTTCTTCTAAATATTTATATTAGTTTTAGTGGTAATAGTAGTGGTAGCAGTAGTAGTAATCAAAATATCCATCGTAGTAGCAGTAGTATTTTCCTTTATTTTTCCTCTTTTCAATCATCATTATTATCTATTTAATCAGTAGGGCTTTCTACGTAAATCATTGCCAGTGATTGCGCATTGTCAAAACACCTTGTGTTCCGTTAAGTCTGGATGGCAACAACTCTTCCAAGATTTCCCGTATTCTACGCTAGTTTCAATCACTGTGGCAAATTACTTTGTGTCAACGCAACAGTCGTTTACCATCGTCGCTGATGGTGACCGTTGTTAGCTTTTTCTGTAATTTGAGTGACATGACGACAACTAACTATTGCACTATTCTCCGTGTGGTTCCAATCGAGGTTTGGAGGGTACTTAACATTCCAAGGCTGTTCATCTAATAAGACGATCCACGACCATTTTCAGTGGTAGCAACAAGTGTTGTTACTAAGGGGTTTCTTTGTGGTAGTGGGACAAAAGTGTTGGATTATGGAAGTTTTCGTATGTATTCACCTTGAAAATCTATTGACTTATTACGTTCTTTCTATAGTGATAATATTGTTTACGCAGAAGTATTCTATTTAAACTTACTTGTGATTGGTTGATGTCAGCGGCCAATGTTTATTGGTTTCCGAACTCAAGGATGTTTCTTCATATTTCGGCTGTTGTTATAACTACCGTTGGTTGTATGGTTTCAATGGCCCGTTGATCCCAATTATTTAAGTCAAGTCTTTTTCTCAGTTTCTTCGAAATTCTTCTTGAAATTAATTACACTCTTTGTAGTGCTTTTTTTTACAATTGTTGGTAGTACGGGAGTGTTCATCATCTTCCATACTTTCGTAAGATTTCTGAGGAGCTATATTATCATCATCATCATCATTATTATTATTATTATTATTATTATTATTATTATTATTATTATTATTATTATTATTATTAACTTACTAAGAGCTAACACATGGTTTCATCGGTGATTGCTCACTGACAACAACCGGCGGTGTTCTCTGGTGTTTGCATGAAAACACGTCTCTTTAGATTTTAGTATTCTCTACCTCTTAAGATAACCATTGCAAATTATGTTGCGTTATCGCAACAACCGCTTACCATCAATTTCTCTCTCGTCTTCTCTGAAGTATTGGTTGCAATTAGCATCTCCAAGGTCCCAAATGGGAGGTCATACGACAGATACACCCAAGAAAACTAATATAATTACTGCTTCTCAGTGTTGTCCCATTTGTTTTATTGTCATCCATTTCTTTTTTTTCAATTCTTAGATTCGTGTTCTTCATGTCTTTAATTTTTTTCTTGAATATCTGTGAAAGCTTTATCTGTTTCTATATTATTTTCTCTTCCTCTCTTCCCGTAACTTTTTTACATCCGTGCATGCATATCTATAAGAGACTTCGTCGGTATGCAAATTAGTCTGTCACGCTTTAAGTCTAAATAGCATTTTCATCACTACCAAAACGAAGGATGAATGGACGCATCTCATAGATTTTTATTTTACTTTTTTCGTAAGCCTGATTCTGCCGTTAAACATGTTTTTTCTTTTTAAAGAAAGTTATGTTTTCCTATATTTTACAACCGCCTTTCATGTCGCATTAACACAAGCGGTAGCTCCGTAAAAAGACCCAATTAAAAAGATCCAACATTTCAGATACTTTGAGTTCTTTTATTAAATCTGTTAGGCGGCTTAGATGAGATTTTCTTTGAAGTGGCCATCCATTCAAAAACACTGAATTCTGAAACCTTTCAACAGAATGAAGAAAATTTAATAGACAGAAGAAAAAAACTAAAACATTAACAGTCGTACCAGTAAATATCTGAGTATTTAGAATGAATCTCAAGACAGTCGGAGATATTAAAAAAAAAATGTTTAAATTATAAATTCAGGTTTGATGTGTTCAAAATGTGTTTAATGTAAGGAAAAGAAAAAAGAACAGGCAATACAAGCATACATTTTATGACGACACGTTCTTTTCAGGAGTTGCTGAGTATGAATTTATACATTTTTCTACAGAATGGAACATAGGGCCTCTTTTTTTAAGTACCATTTCTTGTTGAATATTTCGTTCTACCGTCATCTAAATCTCTTTATTTGCAATAACTGCGTAGGTTTACAGCATGCTAATATTTTATTTAATATTTCTGAGTGTAACCTTAATAGGGATGGAATTTTTGTATTATGATATACATTTTATTTAAATTATTAACTTGCAAAATATTATGGAACACGGTCACACACATTAGATCATTGTGCCTTGCTTAATTAACTAGGATTTACCACGACAACATTTTAAAAAATACTTGTTTTTGTCTTCTCAAGATTTCATGCATTTTGGTAGCCTTCTAATACATTTCTATATATCTATTACACACAATGCTTCAAGAAAACTACCTCGCCTTATCAAATATGAAATTCGATGTACGTACATACATATTTGTTTCGAGCTAATTGCTCTCTTCGGTGAAGGTAGTGATAATTCCAGACGGTTAGGAGGCGCGAATCCGGCTCACAGATCCATCAGAGTCTTGCTCTGTAGCTTAGTGAATGTATATTTTAACATATCTCCTAACACTGCTCATTTTTAATTTAATTAATATTTACTAGCGGGACCCGTGTAAATTACACGAAAAGAAGGTTTTTAATACTAATCATTTTGTTCCTAACCTATACATGTTTGAATAAAATATGATAAGATTTGGACTTGTATATTTATTTTTTTTTAAATGAACAATACATGAAACAATTTACACAACTTCTTCATATACAATATTTCTAGTGAAGGTAATATTTCGAAGACTAAACCTTACTTTGTAAATGTTTTCGATTAAATTAAATTTGGCTCACATTCATGAATATTTATTTACTCTTCTCCAGGAGTTAGGTACATGGCCAGTTTTATCTTACTCCACAAGTAAGATGTGACCCAAGGTCGGGTCGGGAAAGTGCGGTTTGAAAAGCCAGCGCTCGAGAAGATGAGCACTCTGGACATTAAAAATTGCCTGGGCAGCCCCGTCGGCATTCCCCGGTAGGGGCGCACCAGGCAGTAAGCAATAAACTTACTCCTCCCCAAAAGATGGGAGGCGAAGCCTGGGAGGGTGGACCTCCTAGAACTGCACAGGACAGACCAATAGACCGGCGTAAATTAAGCCTCGAAGGCCAAGACAATACCAGTCTATGGAGTGCAGTATCCATCGGAACATATACTACACCTTGATCTTAGCCAAAAGGCCAAGCCAATTCATGAGTAGCATACAAAGATTCGGCAAGTCGTTACTTTTTATGTAAGCATGACACAGAAAATCACACATGCTATTGTATT
This sequence comes from Sepiola atlantica, assembly GCA_963556195.1. Classification (NCBI taxonomy): domain Eukaryota; kingdom Metazoa; phylum Mollusca; class Cephalopoda; order Sepiida; family Sepiolidae; genus Sepiola; species Sepiola atlantica. The sequence continues at coordinate 41,499,523 of OY744518.1, forward strand.
AATATGTGTTCCCGGTCGTCCCCTCCCTACCTCTCTTCCCCTTCCTCTCGAAATGTAGAAAAAAAATCTTAGAGGTTGGTTGTGATCGAACTATAGACCAGTCGGGCCGAAGTCAAAAATACTACGTCGCTAACCGTTGCGCCAAAGTGAAATTCTCTGGGAGGGCTCTCTGGACTTATTCACTTAAAGAGAGAGGAATTTCGGGTGATTTGGTAATCTCCTCTTTGTGCTGTCACCATGCTACACTTTATACCGATAATCGTCAGTTGTTTGGGGTCAAACGGTGGGGATAGCTTGCTGAGACGTTTTTGCCTGACAAGTATTTTGTCACCTAGGCAAAGGGAAGAGGCCTTTGTCTTTCTTTTTCTGTCGGCATAGGTCTTCATTTTCCTCTTCCCTCGTGCATCATTCTCCGCTATGTGAGGGTTAATCGACTTCGACATGGGTTCTTTCAGAACAGCAGGTATATCGATTTTCATCTTCCTTCCAGTGAGGGCTTTGAATGGAGATGGTTTGGTTTTACTGTGGGGGGTAGCCCTGTATTTCCTTAGAAAATGAATTAGTTGGGTTTTCCAGTTCAGGCCCTCCATAGTATTGGCGCGAACATACTTTTGTAGAGTTCTCATAAACCGTTCAACCTCTCCATTCGCCTCTGGCCATGCAGGGGTAACTCTTCTGTGGTGGAATCCTGCTTGGGTGACAAAATCCTTGAATTCCTCCCCTTGGAAGGGGGGATCATTGTCAGATCTGACAATATCGGGGAATCCTTGTCTGGCAAAGATTACGTCGAGACGGGAAATTACTACCATTGCTGATTTCGAGGGGAGTATCTCTACTTCTGGGAATCTGCTGTAGTCGTCGATTACGACTAGCACATAATCTCCAGATGGGTAAGGACCTGCGAAGTCTAGGGAGATTTCCGTTTATGGGGATAACTGCGGGTCGTCCATTTTCCATCTGAAAGTGCAATCATCACTTTCTGATGCAGGGGGTCTTTTTCCGTGGCTAGCTTCACCTCTTCGAGGGTGATAGACTTAGGTATTGCATGGTGAGCCACGTATCTTATATACGCCTCAGCCGAATTGTCTCTCTCGGGTTTGTGGTGAGGATGTCGGCTGAGGTAGTTGGCAGGGTTCTGGGCATCTTTTCCCGGTTAGTATACCAAGCTATACTCATATTGCATGAGGCATAGGCCCAGCGTTCGATTCTGGACGTGGCTGGTTTGAGACTTTTTACAATACCGAGAAGTGGTTTGTGGTCAGCGGTGATGGTGAACCTTGAGCCATACAAATTAAGATGTAAATTCTCAGAAGCGTATACAACGGCTAGCATTTCTCTCTCCGTCTGCGAGTATCGCTGTTCCACATCTGTGAGAGTACGGCTGGCATAACACAAGACTTTCCCGTCTTGTGTAAGCATTGCCTGTATTCCAATGGGGCTCGCGTCTACCAGGATATTTTTCTCCTTGTTCTGATCGAAGTAGACCATAACTCCAGCTCTAATCAGGGCCTTTTATTTAATTTTATCATTGCCTTCTCTTCTGTCTCTGACCACCTCCATTCTCTGTCTTTTCTGGTGGGTTGTCGGAGTGGCTCGGTGACAGTGGCATAGTGCGGGATGAACCTCGCTACATATTGGACCATGCCCAGGAATGGACGTACTTCTCCAACGTTGGTGGGCGATTTGCAGTTTGCAATTGCTGCAATTTTGTCTAGGTCTGGTGACACCCCTTTTCCGCTGAAGGTATGTTCAAGAAAAGTGATATTTCACCGAGAAGAGGCACGTTTTCCAGTTTAGCCTGGCCCCGGCATTTTGTAAACGTTCTAGCGTGGTAACGTCCGTAGACGATAATGTCGTCTGAGAGCTGTTTGACCCCTGGAATACCCCTCAACAGATCCACAATGGCCTTTTAAAATATTTCAGAGGCTGCATTTCCTCCGAACAATAGTAGTTTGTATCGGAAGAGTCCAGCATGTGTGGTGAACGTGGTGATGTATCTGATTGACTCCCCCAGCTACAATTGGTGGTACGCGCTCGACATGTCTAGCTTGCTGAACAACTTTGAGTGGTTTAAATCTTCAAACAAGTCGTCCACGGTCGGCATAGGATATTTGACTCTATGAATAGCTTCATTTGCTTTGTGCATATCTATGCAGATTCGCACGCCACTCGGTTTTTGGGGGGGACTATCACCACGGGACTTACCCAGTGGGTAGGCCCAGTAACATCCTCAATCCCATCCATCTCTTTGAGGCGTTTTAGCTCCGACTTATCGTCCTTCGTCACATGGAAGGGAATTCTCCGTTGTCTCTGTATCACCGGTGGGACCGAAGTATCGATGTGCAGCTTAACAGTGAGTCCAGAAATCTTTCCCATCTTTCCGTCGAACAATGAGGGGAATTCATTTGGGATATATGTTGTCACATTAAACATAAAATTAAAGGATATCATACCCAGTGCCTCAGCAGAGTGGGCACCGAGTAGATTTTGTAAATCGTGTCCAGACAAGGGGTTTTCATTGGCGATGACGAACATTTTTGCTGTGCAGCGTCTACCTTTAAATTTGATGGGAGTGGTGATGAATCCACGGACTGGTATGGCTTTTCTGGACCGATAGGCAAATATCTGTGTAGCAGTGCTGTGTATTTTCGGCATGTACTGAAGACTGTCGTACGTACGTCCAGACATTATATTTACACTGGCACCGGTATCCAAAACAAAGATCACGTAGGAGTCATTAACGAGGATGGTGGCTGTGAGTGTTTTTGTCGACGTGGGAGTTTTTACTGTGAAGACAGACTCATCATTCGACATAGAAAGGGATTCAATATCATTTCGATATGAGTAGGAAATTTGTCTTACCAGTTTTGAATTGCACACCTTTGCGAAGTGGTTCTTTTTTCCGGCAGTTCCTACATTCTTGTCCATTAGCAGGACACGTCACATGTGTTGCTGAGTATCCACAGTAGTGGCAGATATGTCCGGCGTCTTTGCCACGTGGCTGGATCCTCGGAGTAAACTGGCGATTACTGCCTTGTGTGTGTCCGTAGTTGCGTTTTTCGTCGGTATTTCTTTTCTCTTTTTCTCCGCGTGTATACTGCCTGCCCTCTCGTTTATTATTATGGGACGACAGGGCACGATCCACCTCTTCTCTCTTGATGTCTGTGGCTCGTGTGCGAGCTAATTCAATTGCTCTTGCCTTGTCAAGCACTTGTTTGAATGTAGAGTTGTCTCGTAATGCCCTTCGTCTGACCTTAGAGGATGAACAGCCCTGAACGATCCGTGCGAGAATTTCCCGATCTGTATCCATGAAGTCACACGATGACGCAAGCGTCCTCAATCTCACATGAAATGAGTCTAGACATTCGTCAACATTCTGCGATGCGTGTCTAAATTTGAATACTCATAAGACATATTTATTTGCGGTGTGAAATAGTCGGTCAGTGACTTATTTGCTATTTCGTAGGTGTTTGGTATGTTTGATCCATCCGATTCGACGGTCGCACCGACGCCTTTTTGTATCTCCGTAAAGTTGTGGAAAATATCTCCGGCGAAATGAAGTAGACACGCTTTCTTCTTACCGTCATCTTGAATATCTAAAGCTACACTTAGATTCTCAAGTTAGTCCAACCACCTTTGCCAGCGGATTCCATTAGTGCTCGGATTTTCGTGGACGCTAAAACTTGAAAAAGTAGGTAGACCGTTGTAAGACATTCTGTTTTGTTTTTCTTCCCTGGATATTTCTTCGTTTTTGTGTTGTTTTTTTTTAATAAAAACGTTAGCTCGTATGTTCGAATACTCTGTGAGTTTTTCGTTTAAATTCACGTCGCCAGTTGTTGTGATGTGGTTATTCCTGAAAGTAAGAAGCAATACAAGCAAAAGGAAAAGATCAAAGAGACACAAACACGTTGTTACCTCGTCGGACGCTTCGTGCGTACTCTCTCGAATGAAACGTTGCAAAACCTTTTAATTTACCTCAAATGTATATATATACATATATATATAATATATATATATATAAATATATATATATATATATATATATATATATATATATATATATATATACACTTTTAATCTTTACAGGAATCGTCAGTGTAAATATCATTATTAAAACCCATCACATGGCTCAAACCCCGGAACACGAGTCATGCTATTGTTTAACTCAAATGGCGACGCTCTAGCCCACACGGCCACTTTCAACAACCAGACAAATCAGCGAGAGATTTAACAGATTCTTTTAATCTGTTAAATCTCTCGCTGATTTGTCTGGTTGTTTAAAGTGGCCGTGTGGGCTAGAGCGTCACCATTTGAGTTAAACAATTGCATGACTCGTGTCCAGACAGTGTTCAACTGCTGATGGAACATGCATTACAGCTAAGATGCCGGCTGTGTATAAAAAAATCACTACAGGAGTCAGCTTAGATTAAAGGAGCGACACACAATTATATACAGTATTGTTTATCTACATAGGTCCTATACGTATTCGCAAGGGAATCGTTAGTGTATTGTGGTTATTGATACTTGTCGCAGAACTCGAACCCCGGAACAGGAGTCATGTTGTTTAAGTCAACTTCCCACACTTTAGCACACACGCCCACTATCAGCAACGAGATAAATCAGCGAGAGATTAACTCTATTAAATGTGCCGTCAAGAGAGTGTGCAACTGTTGAGGGAACATGCATTAATATATATATATATATATATATATATATATATATATATATATATAGAATTATAAAAAGAAAAACTAGACAACCATGTCAAAAAAAAGGTTTTTTTGACATGGTTGTCTATACATCTGAGGAGACCTAATTAAAGGGGTCGAAATAAGTTATTATGTGTACAACCTTAATGTGTGTATAGTTTTTCTTTTTATAATTCTGTTTTGCTCTGTTCAAATTACATTGAGCTCTGTTATTCAAATTCTCTACACAAAATTGAAATCTACACACTATATATATATATATATATATATATATATGTGTGTGTGTGCGTGTGTGTGTATGTGTGCGTCTGTGTGTATGTGTGCGTGTGTGTGTGTGAAAAATGGCAAACGGAAAACAGGTTAAAATGCAGGAGAAAAAAAACAAGCGATTTGACCGGTTTCGTTCGTGTTAGCGAACGTCTTCAGAAGACGTTCGCTAACACGAACGAAACCGCTCAAGTGTCTTGTTTTTGTTTTCTCTTGCACTTTAACCTATTTTCCGTTTATCTTTTTTTCACACATTTTGTCTACCACGGCATTTCATTTTCATGACTTATCGTGTACCTTACCCCATATATATACATATATATATATATATATATATATATATATATATATATATATATATATATATATATATATGAATGATTAAAATATGTCAGGTATAAAAGAAATAAGTTTCCACTAAGCATAACTGAAGAATCTTCGATAAAGTATGTATTCGTCATGTTAGCGTGGCGAAAATATACGAACATATAACTTTCATATAGTGCTATGATTTGTTTATATTTTCAGTGGTGCTTATGTTTACGTAATGGATGAGGTACTTCACTGGTGATAACATTCGGAAGTGACCAGCGGCTCGGGTTTAGAATCTGGTTTTGTATAAACTAAGTCTGCATACACTGTTGAGTCATATACGAGGAACCACCTGTCTGTAGAGGACTATATGATTTATAATATACTTAATCATTCGAAGTCAGGTGCTTTTAGTGTTCACGTCATAACAGCGTTATATCAGCGTGCTCAGACGGAGCAAGCGTATTAGACTCGAGATTTGAAACTTGGATGGAGACCGTCGGAAGTGGTATCGAATGCCGGATCATCCAAGCTAATAGAACTCACACAAAAGATAATATGGATACCGCTAAATTTGTTATTTCATTTGCTTAAAAATGAACGATATTCTATAAGTTAAAGAACTATTTTTTATGTGGAACTTATAATTTCTCTCAACTTATATCGCCACTTAGGTTTCTCAAATCATATGAGATTATATATATATATAGATATATATATATGTGTGTGGGGTGTGTTTTTGTATATAATTCATTGTGAAAATAATATATTTTATAGTTATTTGTAGGAATATCCTAGATGAAAATTAATTTATAAAGTTACCTGTTAAAAATATACTTTAATAATAATATGGTCAGTTAATTAATGTGACCAATATCGTAATAAAGTATCAATAAGAATGGCAATATCCAAGCTTACTCTACTTAAATAAGAATTCTTTTAATGCAGCAGCCAATAAAGAGATTTAATAGAATATATGGTATTCGATTATAGTTATAATTACAGAGTATACATTTCAACATATATTTGCTGTTCAAAACCTATAAACACGATTCACTATTGTCTCCCGTTGCGTATATTACATTTACATTAAAAGCAATATACCTACTTAGGATTCGTCGAACAACTCTCTGACTTTATTGCTTTAATATGTGTCTGTATTTATTGTTATTGTACATTTATTACTAATAATCTAGATTTAAGTATATATATATATATATATATATATATATATATATATATATATATATATATATATATACATATATATATATATGTATGTAGATATAAAGTATAAAAATATAGGTATGTCAATTAAGCTAAACAGAAATATTAATGCTTCCTTCTCGAAACAAAATACTCACGCTCTACTCAGTTATAGAGTACTGTTGAAATCTATATATAATATATATATATACACAATATACTATATTACTTTATTATAATATGTGTGTATTATTTTTGATATATATATATATATATATATATATATATATATATATATATATATATATATACAACCCATATATATATATATATATATATATATACATAGGTTCTGAGAAATCAAGGGGCCCCATTCCTGTGGCTAACACTTCATATCTATATGATATATATATATATATATATATATATATATATATATATATATATATATATATATATATATATATATATATATACACACAATATACTATATTA
>OY744518.1:41511511-41534011 GCA_963556195.1 Sepiola atlantica
TAATGTATATATTAGTGAAATTTTAAGCTGAATTATTTCGACACTTGATTATTGGGGAATTGGTAGTTTATTCAGTACCATTGGAAAGCCATGAATATTATAACTGTCCTGTTTTTAAATCTCCGAAACAGTTACATGGTAAACTGCTGAGGATCTCCGTGTTAATATTAGACGCGTATGGTCTCCTGTTTTTGTTTCACTGTTAGATACATAAGCCCCCTTTTTTTTATTTACTTATTTATTTATTTATGAATTTCCCAACGAATGTTAAGTCTGCAATATCTTGGATTTAGTTAGTTTCTCTGGGAATTTAAACTGCATTTTACTTCTTTTTGTTGTTTTTTTGTTTAAAATTACTCAAAGGTTCTTTAGACTATATATATATATATACACACACACATATATATATATATATATATATTCATAAATGTGTGTGTATGTATGTGTGTGTGTCTTAGCGTTCGTATCGCGCACTATGTGTATATGCATCCATGTATACTCAATATGGCTCGTCCAACGACAACTCTCTTTCAATCTATGTTCGCTTTAATTGATAAAATCAATTTATTACTAATTTTATCACGGTTGCCTTTTAAGATAATACTTTTCGGCGATTAACAATTCGACAGTCGGAGAACAAACGATGCGAAATTGGCAATAAAAATGTGGCTTCCAAGTGAAGGATTTAACCTACGTCTCTCTCATTCGTTCAATTCGATCGTTTTATAACATCTCAACAACTTTGGTCATATTAAATGCCGACATCCCATACCCATCTAAGGGGTTTATTGTAAGCGATTCATTTAAGATGGAATATCTTTTTACCATATAGCTAGATGGAATTAGGTGGTCATACCGCTTACATCGTTCTTAAACCTCGTAAATCCGATTGGAGTTTAAGACGACTTGTTGATTTTATATTCCCCGTCGGCAATCGTTTATCCAGTTTTCTTCTATTCATCTATTATAAATATTTGTATGAAGACATTTGGAAGACGATCACTTGAAGATAGAGAGAGGGTACTTTTGAAATAGTACGTGAAATCAGTCGGCAGGAGACACGAAGCAAAGTTGTGGTGGATTCTTTTGTCAGTATATCTACGTGAAGAGATTTTGATAAACGGCTTTGAAATATTATAACACAACCCGGTACTGGTATACCTTTTGCACAAGAAACACCCGACTTTTGCTTGTAAACAGCCGAAAGGAAAGCCGAATCAAAACATACCTGCGTAAAAATCAAAACGAGGCTGATTTCTTACATGAAAATAGATAACGAAACAAAACGTATGTTTTTAATGACAGTTTATTTATTTTCTGATGAAGAATATTTTTTTATATTTTGAGGGAACGTTAAAAGTTTATTCTTTTTTCGATAAATTGTGTTGTGTTTTTTTTTAATATAATGAATGCACCAACAATTTTTACAGAATCTTTAGCATTTTATTTTTATTGGGTACTGGTACCGCTTTATAACAGACAAAAGTCGACGAAGATAGGGTAAGTGTTTAGGTCAGTGTCGGATTTAGATAAGGGTTAAGGTTAGGGAAAGGGCTGGTTTAGGTTACGAGTAAAAAAAAACAGGTCGGTTTTTGTCCGGTTGATTTAGACTGTCAGGAATGTTAAGAGTTTCTTAATTTACAAGTAAATCTGTCGTCTGCGTTTCGAAAATTCTCGTTGGCTAAACGCTTCGGCATTTAGGTAAACAGCCGGAACGTGCCGAACAAAGAGTCAGTTCTGTCTGATTGAAAAACTGTACCAGTACAGACAACCCAGAACTCGCCTGGTGATAATTGATACAATTAATAAATTGATATCTAAAAGATAAAATATTCTTCGACGTTAGCAATTGATTCACAATTAATATGGCTGCCACGAATAATTAAAAATAGCATGCCAACGCAATTAATACGCACAGATTCCATTAAAAACAACCCAGTAAGAACCAGTAAATCCACTAAAACCACTAGAAAACCACTACTCCATTCACGGATAGACAATGGAGCAAAGTTCTCAACCGTTTGCAAATATCTGCCCGACTCTTTTTCTTCCAATCTATGTTTTTCTTTATTTGATATTATTTCTTATTCCTAATATAATCATGAGATCCTTTCGCATAATACTCTAAAACACACTTTGCGACAATCAAAGACAAAACCATATCAACTGGATAATAACAACATTGCTTATTAAGGACACCATGACCTATGTACTACTCTGGATTGATTGTATCGTTTGTATGATGTATATGATCATGTAGTTATATAAAATGTCGAGGTTTGTTGTTTATTTGTTTTCGCTTATTCATTTAAGTAGAATTGTTTTCACTCATAATTAGATACTATTAATACGCATGCAATCCACGTCCTTAGTATTGCGTTCTTTAACATCATAAATCATACATCATACGTACTGTCAATCGTTATTCAATTTGTCTGTAAAATCATGCGTTAATTAAATAAAGTAATAGCATGCGTGAAATAAGTAAGTGTGTTCGATGCGTCTGTGAAATAACATTAAGATAAATTACATAGATGAGTTAGATTTAAAACAAATAGACACTCATATTGTGGCAATCATGTCAAATATTTGCTCAGACAGTTGCTAATTATGATTTCTGATGGCAGTGCTGACACCTGCGATGGACTCGTGCTATTGTTAACTCTGTTTAAATTAATCAATTAGAATACAAATAGAAACACATTTTCTGAAAAACATCATATGAAAGAGTCAATATTTGGACACAAAGTATCTTTATTATATATATATATATATATATATATATATATATAAATAGAGGGATAATCAGGGACATATGAAACTTTTATTATACAATGGTATCTTATTTCGAAAGGTCAATGCAATACAAGGTAAATCAGTAATACAAGTATAAGACTGATGAGACTAACAATTGCAAAAAGTACAATATATATTAAATCATCAAATAGTTCAAACAAGAAATATATTAATAAACTCTTGTTTCTTTCTTTAACTCATGGATTTACAAAAATGTATGCTTTCATCATCAGAGGAGATCATAGAAATTTATTTTCATACTAATATGTTTGGATACATATTTAGATAATTGGTCAAGCAACATCCTTTTTCACTAAGGAGATTTAGGCTTTGGTGTTTACATTAACTAATTCTGTAGCTAAAACATTCTTTCACATGCCGTAAAATCTTCGTATAAATTAAAGACTATTCTAAATGTTTATACTGCTCTACATGTTATGGGAACTACCATATTAACAAATTAACAATTCACACGATTGTATATATCAAATACCTATTAACAATATATAAATAGAAATATACAGGGTGTTTCAAAAGTCTTGGGAACATAACGATTTTTAATAACTCAAAAACTATTAGGAGTTGAAAAATGAAATTGGTACCGTTGGAAAGGTTGAAGTTTCAAGTTTTGTGGGGAATCTTCAAAGTTGCTCAATATGAGATTCATTCGTCACACGGCAGACATCTAGTCGATAGTCCATTTCCTGCCAAACGCGTTCCAGCATCTTGACGTCAATGGTTCCCACAACTGCCATTACTCGAGCCTTTAGTTCGTCAATATCTCTTGGAAGGGGCGGCACATAGACTTGTTGCTTGACAAAGCCCCAAAGGAAAAAGTCACACGAGGTAAGATCTGGAGACCTAGGAGGCCAGAGCATGAGAACGTCATCACCTCGCCCAGATCTCCCAATCCATCTACCAGGCAGCCTTGTGTTAAGAAACTGCCTTACTCTAAGACTCCAGTGTAGTGGTGCACCATCTTGTTGAAAAATGAAGTCATCAGATTCTGCTTGTTCCAACTGAGCTATTAACCAGTCTTCCAGCATGTTGAGATAGGATTCACCAGTGATAGTTGCCTCTTCAAAGAAGAACGGTCTATAGACACCTTTCTTGGAAATTGCACAAAACACGTTCACTTTTGGTGAATCTCGCTCGTGCTCAAGAAGTTCATGAGGATTCTCAGTACCCCATATGCGAGTGTTATGCTTGTTAACTTTGCCATTCAGATGGAAGGTCGCCTCATCGCTAAAAACAAGCCGGTCATCAAAGCCGTTATCTTCCAACTTCTCTTGCATTGCAATGCAAAAGTCACGGCGAAGTGGCTTATCAGTGTCCTTCAACTTTTGGACCAACTTGAGCTTGTAAGGTACCATTTGCAGTCGTTTCCTTAAGACACGCCAGACAGTTGCTGGAGCAAGCTGAAATTCCCTGCTGGCTCTTCTCACTGATTTACGGGGGCTCCGCTGAAAGGCTGTCCGAACTTGCTCAACTGCATCTTCTGAAGTTGAAGGGCGACCTGTTCGCTTACTTGGGCACAAACACCCATCTTTCACAAATTTAGCATGCCATCTGACAATGGATTTCCTTTCAGGGGCTTCTTTTTTAAATTTCCTGCGAAATGCACGCTGAACACATGTCCACGATTCAGTCTTTGCAAATTGGAGGACGCAAAATGCCTTGCTTGTTTAGAGAACGCCATTACTGCACCTGGAAAGATAACACGAAAATCATTAGTATGACCAAAAACTTGATTAAGCAAGCTTTAAAATGGCACCAGTTTCATTTTTCTACCTGGAATAGTTCATGAGATATACGCATTTGTAATGTTCCCAAGACTTTTGAAACACCCTGTATATATATATATATATATATATATATATTGTCTACGTCCATATATAGTGAGTTTATGTATATTTATGTTATATGTGTATGTGCATGTGCATGCATCTGTAATGGTATATACGTATATACATGTATGCATCGTTCATGTATGTTTTATATGTATATATAACGGTATATACATATATATATATATGTACATATACACGTATGTAGTAGTGTACATGTATGTATATATGTGTGTATGTGTTCATGTATTTGTATGTGTGTGCGTTTATATGTTCATATGTATGTGTATGTATATATGTGTGTGGGTATATGCGTGTATGTATACATGCGTGTATGTGTATAATTAGATCCAGATATATGCGTACGTATGTATATTGATACTTGAACTAATATCTTACATGCATGGGTATGTTTATACAGGTGTAAAAATTGTATATTTTTATTTCATTTTATATATGCGTAGGTTAATGGGCATATTTATATGCCTCTGTATCTATTTACATATGCACTGTACGAACATGTTCATGTATATGTGTGGGTAGGTATTTTATATAAAGATATGTATATGGTATATATGTGTACATATGTTTATATCCGTGTATAAATACATGCGTATATATTTGTGTTTGCCATACTTATATATATATATATATATATATATATATATATATATATATATATATATATATGGTAAAATTAAAAAGGAAAACCAAAAACTGGATGTTTTTTTATGTGTACATCAACGTTTCGTCTTTATTTATAAGACTTTCCAGGATGATGATATAGGGAAAAGATATCATGCAAGCACGGATACATGTAGGGTAGACATGTTGGGAAGAAAAATAAAATAAAATGAAAAATAATGGCAGCGTCTAGCTGGACGTCCGTACTTGTTAGAGAATGAAAAATGAGTGGGAGAAAAAAGGGGAAGGGTGGAGGGAGCAAGGACTACTGTGGCTGGCGATGAGAGAAAGAGGCTCACTCTTCCCCTTCAATCTCGACCACAGCCATCTGGTCAAACACCCCCTCCCCCTCTTCCTCCAATCTCTCTCTGCCATCCATTTTACCCCTGCTCATCCCCCACCTCTTTCTCTCATCGCCAGCCACAGTAGTCCTTGCTCCCTCCACCCTTCCCCTTTTTTCTCCCACTCATTTTTCATTCTCTAACAAGTACGGACGTCCAGCTAGACGCTGCCATTATTTTTCATTTTATTTTATTTTTCTTCCCAACATGTCTACCCTACATGTATCCGTGCTTGCATGATATCTTTTCCCTATATCATCATCCTGATGAAGTCTTATAAATAAAGACGAAACGTTGATGTACACATAAAAAAACATCCAGTTTTTGGTTTTCCTTTTTCATTTTACCATCACGTCGGATTACCTTCATCCTTCTCTTCCCATATATATATATATATATATAATTGAATGACTTCGCATATTCGTATGCGGGTACACCTATTTCGTTTTGTGAATCAAAATGGCGAAGTGAACATTTCCGTACCATCAAAGCACTTCGCAATAATACATCTTTGGTCATCACAAAACCTGTTAAAGGTTGAGGGGTCGTTAAACTTAATCATTCTGATTATGTCAATAAAATGATGACCATTCTCTTGGACACCTCTAAATTTATTCAGTTAGATTCGGTAGATACACATGACTTCACTGTATCTATCGAGACTAAGTTCCAAAAACGTTTAGTTAAGTGGTTAAAAGTGGAGCTCTTCCCACTAATATTTCTAAAATAATTAGACCCACGGGTTCTATTCGACCCCGTTTGTATGGTTTACCAGAAACCCACACAACTGGGGTACCATTAAGCCCAATATTATCGATGATAGAGTCTTCCCAACACAAGGTAGCCAAATGGCTTGCCACTATTTTGGAACCAGTTTTGGAACACTATAGTTCATTAAGCATTAAAGATTATTTTTCATTTTCTAACTTTATGCAAAATTATTCAGATACTGATAAACTTATGTTCTTTTGACACATCTAGCCTGTTTACCTGTGTTCCCCTTCTTGAAACGATTAATAGATGTGCTGATGCCTTATATCGCGGTCAACTGCCCATTCCTCCTATTCCTGAAAATATTTTCGTGGAGTTGATGAAATTTGCTACGATGTCGGTTTAATTCAGTTTTGACGACCTTATGTACAGACAGATTGATGGTGTATCTATGGGCTCTCCCTTAGGACCAGCATTGGCCAATTTTTTTGTTGGTTTCCATGAAGAAGTTCTCCTATCTGGTCCAAATAGACGAGAACTCTACTTTCGTTATGTTAACGACCCCTTTTGTCTGTTAAAAAATTAAACGGAAGCGGACTTTTTTTTTACGTCCCTTAACAATATTCACCCAGCTCTTAAATTCACTATTGATAAGGAAGCTAATTCTTCACTGCCATTCCTTGATGTATTAGTTAATGAAGCTTCGTCTCGTTTCCTGACATCAGTATATCGGAAACCTACCTTTACTGGTCTTTATACTCGTTGGGACTCATTTTGTCCCACAAAGCAAAAATTTAATCTTATTGACCCTTACCCATAGGGCCTTAAAGATTTCTTCGAAGACCAAGCTGGATGAAGAAATTAAATTTATCACTAAGACGCTATGTAACAATGGCTATCCTTTAGACATTGTACAATCTACGATTAAAACAAAAATATTATATTTTTACAAAAGCAAACCAACTTCTGTAGACAGATGTCCTATTTACCTTCGCCTACCTTGGCTTGGTAACATTAGTGATAGGTTCGCCAAACAAATCTCTTTGTCTGTACAACAATGTTATTTTGCTGCGAATACACGAGTTGTTTTTTTCCTCTCGATCAATTTTGACTTCTATTCGAAAAGATGTCCTTCCCGACATCATAATAATGTCATTATTTATTTATTGAAATCTAGTTGCAGTATGCACTACGTTGGGATGACGTCACAAAGATTGGACATCCGGGTCAAACAACACGTGCCCACAAAAATTCGCAATGCAAATTATTTACCAACTGACGTTTTGAATAATACTTATGGTTCATCGATAGGTCAACATCTCATAAATAACCACACCTGTGCCTCTAAATTCAGTGTCGACTTATACTCCATTCTTAGTAAGTCGCACTCTCCTTATCATCTCAAGATCCTAGAAACAATTTATATTTAGTCCTTGAGACCTTCGCTTTGCAAGCAAAGAGAAAATCTCCTCGGACTTAATGTTGTTTCTATTTGATTGAACTTTTTTAAAAAAATATTTTTTTACCCCTTTCCCTCGCTATAATTCTCATAGCATTTTTTTTATATTTTTATACATTACCTCGATATTTGGCTCTGTTGAGCGAGGTACGAAACCGGTCAGCTGCCCTTTCATCTTTTTAATTCCTGAATTCATTATGAGTAATAAATATTTTCACTTCAATGCCATTTTAAAGTTTTTGTGTATCTATTAATTTATGTGCATGTGTGTATATTATATAATGACCACAATATATATATATGTATATATGTGGATATCTGTGTATTGATATTTGTTTATTTATATGTGTCTGTTATTTTTCATCATTTTATTTTTTATATATATATATATATTTATATATATATGTTTCTTCATAGATGTACTTTTGTATCTATTAATGTGTACACACGTGTGTATTTCACGTAAAGATCAGATATTAATGCTTGAATATGTTTGCAAATAGATTCAAACTTTGAAGTGTTAAATAGAGAAGAAATGAATCCAGGCTAAGTCGGTAATAACACAATAGAAAAAGGAAATAATTAGAAGGCAGATAATGAAAATGATAAAAATGATATAAACTAATTGAAAGAGTTAACAAGTAAAGAATTTCACCTGTACTAAATTATAAAACATATCTCATCCTGAAAACAGATTTATTTACTTTAAGGGAAAGTTTTCAAAATTCAGCTCACTTCTCTGCTTTTTTTGGTCTGAAGAGGTGGACCTTCTGTAAAGAGTACAACTGAAACAGATATGCACATATGTAACAAATTATGTTTGTATGAATAAAAATGTATACTTAAGAACAGTTCTCCTTCTTATTGAACACTTTTCATACACACTGGTGTTTTAACGGGTTTATATCTACAAAAACTAATAGCATACGTGTAACATATATATATATACCCACACACACACACACATATATATATATATATATATATATATATATATATATATATATATATATATATATATATATATATATATATATATATATATATATCAGCAGGAAAACCGAACACTGTCCGAGATGCTATAAGGCCAACGGTGCCTATGACAGCAAATTATGTTTCTTATTCTTACTTTGTATATTTTATTATGTTCAATTATTAGGGATTGGGCCGAAGGACACACTCAGTTGCGATTATCTGTGAAATCAATTTATTTTGTAATCGGTAAATATATTCTCTTTTACCCCATCAAGGGATACAATTCTTTGTTTGTGTCTTTGTCAACACTGAATGAAGTTGTACACATAAGACCCAATATTCAAAAGTAAGCGCGATAGAAACAAATAATTAGCGAACACATCTTAAAATGCTATTGTAATATTTGAGTTTGACCAAAGCCGAACATTCTATCTCAAACTAGAGCATGACTGATCGAGCGACTTACATAGTGTCTCATTTATATCCGTTGCAGTATCTGAAGATATTTAAACTGAGACAGTCTTCGGCGTCTATTCCGTTTTTTGGTAAATTGTGGTTTGGCTTTTATTGCAATTTTAGATACAGCTTACTATTGTCTTCATCTACAAAGGAAGATGGCTTCGGTAGTAAGTGTTCTAGTCTTTATACTAAAACAACAAATGCTTTACCTGAGTAAAAATTATAGTAATAATAAGTTGTGGCTTAGTGAATAGAACAATACTTAACAAGTTTAAATAACAAGCAGTCTTTCGACTACATGAATACCAATGATCCAACCAACATTGGTGTTCCATTTTCTCTTGTGGCCTCCTACTCCTCTTTTAACACCATACCTGTGTATCCCTTGTGATATAGCATGACAGAAACAGTGAGTTTGAGAGATGGTAAGAAAATGAAAGACAAGCACGCACACACACACCCACACACACACACACCCACACATATGGATATATATATATATATATATATATATATATAAATCACATTCATATAATTTGGGGTTCCTGCTTTCCGAATTCGTTCACTAAAGCCAATGGCTATTTTGAAGCTAAGCATCGAGATTCTCGGAGGTAAAATCCCCTTGATACGTAATGACAAATTACTGTACTTATATCTCCATTATTTTAAGTCGTTTTTTGTTCAGAGCCGCTATACTTTACGAATGATATTTATAGTTACCAGTTGGTCTGGGATGAGTTAGAGGTTAGAAGAGTTAATAAGATAAATTCAGGAATAGTAGAAATGATTAAGAAGTAGAGATGAAAGAAAGTAAAAATGTATGCGTCAAATATCTATCTATCTATCTCTTATATATATATATATATATATATATATATATATATATATATATATATATATATATATATATATATATATATATATATATATATATGAGAGAGAGACAGAGAGTGTGTGTGTATGCTTATCACATCTAAGATTTTATGTTCAGGCTGTCGAGTTGTTGCGGGGTTGTTGTATATATGCCCGCTAATGAGTATTTATAAGATGAAACAAGCTTTTGTCTACTGACTAATAACTTTATTCGATTGAAAACTGTAATACATAAGGTTTTTTTTTCACTGTCAGAATCTAAGATTGAATTCTCTTACAATTTGTCGTACTAGTAAAATACAGTATACTTCTCATTCGTCTGACTCAATCTTTGTGTGTGTGTATATATATATATATATATATATATATATATATATATATATATATATATATATATATATATATATATAATATTTATAAATAAATATTAATTATTTATTACCTACATACATCGATGTTTTATGCTAACACAATCTTCAATGCAGGAGGTTAATTCCCGACGGTCCGCGGGCTCGAACTCCGATCACAAATCGCCACTGATTCGCAGTCAAGAGCGTTCCCCCGTTGACCACTGAAAATTAAGGAGGAATTTAACTTTGTAAATACCGAGCCGGCGGGTATATTTACACGAGCAGTGAACGTGATCTTACAACAACAAACTGTGTTGATCTCGCATGAAGCTATTAGTACTGCTTGTTATTATATGTCGTGTAATCTGAGCTCTAAATTTCAAATCAATGAGTCTTTGTGAAACGAAACAACCGCTTGTCTGTAGATTACATATTTAATTATTACATTATACATAGTTATATATACACATGTCACTCGATATATATATATATATATATATATATATATATATACATATATATATATATGTATATATATATATATGTATATATATATATATATATATATATATATATATATATATGTATATCTAAACATGTATATATATATATACCATTTATATATAACTATATATAGTTGTAAAGCTCAGTTGATGTTGCTTGTACCTTGCTTGTCTCGGCTGAGGTCACAAAGGAAACATCTAAAAAAAGGATTACGTCATATACTAAAACAGTGTTTGAAGAAACCAAAGAAAAATACTTCATGATATCATAAATGCTAATGTAACAAATAAATGGGAGTTCCTATTAAAATTTAAGTAGCTATTTACTGTATAGATATATACTAGACGAATCGTTTAGACCAGTTTTCGGACAAGTATACTACTAGTTTCTAATAGTCAAATACTATAAGAAGCCATCGATGTACTTAAAAGTATCCTCTCATATCTGAATATATTCCAAATATTATTTAAGATACAAGATAGATATTTCTCAGGTTAAACATATATGCGATGAGGAATTAATAATAACAAATACTAAACTGTATTTTTTTTGCAGAATATATCAGCATTTAGTAAATGTGAAATTAAATTGCATCTAATGTCAATAAGATTTCATCAATATCCCACTGCCTTCTTGACATTTATTTTCTACAGAAGCCTGTTGTAACTTAGTGTATTTGGGTTTCATTATTTCACTAATCTCAGTAGGGAATTACTTTCCAATATCTAGAAATGTGAATAGACATGTGAGCTAACATATATATTTGAGTAAAGGTTGTAGCTGTCAGATTAGCGTGTTGAAAATAATACTGGTATCTTTTTAGAAATATATATTACAATTATATTCAGATTTTTTACAGTGATCTAATCAAAATCTCATTTCATGAGCGCGTCTATTAAATACATGGGATAGGCTTAATAACACTTTCTATATTAGAAGCGTTTGCTTTTTTTCATATATTATCTTTCAAAATTGTGTTATTTGATACACATCTGAGAACAATAACCTTGCCAAACGTGCAATTCTTTAAATATTAGGCGTGATCATGTGAAAATAATGCAGTAATAGAAAATCTAAGAGTGGCACAACGCAAAATCGAATGCAATATTCTTCGTCTCCGTCTACGTAGAAGGAAAAAGCACATAGATGATGCAGCAAACTGGAGGAAACCAAATCATCACCACATCAGAACGCCTAATCAGAGATTGGCAGGTAACCTTTACAGATCTACAGACAACAGGTGAATATTTATAGCGATAGAGGGGACCCCGAGGTAATGAAAAAGACCAAGAGAAAAGATCAACTCCCGGTAAAAAGGACGAGCTCGACAGGAAACTGGGTCTTACATGACTACGCTAAGTCATAGACAAAACAAGGTGAAAAAAAAACAGGGAGGTTTTCCATCTTCATCTTCCAGGAGTGATCAAAAACGTTGCTAAAGTCTTGTAAGAATGAGAGATCCAAGATAAGAAGATCGTATTTCAGGATATTAATTCTCGAGAACTTGTTGCTATACAAAGGCTTGTACTTTTTTCTATTGCCTATATTTCTATAGGAATGATATATTATCTAATACAATTTCAAATCGTAATACGTAAATACGTGAACCATACATTCGTATAAATCAGCATTGTCCGATATTTGATCACCGTGATTTTATTTAGAATCGGCTTATATAAAGGATTGTGTGAAAATATCTAACATATATAAGTGTAAGCGGTTCGAATATAGTACGCACAACTCGTAAATCCCCTTTGTTATCAATTTGATTACTGTCATCTGCCCTATAGAGAAAGTGATTAGCAATCGCTCCATGTTCCAAACTGACGGCACCCGATATAATCAACTAGTCACCCATCCAAATACTGCTCCCAAATTAACGTTGCTCGAGTTTAACTACCTCGCTGGAAATGGGTGGTTTATGTTATATAGACGCCACCTGGCTCAAAAGAGTTGCCTATGAAAAGGGCATACCTGCGATCTAGTCCTGTTCTGGGATGCCCATATTCGTTCTGAATTGTTGTTATTTTGATACTTCTGTGAACACGCTGTGTTTAGAAGATACACATGATTTTGGATTTGACGCAAATCAGTCATGATGTCATAGAAATACTGAACTGGTAGATGTCTATTAATGTTTGTTAAGTTGAGTTTTGATTCACTTGCATTCGTTGGCCTTTTGGCCAAGATCAAAGTGTAGTAACTGTTCCGATCGATACTGCATCCAATACTGGTATTGTTTGGGCCTTCGGGCCTGGATTTACGCCGGGCAATGGGTCTGTCCTGTGCAGTTCTTGGAAATAACGCTCCTAGGCGTTGCCTCCCCTCTTTGAGGAGGATTAAGTTTAATGCTTAATGTCTGAGGCCCTCTGCCCAGGCAATTTAAAAAAAAACCCTATCACTCCTCATCTGAAGTGCATTCCCACTTTCCGACCTTGTGTCACATTCTACTGTGTGGGACGTAGATTAATAGGACTTTTAGAATTCCAAAATGCTTCTTAGATCAGAGATACGGGTTTGCATTTACTTGTGTCTACAGAGTGACTACATACATTAATCTGTGATATAATCAGTGGCCTACATTGTCAGTAACAAATAGCTGTAAAATATCCCGCACCCTCAGCATTATATCTAACGTGAGAGTTTCGCACAGAACTGGCTTCGCTTAGGCCGACGGTCAATGAACTCGCCCTTACAGATAAATAGCAATGGAGTCTATACTGTCTTAAAGAAGTGTCTGATAGGACCAACGAAATATATGCATATGCTATAACACAGAAATCGTATTTGTGTATAGTAACTTACCAAGTTATCTTATCCAGAATGAAAATACTTGTTTAAGTAATGGCCAAATCCGTAATAGGCTGTAGTATTGCTGTTTTGCAGTAATTCTATTTACGGAAAATATGTCAAACCATATGAGTAATTTCATGACTATTACTCTAGCATATTTTTGAAATATGTTTATGCTGTGTTCTTTGTTTGTTAGTGAGCTACACTTTAAAGGAATAAAAATATGTAACTTTGAATGTGCTGATGCCAATATAAAATATGTATAAGCAAGATATTTTTAGAAATAAACTATTAAATATATATTAGTATATGCACGCGTGCGCATCTGTATGCCTTTTGTAAACGCTTATGTTACTATATCTTATAATATTGTTTACGTGAACACTAATGGAATGTATTTACTATTCACGTTGATTAACATTTCTTTCGGAAAAAAAGTGAAATATCGGAAATAAGTTAATTTGAAGTAGAGTTAAACCATGCGTCAATTACCTAAAATTAAACGTGTTCTCAAAATGCGACCACATCTATTGATAATAGAGTTTAAGTATTGGTCTGTCTGAAGCCGAAAAAATATAAGTAGTTTTTATCGCTCTCTGTTCATATTTATTTATCAGCTCTTATATATACCCATTCTATATCTTCCAAACACAACGTGTCTTTCAAATTTACATAATTAATTTGTTTTAAAGCTTCTAATGAATTAATATTCGCAAATGTAAACTCATGATTGTTTTTTTCTCAGAATTCCAGATGTATTTAAAATATTTCCTCGATAATAATTTCAATTAAACTCATAAATTGAATTAATTAAAGCCATTGTTTTATTTAATCTATAAAATTGAGATACGTAATCAAATGAGATTGTAATGGAATCTGATGGAACAGCTGGCGTCCACTACAACATTTGGTTACCCGCCCTCTGATTATTAAGTATAACGTAATATTTCGAACGCACAGGAACGGGGAGTGATCATTGCTAATTTGTATAAATACACATAGAGGTTTGTACCAATTCTTTTGATTACCATTTGTGATTAAAGTTGCCATGTTTTACAAGTAATTGGCGCATAGCTTAGCGGATTCTAATTGGCGACAACCCACCTAGATAGCATTTTAGTTATCAGTAAAAGCACTGACCAGCACGAAATATATGATCACAGAGTATTTAAAAGAATCCAGGACTATCGATTAAATAGAAGGAAAATCTGATGTTTCCGTTAAAAAATAAAATATATTGGTAAACTTACAGGTACATATTGTAGATCTAATACGAGCTATTACGATAAAACACATGCACTCCGGAAAACTTATTTCCACTACAACGTTTTCTTTGGAGTGAAAATTAGTATAATGTGTTTATTCAAAACCTGGACAAAGCACGAGCTCATTTAAAAAAGAAAAAAGAAAAAAAAACTCTGGACGAGAAAATGCCAAAAAGCATTTGAAAAAATAAAAAGATACTATCACAGCGGAATTATTTTTCACGCACTACAATCCAGATCCCGAAATTAGTGGAGCTATTGTACTAGTGTGTATAGCATTGAAGACGGATCGCTAAAAACTATAGTACGTAGCAACTTGAAGTACAATGTTACTCACAAATATATATGAAAAAACTATAGAATATGAATAATACCTATATATATATATATTATATATATTTATTATATATACACATTACATATATACATAATATATATACATCATATATATATATATATTTATAATACGCAAATATATGTACTATTCGTACGTACGTTATCATCTTTAACAGATATACAAATAAGAGTGTCTGGTTAGTGTGAGCAATGTGTGATACATCTGATGCCGCTAAGGTAAACATATCCGACTTTACCTATTTTTAAAGTAAGTATTACAAAATAAAATTATGTCATCTAGTCCACTAAAATAGTACACTTTCGAATAAATACATTACCAAAAGTGATATTCGTTATATTGATTTGTAGAATATTTCGTAACAATTATTTTGCAGTAATGAGACAAAACAATGTAGTGTTTAAAAAATGAATTGATACAATTTGAATTAATTAAAGAAAGAAGAAACCTATTTATCTTATTTATTCAAAAATATGAATTCTATGTTTTTTTAGTCAGTGTTCACATTTCAGCTGTTATGGTACTTTACCATAAGCCCAGATAATTAATTTTCTGGACAGAATTAATAACGACATACCGCGACTGTTTCAATCCGTCCAGTGAGGCGACGGGACACAGTCTATGAGAATCTAAACAACGTGGGCTAAAAAAAACTATGGTTTACCGCGGATATAAACGGGGATGTGGCTTTCCTTACATCTAAAAGCTGATGAAGCAATTTCAAAGACAAACGGATTCTCCCATTGACGCCCACACGGCGCAGACACAGTACACTATAGTCCATGGGCTGCAATAGTACCACAACGCAGGTGATACTATCAAATAATATTTAAATATTCAATTTTTTCTTCCCCGTTTGTTTAGGTTGCTTCTTGAAAATACATGTATCTGTGTTTCATTGAGTTTTTCGTATGTATTATTACATACGAAAATATACGCTTTGATGTATATAACATGCATACACGTGCAACTGCACATGTACGTGCACACACATATGCGCATGCATATGCATGTGCACACACACACATGTATATGTATATGCACATGCATATGCACATTAACCATATCGACATATTACCTTTTACCGCATGCAAAAATAATAAGCATACTTTTATCATAGCATTATTTTTTTCAAGTTTCAACGTAGATTTTTTTAATGTTTGAAGATATGTAATTATCTTTTATTGTTTATAATTGCTTTTCGTTTTCCGGTATTTTCTTCTGTATTTGAATAACATTCACTGTGAGTAAGGTCTGCAACCGTTTACATATCTGAATACGTCACATTCAGGCACACCTCCTCAGATGTTCGAAAACAAATTCACCAAAAACAACCATGACAAGCTTCTATTTAAATAAACAAAAGCCTCACAAATTATCCGTAACAAAAGAATCATAATTATAAAAGAAGCCGATAAAATCAGTGCAGTCGTGATAATTAATAACATTTGCTAGAAAATCCAAGAAATGTCGCATGACCAGACTAATTATAAATCAATTGATAAAACTATTAATCGCGGTGCAATGGAAAACGAAAATCTAAGAAATACAAAAAAAATTTGAATACAAAAGGAAATTATTTATTAATTAATTAAGTTTAATATTAAAACGAGCAATTTTATGGACAACAGAAACTTCATCAATCAGGCGCAATACCATTCGTTGTCAAACTACCAAATGCCAGAATACATATTAATTTCAAAGCCTAAAGACTTATATTAAATATAAATTAATAGCTACAGGATTAAAACGTCAGATAAATAAACTTTTTTCTTTACTAAAGAGTAACTACTAATCAAAGACAAAGGCCACTCGAATATAATGATTCATGGATTTGTCTCAGATGGAAGGTTAGTACTGTAGACGATTGGTTGATCTGGGTAGGATCTGATTATTGAAAAGGACGGCTCAACATGATTGTTTACATTGGTCGTAACCACGTTGTAATCAGCGAGAAACCAGCTTTGTGGAATTACGTTCAGACGTACAAGTTTTAGAAATTCATTATCCGCATAAAGCTTCCGTTTAGATCCAGGGGCACAGAGGCAGAAAGAAAAAAGTTTACAGTGGTTATAGCTCGATGAATATTTTATGCTAATGTTTTACAAGGAGGGGTATACCAGAGATTAGAGCTCAGTCGAGCACTAAATATGAACATAACCTTAGAGTACCGATATACCAGCAACGCCTCTTTTGTGATAAAGAGGATGTACGGAAAAGGGGGAAATCCCCCACTAGATTCCGTTGTCGATGATGTACTTTATCAAGGCATAAGAGTGTACTCTGAGCAATCTCTCTTTTGCAACATTACTCCATCTTAAAACGTACGGACGATATGATTCTAATACAGATATATAGTTGCGTCAGGAGTGAGATACTATGAAGCGGTAGATCAATCTAATCATTATTCCAGCGAAAAATACCCGATGTAAGTGTTCCAATTGAAGTATGAAGTGAGAGTTGGTCTTAGAAACTTATCAATAGAAGGGGAGCATCTCAAGGAGAAATACATCCATTTCAATAAATAAATACACAAGGTGTATTTCATCATCTATCTACCAATTTATATTCAAATAAATAAATGCGAAATTCGAGGGTATATCACGTACTAACCCACACGAAATAACGCCCTATTTAAAGTGACTACCACTTTACAAACAAAATGCACCATAGTGTTATATACTTCTTATCAATATGCGATATCAGTCGAAATGTTAACCAATTTGATCATGTGTTTTGATTGAAAAGGGATATTATTAATTAAGTATCCTTTAATATTGTTTTTAACATTCGATTATTGTTTTGATTTTAATAAAACAATTAGTGCTGGTTCGCAATATCGTTTTATTTCCTTGATAAATATATTGTATTTGTGTTCAAATATTTCTTTCTTTAGAGCGACTCTGTTGATTTCAATGTGTTTGATTTATGTCTAAATTGCAAACGAAAAGACAAATTAACTTTCTCATACTTTTTCATTCTTCACGGTCACATTTCAAAAATAAATACATTTTGAACTAAATATTTAATTATTTTATATATATATATCAATATATATGAATAACTGAGAGAAATTTATTTCGTGTTTACAAAGTTATGAATAAAATGTTCATTATTTTAAATTAGTGCTTCAAGTATTTAAAGAAGCGAATTTGCGGAACGATAACGAGTCGACTATGCATGCTCGACTATTAATACTGGAGATTTTGTATATGTCTGTCTGAAGCCGAAAGTATATAATTTAATACTACTGTGCTATTTAAAAAAAAAATCCCTTTGAGTTTTTTTAAATCCCTCAATACAGCCTTTGTTAAGAGAGGGCGAAACCGGTCGGCTGGCATATTATTTTTATCTCCTCTTCACTAACTTTTAATCATGAACGATAGAATTTGTCTTCCCTTCATGCTTGCAATAATAAAATGTTGTACTCCCCCAAAAATCATGAAATATCTTAAGACTAGGTACAACCCAAGTCTAATTAAGAAATTAAACCCAATCCTTTTGATTAAGAGTAAAATAAGATCAACGCAAGAACACATATCATCTCTACATTCTTGTGTAAGTAATAATGTCTGTCCTTCGTTTATTTTATTTAAAATAAAGAAAGCGAAGTTACACCCAGGACATAACATAGAAAATGTATTCATCCATAATTTCTTGGATGAATTAGCATTAAATCTCCAATCGTTTAAGACAAAATATGTACAAATATGGAGGGGAAACGGTGAGCATTCTTTCGTGATGTGATAGAATTCGTTTCTTACGGTATGTTGCAATTTTACAGGAGCGCAGTCGTAAAAAACTAATGCTTTAGTTTAATAATAAGTTGCAGCATTTAATATACAAAAGATTTGGTTGCTCTACCAACTCAAATGTAGGTGCTATTGTACTTAGTACTAAATAGTATAGAAAAGGTTGTCTACTATACTTTGAAACAGTATTGCGAACATTCTTCTTCCGTTCTATTTCAGTATAATGTATATCCGAAAATAACATCTATTATCACAATCGGAATATTGTTTTGGAAGTGAGAATTGTGTAGTATCTGTTTTGCTGTCATGATACCATCCTCACAGGCACCTTCCAAGGAATTACCTCCTAATTTAATGAGCCGTCTATAGTATGAAAATGTGGAAACATTTTTCTCTTTACTAGTGTTTCTTAGATGTTGTTTAAAATATGTGATTATTCGCTCCTCGGCCGTTTTGTACGATATCAAAGTGTCCAAGGATGACCAGCGCCACTCATTTTTTCTACACATTTGATGGAATTGTGCCTAATTCGTTTTAAATATAATTTTGAAAACATTTTCTGCAAATAAATAATTCAAAGTGTAGTATCTGGTTAAAAAACTGATTTTATCGCAAATCTATTGTTGTACACAACTTTAGTGGTGGGGGAAGCGTAGTATATCTTAAGTTGCCATGTGACAACCTTCCCAGGAATAAACTTCCACTTTGGAGAAAGGCAATGTAGTATTGCCAATCGTCATGATAACATCATCCCAGTCATTTCCCACACTTTTTAGGGGGCGGGTAGTGTCAAATGTTATGTTTTCATCAGTCTATTCTCCTAGCCATTGCCTCTTCCTTTTTGAGGATTAATGTAGTATACATGTGTAGTTCATGGTAAAATATTCCCAAGCATTACCTTTTCCTATTGGGAATGTGCAATGTATGTTGTCTTTGTGTGATGATATCACCCTTCCAAAGAATTACTACTTGCTTTTGGGAGAGAAATAATAAGGGGAGTATATGTTCTATTGTTATAAGACATCTAACATAGAAAAAATATGCGAGGTTGATGCTTGGAGTGGTAATTGATAACCTCATTGCTACAATATTCATATTTCTTTCTGTATAGCAAATTTTTCGTTTTTTTTAATCCTCTTACTATATTTAAAAAAAAACAATGTATTTTTCTTCAGTTTATTTTAAAAAGATATTAACCTCGGCTCAGTATGTTGTTTAACTAGACCCACATAAAACTTTCATATATAACCTTAACATAAGCGGCTGAATACGTCGTTTATAATGAAGATAAATCATCTCTGTATATATGTCAATGTTCAGACAATCAATTATATTTGTTAAATAAAAAGAAACTTATATATGACTTCTATATCATAATAATATGTAAATAAATTTGAACATTTCTGAAATCTATTTAAAATCATTTCTTCATAAAATTCTACATACATACATCAATATAATCCATGGACTTATAATTCGGCAATATTTACTTATTCTTAAAAGCATTTATCTGTAATTCCGATCAAATGTAGGTAAGAAGGTCCTTAATCTATCTTCTCAGAAGTTGTCTCCTGCTGAACTTTCAATATTAGATCACGGTTTAGAATTCTGTCTTCCACCATCTGGTGTTGGGCGTGAGGAGGTATTTTCAGAATTTGAAATTCTCAATTCTGAAGCAGTGAAACTTCCACCAGTTTCTGATACACAAGTAGGGGATCTAAAGGCTAAATTGAATGATCTTGCACACTGCTATGCGAGTACACTAGTATCCCATTCAGAATTTAAATGGCGCAAAGAACATTTTGCCGTCATTAAAACTCTACGACAAAATAATTCCTTGGTAATAACCAGACCGGATAAAGGTTCGGGAGTTGTTGTACTAAACCATCAAGACTATGTCGACAAAATGATGTTTATATTAAACGACACGGAGTCATTTGTCAAATTGGGCCCTGTCTACACTCATGATGCAACAACTTCCTTAGAAACTAAATTCCAGAAACAACTGGTAAAATGGGTGAACAGCGGTGTACTCCCTTCCGATGTAGCTAGTGAGATCAGACCCTCGGGTTCTATCCGCCCAGGTTTATATGGCTTACCCAAAACTCATAAAGCGGATATCCCAGTTAGGCTCATTCTATCTATGGTAGGGTTATCACAGTAGCAGGTTGCGAATGGATCTTCAATATGTTACAGCCACTATTGAATTACTATAGTAAATACTGTCTGAAAGATTCATTTCATTTTGCAAAGTACATTCAAGATTTGAAGGTTACTAATAAATGTATGTGTTCCTACGATATTAGCAACCTTTTTACCTGTGTCCCTATTTTGGAAACTATCGATGTGTGTGCTGATTTTTTTATATCGTTCCATTCCTGAAAGCATATTCGTACAGTTGATGAAATTTGCAACCACATCCGTTGAATTTAGTTTTAACGATGTGATGTATAAGCAAATAGACGGCGTATTTATGGGCTCAGTCCTAGGACCGACTATTGCAACTATTTTTGTAGGTTTTTTTGAGAAGGCTTTATTATCTGGACCCACTAAACCTTTAGTCTACTTTCGATATGTAGACGATGCATTTTGCCTTTTTAATAATAAAACAGAGGCAAATACATTCTTCTCCTTACTCAATAAAATGCATCCCGTATTAAAATACACCTATGAAGGAGAGCGTAATTCCACTTTAGCTTTCCTCGATGTATTGGTAACAAAAACCCCATCGAGTTACCTGACATCAATCTACCGTAAACCTACGTTTACAGGACTATATACTCGCTGGGATTCATTTTGTCCTAAAAAATGAAAGGTAAACTTGAGCCCTTATGATTTGCTCAAAATCAAAATTGGACGAAGAAATTAAAACTGTAACTAGTACCTTGTCTAAAAACGGTTATCCCCTTGATGTGATTAGGGCAGATACCCAAAGGAAAATAAATACTTTTTCCGAAATAAAACCAAGTACGGTGACCAAATTTCCAATTTACATTCGTTTACCTTGGTTAAACACAGTAAGTGAGAAATTCGCCAAGCAAATCAGCTCAACAGTTGAAAATTGTTATTTTTCTTCGAATGTGCGTGTTGTATTTTCTACAAAACCTTTATTGGCGTCCTCTCGTAAATACGTTCTACCCCCCCACACCACCACCATAACAATAATGTAATTTATCATTTCAAATGTAGTTGCAGTACTGACTACGTGGGTAGGACGACATTAAGATTGGATAGTAGGGTACAACAGCACATTCCGAGTAGGATCAGGAATGGAACCTTCCGATCAACGGAACTTCAAAACAACACAGACAGATCTTCCATTACAGACCATTTACT
>OY744518.1:41541511-41551511 GCA_963556195.1 Sepiola atlantica
TGCACTTAGTTTGTATGTTCTCTGTCAGTAAAGTAGAAATCCTTCTAGACCGAGAGAATTGAAATTTTTGTTCCAATTCAGAGTGCCCATTTTGGGGGAGCTGAATTCTCCCCACGTTAAATATTGGCATTGTGCCTAACTCTGCTCTCGTAGGAGGAAGTAAATAGGAATATGAACAGCAGCAACAACAACAACGACAGCAACACATTTATTAAAAAATAATAAACGCATGTATTTTATTATTAACAGCTTAGAAAATTATTATCATATATATATATATATATATATGTATATATATATATATATATATATATATATATATATATATATATATATATTTTCTAATTCATTAGAAACCTTTAATAAATAAATAAATATGCAAATGAGAGGCTGAGAGGATGATATGATGAACGAACTGCATACACTGCCCCCCCCCCCCCAAAAAAAAGGAGGGGGTAATGCCTGGAAGGATGATATCATGACAACAGAATAGATAGTACACTAACTCGCCCACACACAAATCTGGTAATCTTGAAGAAAATGGTATTGTGAGGAAGGAATGTATACTGTACGAACTTCCCCCCCGAAAAGGAGGTATTGCCAGGGAGAAATGTATCATGACGAATTAAAATATACCACAGAGAATAAAATAAACCGTTTTAATATAAATATAGTTAGAATATGTCAACAAAACTTTTACATTTATTTATTTAGATAACATTAAAAACCATGGCAAGTATCATTGTCAACGCGAAACGCCTAAATAAAAATTGTCTTCAAAAATATAGTGGCCATCTTCATAAACAGAGATTAATATGCTGGTTAATGAAGAACGATAACTTTCATAATTTTCTAGTTAAAAAGCATGTTAATTATAAATTTGAATTATCGTTTTTTCTTTAGCTAGTATTATGGTGAACGAACATAACCTGACCCCTCTGACAGACGATAATATCATGATGAACGAACACAACTTCCCTCCACCCGAAAAGGAGGAAGTCATTCTTGCGTGGACGGTCTTATGAGAACAGACATGATACTACACTACCCCCCCCCCCCCCTTAAAAGATAGTCTGACTAAGTCGAGTCTCGGGAGTATTTCATTCTGGGAGACCTCCCTACAGACCAATCTTGAAAGAATGAAATAAATTATACAAGATATTATAAAAGATTTAGGACTTAAGGTAGAAATCGCAGCGGAGATTAAGATCTAAAACTTTCTGAATGTGACATGTAACCTCAGCGAGTGATAGTATGGACCTTATATGAAAGATAATCACGTTAACCTCAAATCGAATCACCGACGTTTTCAAATATATATATATATATATATATATACTATGAATATTTTAAAAATTACCTACAAACGATATTGTTTCGAGCTTTCTGCTCTCATCAGTGAACTATGTAAGTCTGTAAATACAGTTTATGATGCAAACACATCTTACACAACATATTCTATTTATTTTGATAAGATTTATGTCAAGAACATAACGAAATAGTCCAACAAAAAATGTTTTGTTTCGGAATTATTTAGATGAGGATTGATGATTTGTATTATTTGAATTATTCGGACTACTATTAACATCTTCGATGTAATTCTCCCAACGTTTTGGCCGATTTAACCTACGCAAGGACCTTGGTCGCAGTTGGGATGAGTTATAATTATAATTACTTCTAAGTTAAAGTCTTTGAATGATACTAAGAGTACTATTAAGAATTATGTAAGCCTTCTACTCGGTCATGGCTGATAGAAAAAGCATAAGCAACCCCGTGGATAAAACAATAACTTCCGTTCGTAAATAAGTATTGTATGTACCTCCTCTCCAGAAGGTTAGCCACAAGGAAACGTGTGAGTGTTGATGAAAGTGTTTCTGTGGAACGAAGTGGATTCGAACCTGGCAAACCTAGGTCTACAGTCCGCGTCGTTAACTACTTAGACACAGCCCCATGAATTAAGTATAGTTCCGAGTTCGACATAAAGATTTCAGACGCACCTTAAGGAGGCCGGAGATTACGTCGACTGACACGTTTTAAGAATAACATCCGAGATAAGAACAGTAGTTCGAATAATCGAAATCATCCAAATAATCCAAATTTCTTTTGGATTTAAATCTTTTATATTTTACGTTTGTTCCTCTTTTTTTCTTTATTTGATCTCCTCAAAAGTAATTCTTCTAATGAGTTTTGTCATTAAATATTGCTTCCTTCTTACACTTGCGGTTGCTTTTTATTATTGGCAATCTGAAAATTGTGATGAAAGACCCATGTACTACTAACAACAATTTGATGAACCCTCACTTGCTATTGAAATATTGGTTTCCAGCATTAATTAATTCTTCAAAATGACTTAAAAAGAAGGGCTTTAAATGCATTGTTTTTACCATTTATTTGCTTTTTCTTACAAGTTAATGTTTTACATTTTCGAAGTCTTTTCATTTTCCTTTAACAATAATGATTATTTTTAAGAAAAGCAAAAGAAAAACTATTAATAAATGAAAACATGATTTATTAGAAACTATTTTTATTATATCGTAGTAATAGCATTGTATTAACTTGGCTTAGAAATATTCTATAAGGAACGAAAGTACGCCTACTTTTTTGTATTTTTCATTTTCCTTCTGGGTGTTTCTTCTTCTTTGTTATTATCCTCCTGTTTTTCAAATTTCAATTATAAGTATCATTTTATATCAGTTTCTAATTTTCGGGTCATTTAATTTTATTTTCATCGCATTTTTCTCCTTCAGGCCTATTCATACATAGTACTTTTTGTTTAACTAGCACTTCTTTTTAAAATGTTCAAATTTCGTTACGCCCTTCTGTGCATTTTCTCATTTTTTTCTTCTATTATTTGTCACTGTTTTTATCTCCCTAATTTTGAGTGCCTTTGACACATGCACACATGTTATCCCCATTATTCATCCACTGATTCGCTACCAACGCCCAATGGGCAGGTGATGATATGGTCGTTTTGTAGGACGTTTCGGTTTTTAAATAGAACTATTAGCCTGCTTTTATCTATGATGCAAGATTCCACATTTATTACGATTGCATCAATCGCACTCCATGCTTTCTTGATAACCATCCACGATTTAAAATTACAATCACTAAGTATGCCTAGAAAATAGAATGTTCGCCGTCGGAAGTATGGCTAATTGCGAATAGGCATATTTGACGGTGCCGAAAACAAGAAGAACATATAGGACATTTCTTCATAGAATCTACCGATAAAATATTTCTATAGTTGGTTATCCTTGCGTTTAATGTATTTACTTAGAAAAACAAAAGTAATGTTAATCAACCTGAGTGGCGTTGTTTCCAATTAAACTGGATGAAATAACGTCCTGATTTTGATAGTAAAGTAATAAAGTGACAGTTGAGTAATATGAATCCTTTTGTTCAACAAAACACTGGATAAGGCACGAGATCAGTTCTTTAACGTAGGGTTGGGTTATAAGAATAGTCTCGCTCAGACTCGTGTGCATTTCTTAGTCGTGGCTATTCAGGTGATCGCAATACACTAATCATTCTGTAAAATGAAGGTGTAATGTCTGGAGAGGGACCTCATGATTAGAACTATGTTTTACTCTGATACAAGCATGAATGACAAATCTTAGAACGAAAGTCAAAGAAGGTGAAATACACCAGACTCTCAAATTCGTAATGTGAAACAATGTATGGAAGTGCATCTCCCTAAAAATACGGGAACTCTGGATAGAATCTTATATAGTATGACCGCCTGCGACTGGCAATAAACCAATCTTCGTCGTAAAAAACAAGCAGCGAAAAAGTGATACCTTGTAGTAAGTTCCAAAGGAGGAGGCAATGCCTGGGCGGATGGCCTCCTGATCCAGCAAAACAATGCCTCACTCTGAGTTTTGCTCGAGAACGAAATATTAGCACGAGGATGAACGCAGAAATAAACACATCACACTTTTCAAATAAAAATGACGTCATTGTTTATGTAATAAAACTACCCCCAAAATAGAAAATAAAGAGCATAGAATATCATGCATGATAACGCACATGTTCTTAATTAATAAGTGATACTGTGTAGTCGAATGTTTAAAGCTATTCTAGTATTTTCTTAATTCAATTAAATGAACTACTTTCATTAGTTTGCACATTATATGAGATATTTATGGTTATGTTCGATATTTTAAATGAGATAATGTTCTTATTTAAAACGTCAAACGGAATAAAATTGTGATTTTACACATTATATAACATGTGGTGTTTATTTTACACATTAAATGAGCTATTTCGATTATTTGACAAACTAAATATGCAATTTACATTATTTTACACATTTGAGCTATTTAGATTACTTCACAAACTTCACAGACTAAATTGAGCAATTTCGATGTTTGTACACATTAAATGAGTTGTTTATATTATTTACACATAAAATGGGGTACTTCGATTAATTTATAATATTAAATATTTTGATTATTTTACATTTTAATGAGTTGTTTTTTACTCGTTTACTTCTAATTGCTTAACAAATGAAGGAAGTTACTTTGTTTATTTAGAAAATTACGTAATCTATTTTCACATAATTTGTTTTATACATTCAATATTTCATTCTTGTTAAAATTGCATAATACTAACAAGGCTACCAGTTGTTTCACTTGTATTATATGCAAGAACATATTTTAATTTTTGAGTTGCTTGTGTCTTTTAAAATTTAGGGATACAGCGCTCATCTAGTGTGTCTTAAAACTATCCAAATGAATTGAAATTTATAAAAACATGCAAAATTATTGTCTTAATCTATTGTTTACATGGCAAGAAATTATATAAAAAGGTATTCGCTGCCGGATGACATTAAATTAAAAATCTGAATTATGATGTTTTAATATAAGCCAAATCTCACTCCGCAGATCCTAAACCAAATATTGACTTTGTAACTGCCGTTAAGTTAGTGTATCTCATATTTATCCTAAGACATTCTTTTTAGTCTTCAGAGTCAATAAATAAACCATGTGAGGGTTGCATGCGCCGGGAGTCTAATTTGAAGCAATATTTGCCAATTACTAACCACATCCATCAGCTATAATTAAAAGGTGTGTCATTTACTGTTGTTTGCAAAGAAGTATTTCCCGTTGTTGGATTTGGTTTTCAGTTTGAAAATCAAGAAAATGCTGAATGTGAACAACAAATGAGAACCAGTTACATCGTATGTTGCCTGTTCGTCCTTCTCACAGAAAACAC
Source organism: Sepiola atlantica (assembly GCA_963556195.1). NCBI lineage: Eukaryota > Metazoa > Mollusca > Cephalopoda > Sepiida > Sepiolidae > Sepiola > Sepiola atlantica. The sequence continues at coordinate 41,546,726 of OY744518.1, forward strand.
TCATCGGATTTGACATAAATGTTATATATTATCTAATGTTTGGTTTTCCTAACAGTGAAATTGACCTAGTATTCTTGCCGGAAGTTGAACCCGGTAGGCCGAGTCAACAAGCAAGCAGCAACACTAACAGTTAAAACACTTTTACATGACGACGACTACAGAGTCGTGTCAGAGAATTGTCATCGCTTGACTAAAATCAGTTTTCCAGCATTCCATACGGGATGTAAAGTGAGAAAATACTTCGCACAGGACACATTCCCTTCCCTTTTATTTCACGTCATTTGTACTCTTTTTGGCTTACTGTATATACAAATCCAATAAATATATGAAACGATTGATTGCAAATGATTCATTGCACGCAAGTTGCTATTTAACTTCAAACATGAAGGCGTGCCCATATCTTTCCCAATTGTATTACAATTTAAGAGGAAGGGACATAGTTTCCTGAGTTTTAACTCGCTTTATCCAATTCCATAGGCCGAGTCAGTGTCCATTACATGACTCGTGTCATGACTTAACCTAACACAGTTACGCTAATCTCATATTACTCAGGTGAACGTGACCTTTTCCATGCGATATACAATTATGCAGAATATTGTTACATGTGTTAAATATATATTCATAAGGTATGTTCACCTGATAAATAGCATTTTCAAAACGATTCCTTCTCGTTGACTTTCGTAAAAAAATGACTAGGACACACAAGCAAAGGAAGTCAGCAGATTATTGTGTTCTCCTAAGAATACAATAACAGTATAAAATGTCGACTAAAAATATAAGTAGATAGACTAAAAAATGGTGGTCAGGTTATGCTTGTTTGTGCTATGGGGAATCAATACTTAGGCTTATTTTATACTGTAAAAACAAAACATATTATAAACAAGTAATTATATATAATTAATTGATTCAATATCTATATATAATCAATAGATGACGTGGTTGTTCCATTCCCAACATAATTTTGCATTGCTGACTACGATAGATATCGGAGGCTATGGACTAAACATGTGTCGTTATTCTTAGGCATATATATATATATATATATATATATATATATATATATATATATATATATATATATATATATATACATATATGTATATATATATACATATATATATATACATATACATATATATATATATACATATATATATACATATATATATATACATATATATATGTATACATATATATACATATATATACATATACACAAACACAGCATGACGTCACTTGCTTTATATGCATCATTCTTTCTTTAATAGAAGTAGAATGCCTCGACATCAAGCCGCTTTTATATGTGTTAAATTATCATTGTTTATCAGCTATTCAGCTGGTGGGCGCGCGGTTAACGACGTTGGATGTAAGTTGAAAAATACTTGTAATCCAGGGTTTCGAATCGTACGACCGGTAGTGAATAATCATATCTCTATGCTGATGAGTCCTGATTGAAAAGGGACGAAACGTATACGTACATAGATAATAAACAACAAACAAATATTTTATGTTTGTCGCTCCTCGTAAAACAAGTAGAGCACTCTAAATGGTAGTACAAACACAGCATGACGTCACTTGCTTTATATGCATCATTCCTTCTTTAATAGAAGTAGAATGCCTCGACATCAAGCCGCTTTTATATGTGTTAAATTATCATTGTTTATCGGCTATTCAGCTGGTGGGCGCGCGGTTAACGACGTTGGATGTAAGTTGAAAAATACTTGTAATCCAGGGTTTCGAATCGTACGACCGGTAGTGAATAGTCATATCTCTATGCTGATGAGTCCTGATTGAAAAGGGACGAAACGTATACGTACATAGATAATAAACAACAAACACATATTTTATATTTGTCGCTCCTCGTAAAACAAGTAGAGCACTCTAAATGGTAGTACAAACACAGCATGACGTCACTTGCTTTATATGCATCATTCCTTCTTTAATAGAAGTAGAATGCCTCGACATCAAGCCGCTTTTATATGTGTTAAATTATCATTGTTTATCGGCTATTCAGCTGGTGGGCGCGCGGTTAACGACGTTAGTTGAAAAATACTTGTAATCCAGGGTTTCGAATCGTACGACCGGTAGTGAATAATCATATCTCTATGCTGATGAGTCCTGATTGAAAAGGGACGAAACGTATACGTACATAGATAATAAACAACAAACAAATATTTTATACATATACATATATATATATACATATATATACATATATATATATATACATATATATATATATATATATATATATATATATATATATATATATATATATATATATATATGTGTGTGTGTGTGTGACTGGACTATTCAACGAAAATTCTCTATTCTGATAAAATTATCAATCCTGTTCTATATTCCCGATTCCGTTACATTTACCGATATCGATTCTTCTAAAATTTCGAAATAGTTCCTTAGATATTTGTATCTTTGTTAAAATGTTCATCTCACAGTAAAACCTGCGTGTAATGTCCGCATATATTTTGGCAAAACGTAAGAAAATACGAGGGGGGGGGGCGCTCGTATATAACACGAGTAGATTTTCCTAAATATTTTTTCACAAAGGTTTTTCTTCTAATTGATTGAAAATTGTGAGAGAACTAAATATTTAATTTTGTTTTAAAATCAAGCTGAGTTGAATTAGTTCGGCGTTTTTTTTACACACTACTATTTTTAGAGCCAGGAAAATTAGGCAACGGAAAACTAGGCAATTGTGCAATTAATATCCATTGAAAAAATAGTTTAGGACCGTTCTTGAGGGAGATATTGTATAAAATAAGGGATAAACAGCCGCTCGCTTAAAATAAATCTTTTAAAATATTTACTGTATTTTAAAGCAAATAAAATCTACTTACTTTAGTTAAAGAGATTAAATCCACCATAATGCATTGTAGATTCTTGGTAAACGAGAAAAAAGTGATACAAAATTTTATTTAAATGAAGTAAAAGAAGCAATAAATAAGTTTTTAGTTAAAACTACTGTTAGACAACCAGAGCACTAGCGATTAAAACATAACAAGAAATATAATTTAAGAATAACAATCAATTAAGGTGTATCTTTCTGACGCATTCTATTACATTTTTTGTTTTGCCTTTTTTGACCCGCGTATCTGTTTGAAGGCTAATTTAATTGTTACAATATCGTTTTGTCATAAAATTATTAATTGAACCGATTTGTTATAAAACTATAACTAATGATTTTAAAATAGCTTCCAGAACTTTAAATCTTTTAATACATGAAGATGTGCTAAGAATGTTAAATCCAGTTAAAATGACTTTCTATTTGATAGTTCCAAATTATTGTCACATTTCGAACAGTCAACTATTAACAAATTATTAAAATGGCTAACTTTTTCACGAAGAAACCGAAATACATTATGATGGATTTAATCTCGTAGTAGGATTTTTATTTAGAACTGCTTTTATTCATATAATAATTTGGAAAAGTAATACGTAAACGGTGTTATTAAAACGATATAGTAACTCAGAAAAAATGTATTTACTTAAAAATAACAGCAAATATATTACAATATTTATGTTTTACTAGTATTTAAGGACGCCTGAGCCCCTATGTGAAACTGTATTCGCCTCAAGAGAAGTTCTAAAATCTATATTCAATCGACATTTATTCTATAGTTGCCTTATTCTCCTAGCGTGCCAAAATAGTTTATTTTCCTTTACCTAATTTTCCGTAGCCTAATTTCCCGGTGTCTCATTTTCCGTTTCCTAATTGAAAATAGTCGACGATTGGTATGCAAAATAAGAAAACAGTGTAAAAAAAGAATAGTTAGCAAAGTCACGTCCAATGTTAAGAATGCGTTTCTAAAAAATAAATTTACTATTTAGAAAACCATTCTTATAACGACGAAGGCTTTGGTGACTATTCTGTGGATTCGTTCTATCAAATGATGCTCATATTTTCCATCCCTATTACACAGATTTGGTCAGTTATTAGATTGATTTGTTTTACTGTAAAAACAAGAAAAAAAAGATACATATAATAATAATAGTAATACTACTAATAACATGGCAAAGTTGTAGATTAACATCCTTAGATATATCACTTTCCCCAAATGAGATTCGACTTTTTTAGGGAATTACGTGTGAACACCTTGAAAAACTTAGCGGAAAGAAAAAATAATCATTTTAGAATTTAGAGTTGGAGCTCAGTTTCGTATATAAATTTAACGTCATATGATCGGCATTTCCAGGCCATTCTAACTTTTTAGTGATGTTCACTAAATTTGTTTACTACTGTACTTAAGTTCGTAAAACAATGCGTAATTGATTTTTTTAAAAAACCCTCCCTCCGCAAAAAAAATTAAACGCATAATATTTATCTCCCATAAAAAATATAAACATAAACATTTTTGGTTAAATGTACTAAAACGCTGGAATGTCTCCGAAGTAGCAGCACAGTTTACGTTAATCTTATGTGTGAAACTGATCCCACACTATAATTCTTAAATAAATCGGTTTCTATTTAATTTTTGTATAATTATTATAAATGCTTACCAATAACTATTCTTCTTGAGAAAAGAAATTTATTTTTTAAACAATTTCTTCGACTTCGTAAATACTGCATTCTTTTGAAAACATCGGTGCTTGATTTCATTTTTTATCGCAAATTCACAATTGTAAAATTTCATTGTGAAAGAAAATAAAGTATTTTAATAGCTTTGTATCCTATGCTAATTCACCCCAAAACAAAAATGTAAATCTTCCAGTTTTTAAACGATTACATGTAAACACCCTAAAAACATAGTGGTAAAAATAAAATAAC
>OY744518.1:41556511-41629011 GCA_963556195.1 Sepiola atlantica
CTTTACATGTGCACGAAATTCTAATGTAATATATATATATATATATATATATATATATATATATATATATATTTGTGTTATAGTGGAATAATTCCAGGAGGAAATCCGGGTATGAGAGCTCAATGTAGTAAACAGAGCAATAATAAAATATAATAACACGAAATCACATAATTGTCGATGCAATAATTTATTTCAACCGTTCGGTTTTTTCAAGCATCACTCAGACAATTACATTTTTGAGACTGATAGAAAATTGAATTTCCCTACCACAGTTCCAATACAATCATAGATGGTGGTAGTAGCAACCAATTTGATACATCTTTTATAGAGAGGGGGAAAATTTAAAACTATGGCGGGCGAAGGGGAGGGATCTTTAAGTTAATCAACTAAAAACTGCCATGTCAAAATTATGACACATACGACTTGGCGATATCAACCATATACGCAATTTTACTCACGCGCATACACAAAACTAAATACGCACACATCATATGCGCACTCACATACATAATCTCACTCGCACATTATCATAACTAAACATAATCACATACGCAACTTTTATTCATCTCTAGCCAGAATGCGTCCGGCGAAACTCGTGTTCTCAAATTCGGTTAGAGAAAAGAAAGAAAGACACAATTAACAGGCACAGAGAAGATATAGACAGACCGCGTGTCATAAATTCTCAGTCCGTCTGGGTTCCAAGAAAGAGAATCTAATTGAAATAAGATTACACGCACATACATATATGTATACATACAAATCCATACGCACATACACACACATATTTACACATACACACCCACACATATACATATCTATACACATATACATATACACACATATATACATATATATATATATATATATATATATATATATATACATACATGAATACACCTATATATATCTCTGAATCTATTTGAAATATTGACTAAATGCATACGCATGTAGTTGTTCACACATGTAAACATACATACACATACATACACACACACATATATACATATACGCACATATACACACATATACATACGCACACATACATATATATCCACACACCTACACACAATATTTACATAACACTCTATATTCTTACTGATGTAATATGAGTTCTAAAAATAAGTCTTACCTTATTTATATTTTAGATTAATTTGATAATCTATTATTATAAATATCATGCGGGGGGGGGGGTTATCGTACCTAATGTTATTCAATTTGGTATCTTTACCGTTGTAATTCTAGAGGCCCATCGGATTACTAATTCAAGTCTAATAATGTCTATTGGTAATATTTGACATTTATACTTATATTAATTCAAAAACTAGTGTATTACCTGCAGAAAAAATTTTCATACCACTATCTTATTTAAGTAAATAATAAATATCCGCGTGCACACAAATACTATATATCACCAAGTCAGTAAATCTGTGTCTATCACAGATATTATTATAAATATTATGGGGGGGGGGGGGTTACCGTAAGTAATGTTATTCAATTTGGTATCTTCACCGTTATAAGTCTAGAGGTCCATCGGATTACTAATTCAAGTCTAATAATGTCTAGTGGTAATATTTGGCATTTATACTTATATTAATTCAATAAACGCAGAATTTTTTTAAAAACACTATCTTATTTTAAGTAAATAATCTGAATAAATAAATATTTCAAAATACCATTATATACGCATACACACAAATACTATATATCACCAAGTCGGCAATTCTGTGTCTATAGCAGATATTATTATAACTATTATGTTGGTGGTGGGGGGGGGGTTACCTTAAATAATGTTATTTAATTTGGTATCTTCACCGTTATAAGTCTAGAGGTCCATCGGATTACTAGTCGTTGATTATTTTAAATTTATATTTATGTCTGCACTTAGCCATAAGTTCATCTCGTTTATTTAAGAGGTTATTTCGATCATATTTTAGGATTCTTATTTTTTCTTCTAGACATAAGTTGCATCTTTGTCTAAATCCATCTGGAATATTCGAAAAACATAAGATTGCCCACGAAACCACCGGGGACCTGTTCTCATTTTTTAGATGCCACCATTGTTTAGCTAACTCCGTTTTGCTCTTGAGTTCTGGGTTATTGAAAGAGTGTTTGTGGTCATAAAAACGTTGTTTCCAGTTTCCCGCGGAGATGCCGATGTAAACCTTTTTATCCCTGTTGTTATCTTCCGGATGAATAGTGGCCTTATAAACCACACACTCAACTTTACAGTTACCGTCCAGTGGGCAGTTATTTTTCACTTGACAATTACATTTATTTACTGTGACCTTATTCTTACTAGGATTGTTAAGTAATTTACGATTATGGGTGCTGATAATTCTGTCCATGTTCTTGGTGCAAGAGTAGCTGATTTTAATGGTTTTTCTATTAAATATCTTCCTAAGTGGATTATTTATGCTAAAATGTTTATCTACCAGGTTCAAGAATACTCTCCCGATGTTGATGTTAGATAGTTGGCAGTAGGGAGGATTGAACCATATTATTTTTCGGCCTCTATCTCTGGATTTATTTTTATTTTCTTTCTTGGTATATTTGAGTTTTTCATTATATCCGCTTTTCTCTAGCGCTCCATTGTATAAATGCTTATTTGCTTCAAAAATGTCTCTGTTAGCCGAAAGCTTATTTATTCTAGTATTAATTGTTTTAGGTATTTGTTTAATTATGCAGTTCGGGTGGTTAGATCTAGTGTTGATATAAGATGGTGTGTGATTATCTTTATTGAAGGGTTTGTATGTCCCCTTTCCTAAGTATAAGGTAATATCTAGATAGTTTACTTCTTTACAATTTGGGGTTATATCTATTTTAAATCCAAGGTATTTGAATGCTCTTATTAATTTTTTATGTATTTTGGATACCAGGGGGCCGTCACTATTGGGGATAACAATTAGTCCATCATCCCTATATAACCCCACTAAATTAGGCTCTACAATTCTGCTAATAGTGTACATTATAAAAATGCCCACCAGATCGGCAATCTGGGCTGAGTCAAAAGCACCCATCGGGACATCAAATTTGTTGTTGTTCAATTTAATCCATGTTTCTCGATTGTTTATAAGGATGGATCTGCGACAGGCCATAATTAATCTTACCTGCTCATCGGATATATCCACGAAATTCCCAGCATAGTTAATGCTGTTCGTAAGTAATTCCTTGGAAATCGAGGGGTAAAAATCCATAATATCGAATTGTATAAAGCAGGCATTCCTCTTATTTTCAATTGATTTAAACCATTCGATAGTATCCGCCGAGTCCTTCCAAAGATTAAATTTGGTAGCTTCTAGAGTTACATTAATAATATTTCGTAGAATCTCCCTAGATACATGGCCGAGTTCCGATTTCGTAGAGTTGATTATTCTCGCTTGTTTCTTAATGTGGAAATTTTTCTTATGGTCCTTGATGAGTATGTATGCGTTTCTCTTATCAATTTTTCCCACTCTATCCTCGATATTCAGTTTGGATGCAAATTCCTTGGTATCCTCATTGATTATTTTTTCAGTGTCGTGGGTATCCTTTCTGTAATTATTACAGATTTTTTCCAGAATAGTTTTCCTATATTCGGATGGGCACATCTTGTAAATATTCGCTGACTTATCAGCCTTCACCCAAACTTTGTTCGACTTCTTTATCTCTGCGATGTCATTCTTCAGAGTGGACTGAAATTGGTTTGAATACCTTCGGAACTTAATTCTTTTGACTAGGTCAAACAAATCATTCTCGAACGGCCTTAATGCCTCAATGGGTTTGCAGGTATTCTGTGATCTGAAGTTAAAGGTTTCTTTGTGATCAGATTCCTCGTCCTTCAAATAAAAATACGCTTTCCATCTCAGTCTGTTGGTAAAGTCGGTTATTCTGTCCATAAGATCCAAAGTGAAGCTATGCAAGCTGGGATAAGGTATATTTTTCAGCGAATACAATGGTGTGAATTTTTCCATCCTCAGTTCAAAATTGAAGTAATTCCGATACTAGAAATCCTGAGAGAGCTCAACACGGAGTGGAGCCAATTATTTGTGTTATAGTGGAATAATTCCAGGAGGAAATCCGGGTATGAGAGCTCAATGTAGTAAACAGAGCAATAATAAAATATAATAACACGAAATCACATAATTGTCGATGCAATAATTTATTTCAACCGTTCGGTTTTTTCAAGCATCACTCAGACAATTACATTTGTGAGACTGATAGAAAATTGAATTTCCCTACCACAGTTCCAATACAATCATAGATGGTGGTAGTAGCAACCAATTTGATACATCTTTTATAGAGAGGGGGAAAATTTAAAACTTATATTTAACTATGGCGGGCGATGGGGAGGGATCTTTAAGTTAATCAACTAAAAACTGCCATGTCAAAATTATGACACATACGACTTGGCGATATCAACCATATACGCAATTTTACTCACGCGCATACACAAAACTAAATACGCACACATCATATGCGCACTCACATACATAATCTCACTCGCACATTATCATAACTAAACATAATCACATACGCAACTTTTATTCATCTCTAGCCAGAATGCGTCCGGCGAAACTCGTGTTCTCAAATTCGGTTAGAGAAAAGAAAGAAAGAAACAATTAACAGGCACAGAGAAGATATAGACAGACCGCGTGTCATAAATTCTCAGTCCGTCTGGGTTCCAAGAAAGAGAATCTAATTGAAATAAGATTACACGCACATACATATATGTATACATACAAATCCATACGCACATACACACACATATTTACACATACACACCCACACATATACATATCTATACACATATACATATACACACATATATACATATATATATATATATATATATATACATACATGAATACACCTATATATATCTCTGAATCTATTTGAAATATTGACTAAATGCATACGCATGTAGTTGTTCACACATGTAAACATACATACACATACATACACACACACATATATACATATACGCACATATACACACATATACATACGCACACATACATATATATCCACACACCTACACACAATATTTACATAACACTCTATATTCTTACTGATGTAATATGAGTTCTAAAAATAAGTCTTACCTTATTTATATTTTAGATTAATTTGATAATCTATTATTATAAATATCATGCGGGGGGGGGGTTATCGTACCTAATGTTATTCAATTTGGTATCTTTACCGTTGTAATTCTAGAGGCCCATCGGATTACTAATTCAAGTCTAATAATGTCTATTGGTAATATTTGACATTTATACTTATATTAATTCAAAAACTAGTGTATTACCTGCAGAAAAAATTTTCATACCACTATCTTATTTAAGTAAATAATAAATATCCGCGTGCACACAAATACTATATATCACCAAGTCAGTAAATCTGTGTCTATCACAGATATTATTATAAATATTATGGGGGGGGGGGGTTTACCGTAAGTAATGTTATTCAATTTGGTATCTTCACCGTTATAAGTCTAGAGGTCCATCGGATTACTAATTCAAGTCTAATAATGTCTAGTGGTAATATTTGGCATTTATACTTATATTAATTCAATAACCGCAGAATTTTTTTAAAAACACTATCTTATTTTAAGTAAATAATCTGAATAAATAAATATTTCAAAATACCATTATATACGCATACACACAAATACTATATATCACCAAGTCGGCAATTCTGTGTCTATAGCAGATATTATTATAACTATTATGTTGGTGGTGGTGGGGGGTTACCTTAAATAATGTTATTTAATTTGGTATCTTCACCGTTATAAGTCTAGAGGTCCATCGGATTACTAGTCGTTGATTATTTTAAATTTATATTTATGTCTGCACTTAGCCATAAGTTCATCTCGTTTATTTAAGAGGTTATTTCGATCATATTTTAGGATTCTTATTTTTTCTTCTAGACATAAGTTGCATCTTTGTCTAAATCCATCTGGAATATTCGAAAAACATAAGATTGACCACGAAACCACCGGGGATCTGTTCTCATTTTTTAGATGCCACCATTGTTTAGCTAACTCCGTTTTGCTCTTGAGTTCTGGGTTATTGAAAGAGTGTTTGTGGTCATAAAAACGTTGTTTCCAGTTTCCCGCGGAGATGCCGATGTAAACCTTTTTATCCCTGTTGTTATCTTCCGGATGAATAGTGGCCTTATAAACCACACACTCAACTTTACAGTTACCGTCCAGTGGGCAGTTATTTTTCACTTGACAATTACATTTATTTACTGTGACCTTATTCTTACTAGGATTGTTAAGTAATTTACGATTATGGGTGCTGATAATTCTGTCCATGTTCTTGGTGCAAGAGTAGCTGATTTTAATGGTTTTTCTATTAAATATCTTCCTAAGTGGATTATTTATGCTAAAATGTTTATCTACCAGGTTCAAGAATACTCTCCCGATGTTGATGTTAGATAGTTGGCAGTAGGGAGGATTGAACCATATTATTTTTCGGCCTCTATCTCTGGATTTATTTTTATTTTCTTTCTTGGTATATTTGAGTTTTTCATTATATCCGCTTTTCTCTAGCGCTCCATTGTATAAATGCTTATTTGCTTCAAAAATGTCTCTGTTAGCCGAAAGCTTATTTATTCTAGTATTAATTGTTTTAGGTATTTGTTTAATTATGCAGTTCGGGTGGTTAGATCTAGTGTTGATATAAGATGGTGTGTGATTATCTTTATTGAAGGGTTTGTATGTCCCCTTTCCTAAGTATAAGGTAATATCTAGATAGTTTACTTCTTTACAATTTGGGGTTATATCTATTTTAAATCCAAGGTATTTGAATGCTCTTATTAATTTTTTATGTATTTTGGATACCAGGGGGCCGTCACTATTGGGGATAACAATTAGTCCATCATCCCTATATAACCCCACTAAATTAGGCTCTACAATTCTGCTAATAGTGTACATTATAAAAATGCCCACCAGATCGGCAATCTGGGCTGAGTCAAAAGCACCCATCGGGACATCAAATTTGTTGTTGTTCAATTTAATCCATGTTTCTCGATTGTTTATAAGGATGGATCTGCGACAGGCCATAATTAATCTTACCTGCTCATCGGATATATCCACGAAATTCCCAGCATAGTTAATGCTGTTCGTAAGTAATTCCTTGGAAATCGAGGGGTAAAAATCCATAATATCGAATTGTATAAAGCAGGCATTCCTCTTATTTTCAATTGATTTAAACCATTCGATAGTATCCGCCGAGTCCTTCCAAAGATTAAATTTGGTAGCTTCTAGAGTTACATTAATAATATTTCGTAGAATCTCCCTAGATACATGGCCGAGTTCCGATTTCGTAGAGTTGATTATTCTCGCTTGTTTCTTAATGTGGAAATTTTTCTTATGGTCCTTGATGAGTATGTATGCGTTTCTCTTATCAATTTTTCCCACTCTATCCTCGATATTCAGTTTGGATGCAAATTCCTTGGTATCCTCATTGATTATTTTTTCAGTGTCGTGGGTATCCTTTCTGTAATTATTACAGATTTTTTCCAGAATAGTTTTCCTATATTCGGATGGGCACATCTTGTAAATATTCGCTGACTTATCAGCCTTCACCCAAACTTTGTTCGACTTCTTTATCTCTGCGATGTCATTCTTCAGAGTGGACTGAAATTGGTTTGAATACCTTCGGAACTTAATTCTTTTGACTAGGTCAAACAAATCATTCTCGAACGGCCTTAATGCCTCAATGGGTTTGCAGGTATTCTGTGATCTGAAGTTAAAGGTTTCTTTGTGATCAGATTCCTCGTCCTTCAAATAAAAATACGCTTTCCATCTCAGTCTGTTGGTAAAGTCGGTTATTCTGTCCATAAGATCCAAAGTGAAGCTATGCAAGCTGGGATAAGGTATATTTTTCAGCGAATACAATGGTGTGAATTTTTCCATCCTCAGTTCAAAATTGAAGTAATTCCGATACTAGAAATCCTGAGAGAGCTCAACACGGAGTGGAGCCAATTATTTGTGTTATAGTGGAATAATTCCAGGAGGAAATCCGGGTATGAGAGCTCAATGTAGTAAACAGAGCAATAATAAAATATAATAACACGAAATCACATAATTGTCGATGCAATAATTTATTTCAACCGTTCGGTTTTTTCAAGCATCACTCAGACAATTACATTTTTGAGACTGATAGAAAATTGAATTTCCCTACCACAGTTCCAATACAATCATAGATGGTGGTAGTAGCAACCAATTTGATACATCTTTTATAGAGAGGGGGAAAATTTAAAACTTATATTTAACTATGGCGGGCGAAGGGGAGGGATCTTTAAGTTAATCAACTAAAAACTGCCATGTCAAAATTATGACACATACGACTTGGCGATATCAACCATATAGGCAATTTTACTCACGCGCATACACAAAACTAAATACGCACACATCATATGCGCACTCACATACATAATCTCACTCGCACATTATCATAACTAAACATAATCACATACGCAACTTTTATTCATCTCTAGCCAGAATGCGTCCGGCGAAACTCGTGTTCTCAAATTCGGTTAGAGAAAAGAAAGAAAGAAACAATTAACAGGCACAGAGAAGATATAGACAGACCGCGTGTCATAAATTCTCAGTCCGTCTGGGTTCCAAGAAAGAGAATCTAATTGAAATAAGATTACACGCACATACATATATGTATACATACAAATCCATACGCACATACACACACATATTTACACATACACACCCACACATATACATATCTATACACATATACATATACACACATATATACATATATATATATATATATATATATACATACATGAATACACCTATATATATCTCTGAATCTATTTGAAATATTGACTAAATGCATACGCATGTAGTTGTTCACACATGTAAACATACATACACATACATACACACACACATATATACATATACGCACATATACACACATATACATACGCACACATACATATATATCCACACACCTACACACAATATTTACATAACACTCTATATTCTTACTGATGTAATATGAGTTCTAAAAATAAGTCTTACCTTATTTATATTTTAGATTAATTTGATAATCTATTATTATAAATATCATGCGGGGGGGGGGTTATCGTACCTAATGTTATTCAATTTGGTATCTTTACCGTTGTAATTCTAGAGGCCCATCGGATTACTAATTCAAGTCTAATAATGTCTATTGGTAATATTTGACATTTATACTTATATTAATTCAAAAACTAGTGTATTACCTGCAGAAAAAATTTTCATACCACTATCTTATTTAAGTAAATAATAAATATCCGCGTGCACACAAATACTATATATCACCAAGTCAGTAAATCTGTGTCTATCACAGATATTATTATAAATATTATGGGGGGGGGTTTACCGTAAGTAATGTTATTCAATTTGGTATCTTCACCGTTATAAGTCTAGAGGTCCATCGGATTACTAATTCAAGTCTAATAATGTCTAGTGGTAATATTTGGCATTTATACTTATATTAATTCAATAACCGCAGAATTTTTTTAAAAACACTATCTTATTTTAAGTAAATAATCTGAATAAATAAATATTTCAAAATACCATTATATACGCATACACACAAATACTATATATCACCAAGTCGGCAATTCTGTGTCTATAGCAGATATTATTATAACTATTATGTTGGTGGTGGGGGGGGGGGTTACCTTAAATAATGTTATTTAATTTGGTATCTTCACCGTTATAAGTCTAGAGGTCCATCGGATTACTAGTCGTTGATTATTTTAAATTTATATTTATGTCTGCACTTAGCCATAAGTTCATCTCGTTTATTTAAGAGGTTATTTCGATCATATTTTAGGATTCTTATTTTTTCTTCTAGACATAAGTTGCATCTTTGTCTAAATCCATCTGGAATATTCGAAAAACATAAGATTGACCACGAAACCACCGGGGACCTGTTCTCATTTTTTAGATGCCACCATTGTTTAGCTAACTCCGTTTTGCTCTTGAGTTCTGGGTTATTGAAAGAGTGTTTGTGGTCATAAAAACGTTGTTTCCAGTTTCCCGCGGAGATGCCGATGTAAACCTTTTTATCCCTGTTGTTATCTTCCGGATGAATAGTGGCCTTATAAACCACACACTCAACTTTACAGTTACCGTCCAGTGGGCAGTTATTTTTCACTTGACAATTACATTTATTTACTGTGACCTTATTCTTACTAGGATTGTTAAGTAATTTACGATTATGGGTGCTGATAATTCTGTCCATGTTCTTGGTGCAAGAGTAGCTGATTTTAATGGTTTTTCTATTAAATATCTTCCTAAGTGGATTATTTATGCTAAAATGTTTATCTACCAGGTTCAAGAATACTCTCCCGATGTTGATGTTAGATAGTTGGCAGTCGGGAGGATTGAACCATATTATTTTTCGGCCTCTATTCCTGGATTTATTTTTATTTTCTTTCTTGTATATTTGAGTTTTTCATTATATCCGCTTTTCTCTAGCGCTCCATTGTATAAATGCTTATTTGCTTCAAAAATGTCTCTGTTAGCCGAAAGCTTATTTATTCTAGTATTAATTGTTTTAGGTATTTGTTTAATTATGCAGTTCGGGTGGTTAGATCTAGTGTTGATATAAGATGGTGTGTGATTATCTTTATTGAAGGGTTTGTATGTCCCCTTTCCTAAGTATAAGGTAATATCTAGATAGTTTACTTCTTTACAATTTGGGGTTATATCTATTTTAAATCCAAGGTATTTGAATGCTCTTATTAATTTTTTATGTATTTTGGATACCAGGGGGCCGTCACTATTGGGGATAACAATTAGTCCATCATCCCTATATAACCCCACTAAATTAGGCTCTACAATTCTGCTAATAGTGTACATTATAAAAATGCCCACCAGATCGGCAATCTGGGCTGAGTCAAAAGCACCCATCGGGACATCAAATTTGTTGTTGTTCAATTTAATCCATGTTTCTCGATTGTTTATAAGGATGGATCTGCGACAGGCCATAATTAATCTTACCTGCTCATCGGATATATCCACGAAATTCCCAGCATAGTTAATGCTGTTCGTAAGTAATTCCTTGGAAATCGAGGGGTAAAAATCCATAATATCGAATTGTATAAAGCAGGCATTCCTCTTATTTTCAATTGATTTAAACCATTCGATAGTATCCGCCGAGTCCTTCCAAAGATTAAATTTGGTAGCTTCTAGAGTTACATTAATAATATTTCGTAGAATCTCCCTAGATACATGGCCGAGTTCCGATTTCGTAGAGTTGATTATTCTCGCTTGTTTCTTAATGTGGAAATTTTTCTTATGGTCCTTGATGAGTATGTATGCGTTTCTCTTATCAATTTTTCCCACTCTATCCTCGATATTCAGTTTGGATGCAAATTCCTTGGTATCCTCATTGATTATTTTTTCAGTGTCGTGGGTATCCTTTCTATAATTATTACAGATTTTTTCCAGAATAGTTTTCCTATATTCGGATGGGCACATCTTGTAAATATTCGCTGACTTATCAGCCTTCACCCAAACTTTGTTCGACTTCTTTATCTCTGCGATGTCATTCTTCAGAGTGGACTGAAATTGGTTTGAATACCTTCGGAACTTAATTCTTTTGACTAGGTCAAACAAATCATTCTCGAACGGCCTTAATGCCTCAATGGGTTTGCAGGTATTCTGTGATCTGAAGTTAAAGGTTTCTTTGTGATCAGATTCCTCGTCCTTCAAATAAAAATACGCTTTCCATCTCAGTCTGTTGGTAAAGTCCGTTATTCTGTCCATAAGATCCAAAGTGAAGCTATGCAAGCTGGGATAAGGTATATTTTTCAGCGAATACAATGGTGTGAATTTTTCCATCCTCAGTTCAAAATTGAAGTAATTCCGATACTAGAAATCCTGAGAGAGCTCAACACGGAGTGGAGCCAATTATTTGTGTTATAGTGGAATAATTCCAGGAGGAAATCCGGGTATGAGAGCTCAATGTAGTAAACAGAGCAATAATAAAATATAATAACACGAAATCACATAATTGTCGATGCAATAATTTATTTCAACCGTTCGGTTTTTTCAAGCATCACTCAGACAATTACATTTTTGAGACTGATAGAAAATTGAATTTCCCTACCACAGTTCCAATACAATCATAGATGGTGGTAGTAGCAACCAATTTGATACATCTTTTATAGAGAGGGGGAAAATTTAAAACTTATATTTAACTATGGCGGGCGAAGGGGAGGGATCTTTAAGTTAATCAACTAAAAACTGCCATGTCAAAATTATGACACATACGACTTGGCGATATCAACCATATAGGCAATTTTACTCACGCGCATACACAAAACTAAATACGCACACATCATATGCGCACTCACATACATAATCTCACTCGCACATTATCATAACTAAACATAATCACATACGCAACTTTTATTCATCTCTAGCCAGAATGCGTCCGGCGAAACTCGTGTTCTCAAATTCGGTTAGAGAAAAGAAAGAAAGAAACAATTAACAGGCACAGAGAAGATATAGACAGACCGCGTGTCATAAATTCTCAGTCCGTCTGGGTTCCAAGAAAGAGAATCTAATTGAAATAAGATTACACGCACATACATATATGTATACATACAAATCCATACGCACATACACACACATATTTACACATACACACCCACACATATACATATCTATACACATATACATATACACACATATATACATATATATATATATATATATATATATATATATACATACATGAATACACCTATATATATCTCTGAATCTATTTGAAATATTGACTAAATGCATACGCATGTAGTTGTTCACACATGTAAACATACATACACATACATACACACACACATATATACATATACGCACATATACACACATATACATACGCACACATACATATATATCCACACACCTACACACAATATTTACATAACACTCTATATTCTTACTGATGTAATATGAGTTCTAAAAATAAGTCTTACCTTATTTATATTTTAGATTAATTTGATAATCTATTATTATAAATATCATGCGGGGGGGGGGTTATCGTACCTAATGTTATTCAATTTGGTATCTTTACCGTTGTAATTCTAGAGGCCCATCGGATTACTAATTCAAGTCTAATAATGTCTATTGGTAATATTTGACATTTATACTTATATTAATTCAAAAACTAGTGTATTACCTGCAGAAAAAATTTTCATACCACTATCTTATTTAAGTAAATAATAAATATCCGCGTGCACACAAATACTATATATCACCAAGTCAGTAAATCTGTGTCTATCACAGATATTATTATAAATATTATGGGGGGGGGGGTTTACCGTAAGTAATGTTATTCAATTTGGTATCTTCACCGTTATAAGTCTAGAGGTCCATCGGATTACTAATTCAAGTCTAATAATGTCTAGTGGTAATATTTGGCATTTATACTTATATTAATTCAATAACCGCAGAATTTTTTTAAAAACACTATCTTATTTTAAGTAAATAATCTGAATAAATAAATATTTCAAAATACCATTATATACGCATACACACAAATACTATATATCACCAAGTCGGCAATTCTGTGTCTATAGCAGATATTATTATAACTATTATGTTGGTGGTGGGGGGGGGGTTACCTTAAATAATGTTATTTAATTTGGTATCTTCACCGTTATAAGTCTAGAGGTCCATCGGATTACTAGTCGTTGATTATTTTAAATTTATATTTATGTCTGCACTTAGCCATAAGTTCATCTCGTTTATTTAAGAGGTTATTTCGATCATATTTTAGGATTCTTATTTTTTCTTCTAGACATAAGTTGCATCTTTGTCTAAATCCATCTGGAATATTCGAAAAACATAAGATTGACCACGAAACCACCGGGGACCTGTTCTCATTTTTTAGATGCCACCATTGTTTAGCTAACTCCGTTTTGCTCTTGAGTTCTGGGTTATTGAAAGAGTGTTTGTGGTCATAAAAACGTTGTTTCCAGTTTCCCGCGGAGATGCCGATGTAAACCTTTTTATCCCTGTTGTTATCTTCCGGATGAATAGTGGCCTTATAAACCACACACTCAACTTTACAGTTACCGTCCAGTGGGCAGTTATTTTTCACTTGACAATTACATTTATTTACTGTGACCTTATTCTTACTAGGATTGTTAAGTAATTTACGATTATGGGTGCTGATAATTCTGTCCATGTTCTTGGTGCAAGAGTAGCTGATTTTAATGGTTTTTCTATTAAATATCTTCCTAAGTGGATTATTTATGCTAAAATGTTTATCTACCAGGTTCAAGAATACTCTCCCGATGTTGATGTTAGATAGTTGGCAGTAGGGAGGATTGAACCATATTATTTTTCGGCCTCTATTCCTGGATTTATTTTTATTTTCTTTCTTGGTATATTTGAGTTTTTCATTATATCCGCTTTTCTCTAGCGCTCCATTGTATAAATGCTTATTTGCTTCAAAAATGTCTCTGTTAGCCGAAAGCTTATTTATTCTAGTATTAATTGTTTTAGGTATTTGTTTAATTATGCAGTTCGGGTGGTTAGATCTAGTGTTGATATAAGATGGTGTGTGATTATCTTTATTGAAGGGTTTGTATGTCCCCTTTCCTAAGTATAAGGTAATATCTAGATAGTTTACTTCTTTACAATTTGGGGTTATATCTATTTTAAATCCAAGGTATTTGAATGCTCTTATTAATTTTTTATGTATTTTGGATACCAGGGGGCCGTCACTATTGGGGATAACAATTAGTCCATCATCCCTATATAACCCCACTAAATTAGGCTCTACAATTCTGCTAATAGTGTACATTATAAAAATGCCCACCAGATCGGCAATCTGGGCTGAGTCAAAAGCACCCATCGGGACATCAAATTTGTTGTTGTTCAATTTAATCCATGTTTCTCGATTGTTTATAAGGATGGATCTGCGACAGGCCATAATTAATCTTACCTGCTCATCGGATATATCCACGAAATTCCCAGCATAGTTAATGCTGTTCGTAAGTAATTCCTTGGAAATCGAGGGGTAAAAATCCATAATATCGAATTGTATAAAGCAGGCATTCCTCTTATTTTCAATTGATTTAAACCATTCGATAGTATCCGCCGAGTCCTTCCAAAGATTAAATTTGGTAGCTTCTAGAGTTACATTAATAATATTTCGTAGAATCTCCCTAGATACATGGCCGAGTTCCGATTTCGTAGAGTTGATTATTCTCGCTTGTTTCTTAATGTGGAAATTTTTCTTATGGTCCTTGATGAGTATGTATGCGTTTCTCTTATCAATTTTTCCCACTCTATCCTCGATATTCAGTTTGGATGCAAATTCCTTGGTATCCTCATTGATTATTTTTTCAGTGTCGTGGGTATCCTTTCTGTAATTATTACAGATTTTTTCTAGAATAGTTTTCCTATATTCGGATGGGCACATCTTGTAAATATTCGCTGACTTATCAGCCTTCACCCAAACTTTGTTCGACTTCTTTATCTCTGCGATGTCATTCTTCAGAGTGGACTGAAATTGGTTTGAATACCTTCGGAACTTAATTCTTTTGACTAGGTCAAACAAATCATTCTCGAACGGCCTTAATGCCTCAATGGGTTTGCAGGTATTCTGTGATCTGAAGTTAAAGGTTTCTTTGTGATCAGATTCCTCGTCCTTCAAATAAAAATACGCTTTCCATCTCAGTCTGTTGGTAAAGTCCGTTATTCTGTCCATAAGATCCAAAGTGAAGCTATGCAAGCTGGGATAAGGTATATTTTTCAGCGAATACAATGGTGTGAATTTTTCCATCCTCAGTTCAAAATTGAAGTAATTCCGATACTAGAAATCCTGAGAGAGCTCAACACGGAGTGGAGCCAATTATTTGTGTTATAGTGGAATAATTCCAGGAGGAAATCCGGGTATGAGAGCTCAATGTAGTAAACAGAGCAATAATAAAATATAATAACACGAAATCACATAATTGTCGATGCAATAATTTATTTCAACCGTTCGGTTTTTTCAAGCATCACTCAGACAATTACATTTTTGAGACTGATAGAAAATTGAATTTCCCTACCACAGTTCCAATACAATCATAGATGGTGGTAGTAGCAACCAATTTGATACATCTTTTATAGAGAGGGGGAAAATTTAAAACTTATATTTAACTATGGCGGGCGATGGGGAGGGATCTTTAAGTTAATCAACTAAAAACTGCCATGTCAAAATTATGACACATACGACTTGGCGATATCAACCATATAGGCAATTTTACTCACGCGCATACACAAAACTAAATACGCACACATCATATGCGCACTCACATACATAATCTCACTCGCACATTATCATAACTAAACATAATCACATACGCAACTTTTATTCATCTCTAGCCAGAATGCGTCCGGCGAAACTCGTGTTCTCAAATTCGGTTAGAGAAAAGAAAGAAAGAAACAATTAACAGGCACAGAGAAGATATAGACAGACCGCGTGTCATAAATTCTCAGTCCGTCTGGGTTCCAAGAAAGAGAATCTAATTGAAATAAGATTACACGCACATACATATATGTATACATACAAATCCATACGCACATACACACACATATTTACACATACACACCCACACATATACATATCTATACACATATACATATACACACATATATACATATATATATATATATATATATATACATACATGAATACACCTATATATATCTCTGAATCTATTTGAAATATTGACTAAATGCATACGCATGTAGTTGTTCACACATGTAAACATACATACACATACATACACACACACATATATACATATACGCACATATACACACATATACATACGCACACATACATATATATCCACACACCTACACACAATATTTACATAACACTCTATATTCTTACTGATGTAATATGAGTTCTAAAAATAAGTCTTACCTTATTTATATTTTAGATTAATTTGATAATCTATTATTATAAATATCATGCGGGGGGGGGTTATCGTACCTAATGTTATTCAATTTGGTATCTTTACCGTTGTAATTCTAGAGGCCCATCGGATTACTAATTCAAGTCTAATAATGTCTATTGGTAATATTTGACATTTATACTTATATTAATTCAAAAACTAGTGTATTACCTGCAGAAAAAATTTCCATACCACTATCTTATTTAAGTAAATAATAAATATCCGCGTGCACACAAATACTATATATCACCAAGTCAGTAAATCTGTGTCTATCACAGATATTATTATAAATATTATGGGGGGGGGGTTTACCGTAAGTAATGTTATTCAATTTGGTATCTTCACCGTTATAAGTCTAGAGGTCCATCGGATTACTAATTCAAGTCTAATAATGTCTAGTGGTAATATTTGGCATTTATACTTATATTAATTCAATAACCGCAGAATTTTTTTAAAAACACTATCTTATTTTAAGTAAATAATCTGAATAAATAAATATTTCAAAATACCATTATATACGCATACACACAAATACTATATATCACCAAGTCGGCAATTCTGTGTCTATAGCAGATATTATTATAACTATTATGTTGGTGGTGGTGGGGGGTTACCTTAAATAATGTTATTTAATTTGGTATCTTCACCGTTATAAGTCTAGAGGTCCATCGGATTACTAGTCGTTGATTATTTTAAATTTATATTTATGTCTGCACTTAGCCATAAGTTCATCTCGTTTATTTAAGAGGTTATTTCGATCATATTTTAGGATTCTTATTTTTTCTTCTAGACATAAGTTGCATCTTTGTCTAAATCCATCTGGAATATTCGAAAAACATAAGATTGACCACGAAACCACCGGGGACCTGTTCTCATTTTTTAGATGCCACTATTGTTTAGCTAACTCCGTTTTGCTCTTGAGTTCTGGGTTATTGAAAGAGTGTTTGTGGTCATAAAAACGTTGTTTCCAGTTTCCCGCGGAGATGCCGATGTAAACCTGTTTATCCCTGTTGTTATCTTCCGGATGAATAGTGGCCTTATAAACCACACACTCAACTTTACAGTTACCGTCCAGTGGGCAGTTATTTTTCACTTGACAATTACATTTATTTACTGTGACCTTATTCTTACTAGGATTGTTAAGTAATTAACGATTATGGGTGCTGATAATTCTGTCCATGTTCTTGGTGCAAGAGTAGCTGATTTTAATGGTTTTTCTATTAAATATCTTCCTAAGTGGATTATTTATGCTAAAATGTTTATCTACCAGGTTCAAGAATACTCTCCCGATGTTGATGTTAGATAGTTGGCAGTAGGGAGGATTGAACCATATTATTTTTCGGCCTCTATTCCTGGATTTATTTTTATTTTCTTTCTTGGTATATTTGAGTTTTTCATTATATCCGCTTTTCTCTAGCGCTCCATTGTATAAATGCTTATTTGCTTCAAAAATGTCTCTGTTAGCCGAAAGCTTATTTATTCTAGTATTAATTGTTTTAGGTATTTGTTTAATTATGCAGTTCGGGTGGTTAGATCTAGTGTTGATATAAGATGGTGTGTGATTATCTTTATTGAAGGGTTTGTATGTCCCCTTTCCTAAGTATAAGGTAATATCTAGATAGTTTACTTCTTTACAATTTGGGGTTATATCTATTTTAAATCCAAGGTATTTGAATGCTCTTATTAATTTTTTATGTATTTTGGATACCAGGGGGCCGTCACTATTGGGGATAACAATTAGTCCATCATCCCTATATAACCCCACTAAATTAGGCTCTACAATTCTGCTAATAGTGTACATTATAAAAATGCCCACCAGATCGGCAATCTGGGCTGAGTCAAAAGCACCCATCGGGACATCAAATTTGTTGTTGTTCAATTTAATCCATGTTTCTCGATTGTTTATAAGGATGGATCTGCGACAGGCCATAATTAATCTTACCTGCTCATCGGATATATCCACGAAATTCCCAGCATAGTTAATGCTGTTCGTAAGTAATTCCTTGGAAATCGAGGGGTAAAAATCCATAATATCGAATTGTATAAAGCAGGCATTCCTCTTATTTTCAATTGATTTAAACCATTCGATAGTATCCGCCGAGTCCTTCCAAAGATTAAATTTGGTAGCTTCTAGAGTTACATTAATAATATTTCGTAGAATCTCCCTAGATACATGGCCGAGTTCCGATTTCGTAGAGTTGATTATTCTCGCTTGTTTCTTAATGTGGAAATTTTTCTTATGGTCCTTGATGAGTATGTATGCGTTTCTCTTATCAATTTTTCCCACTCTATCCTCGATATTCAGTTTGGATGCAAATTCCTTGGTATCCTCATTGATTATTTTTTCAGTGTCGTGGGTATCCTTTCTGTAATTATTACAGATTTTTTCCAGAATAGTTTTCCTATATTCGGATGGGCACATCTTGTAAATATTCGCTGACTTATCAGCCTTCACCCAAACTTTGTTCGACTTCTTTATCTCTGCGATGGCATTCTTCAGAGTGGACTGAAATTGGTTTGAATACCTTCGGAACTTAATTCTTTTGACTAGGTCAAACAAATCATTCTCGAACGGCCTTAATGCCTCAATGGGTTTGCAGGTATTCTGTGATCTGAAGTTAAAGGTTTCTTTGTGATCAGATTCCTCGTCCTTCAAATAAAAATACGCTTTCCATCTCAGTCTGTTGGTAAAGTCGGTTATTCTGTCCATAAGATCCAAAGTGAAGCTATGCAAGCTGGGATAAGGTATATTTTTCAGCGAATACAATGGTGTGAATTTTTCCATCCTCAGTTCAAAATTGAAGTAATTCCGATACTAGAAATCCTGAGAGAGCTCAACACGGAGTGGAGCCAATTATTTGTGTTATAGTGGAATAATTCCAGGAGGAAATCCGGGTATGAGAGCTCAATGTAGTAAACAGAGCAATAATAAAATATAATAACACGAAATCACATAATTGTCGATGCAATAATTTATTTCAACCGTTCGGTTTTTTCAAGCATCACTCAGACAATTACATTTGTGAGACTGATAGAAAATTGAATTTCCCTACCACAGTTCCAATACAATCATAGATGGTGGTAGTAGCAACCAATTTGATACATCTTTTATAGAGAGGGGGAAAATTTAAAACTTATATTTAACTATGGCGGGCGATGGGGAGGGATCTTTAAGTTAATCAACTAAAAACTGCCATGTCAAAATTATGACACATACGACTTGGCGATATCAACCATATACGCAATTTTACTCACGCGCATACACAAAACTAAATACGCACACATCATATGCGCACTCACATACATAATCTCACTCGCACATTATCATAACTAAACATAATCACATACGCAACTTTTATTCATCTCTAGCCAGAATGCGTCCGGCGAAACTCGTGTTCTCAAATTCGGTTAGAGAAAAGAAAGAAAGAAACAATTAACAGGCACAGAGAAGATATAGACAGACCGCGTGTCATAAATTCTCAGTCCGTCTGGGTTCCAAGAAAGAGAATCTAATTGAAATAAGATTACACGCACATACATATATGTATACATACAAATCCATACGCACATACACACACATATTTACACATACACACCCACACATATACATATCTATACACATATACATATACACACATATATACATATATATATATATATATATATATATATACATACATGAATACACCTATATATATCTCTGAATCTATTTGAAATATTGACTAAATGCATACGCATGTAGTTGTTCACACATGTAAACATACATACACATACATACACACACACATATATACATATACGCACATATACACACATATACATACGCACACATACATATATATCCACACACCTACACACAATATTTACATAACACTCTATATTCTTACTGATGTAATATGAGTTCTAAAAATAAGTCTTACCTTATTTATATTTTAGATTAATTTGATAATCTATTATTATAAATATCATGCGGGGGGGGGGGGGTTATCGTACCTAATGTTATTCAATTTGGTATCTTTACCGTTGTAATTCTAGAGGCCCATCGGATTACTAATTCAAGTCTAATAATGTCTATTGGTAATATTTGACATTTATACTTATATTAATTCAAAAACTAGTGTATTACCTGCAGAAAAAATTTTCATACCACTATCTTATTTAAGTAAATAATAAATATCCGCGTGCACACAAATACTATATATCACCAAGTCAGTAAATCTGTGTCTATCACAGATATTATTATAAATATTATGGGGGGGGGGGGGTTACCGTAAGTAATGTTATTCAATTTGGTATCTTCACCGTTATAAGTCTAGAGGTCCATCGGATTACTAATTCAAGTCTAATAATGTCTAGTGGTAATATTTGGCATTTATACTTATATTAATTCAATAACCGCAGAATTTTTTTAAAAACACTATCTTATTTTAAGTAAATAATCTGAATAAATAAATATTTCAAAATACCATTATATACGCATACACACAAATACTATATATCACCAAGTCGGCAATTCTGTGTCTATAGCAGATATTATTATAACTATTATGTTGGTGGTGGTGGGGGGTTACCTTAAATAATGTTATATTATTTGGTATCTTCACCGTTATAAGTCTAGAGGTCCATCGGATTACTAGTCGTTGATTATTTTAAATTTATATTTATGTCTGCACTTAGCCATAAGTTCATCTCGTTTATTTAAGAGGTTATTTCGATCATATTTTAGGATTCTTATTTTTTCTTCTAGACATAAGTTGCATCTTTGTCTAAATCCATCTGGAATATTCGAAAAACATAAGATTGACCACGAAACCACCGGGGATCTGTTCTCATTTTTTAGATGCCACCATTGTTTAGCTAACTCCGTTTTGCTCTTGAGTTCTGGGTTATTGAAAGAGTGTTTGTGGTCATAAAAACGTTGTTTCCAGTTTCCCGCGGAGATGCCGATGTAAACCTTTTTATCCCTGTTGTTATCTTCCGGATGAATAGTGGCCTTATAAACCACACACTCAACTTTACAGTTACCGTCCAGTGGGCAGTTATTTTTCACTTGACAATTACATTTATTTACTGTGACCTTATTCTTACTAGGATTGTTAAGTAATTAACGATTATGGGTGCTGATAATTCTGTCCATGTTCTTGGTGCAAGAGTAGCTGATTTTAATGGTTTTTCTATTAAATATCTTCCTAAGTGGATTATTTATGCTAAAATGTTTATCTACCAGGTTCAAGAATACTCTCCCGATGTTGATGTTAGATAGTTGGCAGTAGGGAGGATTGAACCATATTATTTTTCGGCCTCTATCTCTGGATTTATTTTTATTTTCTTTCTTGGTATATTTGAGTTTTTCATTATATCCGCTTTTCTCTAGCGCTCCATTGTATAAATGCTTATTTGCTTCAAAAATGTCTCTGTTAGCCGAAAGCTTATTTATTCTAGTATTAATTGTTTTAGGTATTTGTTTAATTATGCAGTTCGGGTGGTTAGATCTAGTGTTGATATAAGATGGTGTGTGATTATCTTTATTGAAGGGTTTGTATGTCCCCTTTCCTAAGTATAAGGTAATATCTAGATAGTTTACTTCTTTACAATTTGGGGTTATATCTATTTTAAATCCAAGGTATTTGAATGCTCTTATTAATTTTTTATGTATTTTGGATACCAGGGGGCCGTCACTATTGGGGATAACAATTAGTCCATCATCCCTATATAACCCCACTAAATTAGGCTCTACAATTCTGCTAATAGTGTACATTATAAAAATGCCCACCAGATCGGCAATCTGGGCTGAGTCAAAAGCACCCATCGGGACATCAAATTTGTTGTTGTTCAATTTAATCCATGTTTCTCGATTGTTTATAAGGATGGATCTGCGACAGGCCATAATTAATCTTACCTGCTCATCGGATATATCCACGAAATTCCCAGCATAGTTAATGCTGTTCGTAAGTAATTCCTTGGAAATCGAGGGGTAAAAATCCATAATATCGAATTGTATAAAGCAGGCATTCCTCTTATTTTCAATTGATTTAAACCATTCGATAGTATCCGCCGAGTCCTTCCAAAGATTAAATTTGGTAGCTTCTAGAGTTACATTAATAATATTTCGTAGAATCTCCCTAGATACATGGCCGAGTTCCGATTTCGTAGAGTTGATTATTCTCGCTTGTTTCTTAATGTGGAAATTTTTCTTATGGTCCTTGATGAGTATGTATGCGTTTCTCTTATCAATTTTTCCCACTCTATCCTCGATATTCAGTTTGGATGCAAATTCCTTGGTATCCTCATTGATTATTTTTTCAGTGTCGTGGGTATCCTTTCTGTAATTATTACAGATTTTTTCCAGAATAGTTTTCCTATATTCGGATGGGCACATCTTGTAAATATTCGCTGACTTATCAGCCTTCACCCAAACTTTGTTCGACTTCTTTATCTCTGCGATGTCATTCTTCAGAGTGGACTGAAATTGGTTTGAATACCTTCGGAACTTAATTCTTTTGACTAGGTCAAACAAATCATTCTCGAACGGCCTTAATGCCTCAATGGGTTTGCAGGTATTCTGTGATCTGAAGTTAAAGGTTTCTTTGTGATCAGATTCCTCGTCCTTCAAATAAAAATACGCTTTCCATCTCAGTCTGTTGGTAAAGTCGGTTATTCTGTCCATAAGATCCAAAGTGAAGCTATGCAAGCTGGGATAAGGTATATTTTTCAGCGAATACAATGGTGTGAATTTTTCCATCCTCAGTTCAAAATTGAAGTAATTCCGATACTAGAAATCCTGAGAGAGCTCAACACGGAGTGGAGCCAATTATTTGTGTTATAGTGGAATAATTCCAGGAGGAAATCCGGGTATGAGAGCTCAATGTAGTAAACAGAGCAATAATAAAATATAATAACACGAAATCACATAATTGTCGATGCAATAATTTATTTCAACCGTTCGGTTTTTTCAAGCATCACTCAGACAATTACATTTTTGAGACTGATAGAAAATTGAATTTCCCTACCACAGTTCCAATACAATCATAGATGGTGGTAGTAGCAACCAATTTGATACATCTTTTATAGAGAGGGGGAAAATTTAAAACTTATATTTAACTATGGCGGGCGAAGGGGAGGGATCTTTAAGTTAATCAACTAAAA
The DNA here is from genome assembly GCA_963556195.1 of Sepiola atlantica. NCBI lineage: Eukaryota > Metazoa > Mollusca > Cephalopoda > Sepiida > Sepiolidae > Sepiola > Sepiola atlantica. Next base: position 41,580,626 of record OY744518.1, read on the forward strand.
ACTGCCATGTCAAAATTATGACACATACGACTTGGCGATATCAACCATATAGGCAATTTTACTCACGCGCATACACAAAACTAAATACGCACACATCATATGCGCACTCACATACATAATCTCACTCGCACATTATCATAACTAAACATAATCACATACGCAACTTTTATTCATCTCTAGCCAGAATGCGTCCGGCGAAACTCGTGTTCTCAAATTCGGTTAGAGAAAAGAAAGAAAGAAACAATTAACAGGCACAGAGAAGATATAGACAGACCGCGTGTCATAAATTCTCAGTCCGTCTGGGTTCCAAGAAAGAGAATCTAATTGAAATAAGATTACACGCACATACATATATGTATACATACAAATCCATACGCACATACACACACATATTTACACATACACACCCACACATATACATATCTATACACATATACATATACACACATATATACATATATATATATATATATATATATATATACATACATGAATACACCTATATATATCTCTGAATCTATTTGAAATATTGACTAAATGCATACGCATGTAGTTGTTCACACATGTAAACATACATACACATACATACACACACACATATATACATATACGCACATATACACACATATACATACGCACACATACATATATATCCACACACCTACACACAATATTTACATAACACTCTATATTCTTACTGATGTAATATGAGTTCTAAAAATTAGTCTTACCTTATTTATATTTTAGATTAATTTGATAATCTATTATTATAAATATCATGCGGGGGGGGGGGTTATCGTACCTAATGTTATTCAATTTGGTATCTTTACCGTTGTAATTCTAGAGGCCCATCGGATTACTAATTCAAGTCTAATAATGTCTATTGGTAATATTTGACATTTATACTTATATTAATTCAAAAACTAGTGTATTACCTGCAGAAAAAATTTTCATACCACTATCTTATTTTAAGTAAATAATAAATATCCGCGTACACACAAATACTATATATCACCAAGTCAGTAAATATGTGTCTATCACAGATATTATTATAAATATTATGGGGGGGGGGGTTTACCGTAAGTAATGTTATTCAATTTGGTATCTTCACCGTTATAAGTCTAGAGGTCCATCGGATTACTAATTCAAGTCTAATAATGTCTAGTGGTAATATTTGGCATTTATACTTATATTAATTCAATAACCGCAGAATTTTTTTAAAAACACTATCTTATTTTAAGTAAATAATCTGAATAAATAAATATTTCAAAATACCATTATATACGCATACACACAAATACTATATATCACCAAGTCGGCAATTCTGTGTCTATAGCAGATATTTTTATAACTATTATGTTGGTGGTGGGGGGGGTTACCTTAAATAATGTTATTTAATTTGGTATCTTCACCGTTATAAGTCTAGAGGTCCATCGGATTACTAGTCGTTGATTATTTTAAATTTATATTTATGTCTGCACTTAGCCATAAGTTCATCTCGTTTATTTAAGAGGTTATTTCGATCATATTTTAGGATTCTTATTTTTTCTTCTAGACATAAGTTGCATCTTTGTCTAAATCCATCTGGAATATTCGAAAAACATAAGATTGACCACGAAACCACCGGGGACCTGTTCTCATTTTTTAGATGCCACCATTGTTTAGCTAACTCCGTTTTGCTCTTGAGTTCTGGGTTATTGAAAGAGTGTTTGTGGTCATAAAAACGTTGTTTCCAGTTTCCCGCGGAGATGCCGATGTAAACCTTTTTATCCCTGTTGTTATCTTCCGGATGAATAGTGGCCTTATAAACCACACACTCAACTTTACAGTTACCGTCCAGTGGGCAGTTATTTTTCACTTGACAATTACATTTATTTACTGTGACCTTATTCTTACTAGGATTGTTAAGTAATTAACGATTATGGGTGCTGATAATTCTGTCCATGTTCTTGGTGCAAGAGTAGCTGATTTTAATGGTTTTTCTATTAAATATCTTCCTAAGTGGATTATTTATGCTAAAATGTTTATCTACCAGGTTCAAGAATACTCTCCCGATGTTGATGTTAGATAGTTGGCAGTAGGGAGGATTGAACCATATTATTTTTCGGCCTCTATTCCTGGATTTATTTTTATTTTCTTTCTTGGTATATTTGAGTTTTTCATTATATCCGCTTTTCTCTAGCGCTCCATTGTATAAATGCTTATTTGCTTCAAAAATGTCTCTGTTAGCCGAAAGCTTATTTATTCTAGTATTAATTGTTTTAGGTATTTGTTTAATTATGCAGTTCGGGTGGTTAGATCTAGTGTTGATATAAGATGGTGTGTGATTATCTTTATTGAAGGGTTTGTATGTCCCCTTTCCTAAGTCTAAGGTAATATCTAGATAGTTTACTTCTTTACAATTTGGGGTTATATCTATTTTAAATCCAAGGTATTTGAATGCTCTTATTAATTTTTTATGTATTTTGGATACCAGGGGGCCGTCACTATTGGGGATAACAATTAGTCCATCATCCCTATATAACCCCACTAAATTAGGCTCTACAATTCTGCTAATAGTGTACATTATAAAAATGCCCACCAGATCGGCAATCTGGGCTGAGTCAAAAGCACCCATCGGGACATCAAATTTGTTGTTGTTAAGAATCCTAAAATATGATCGAAATAACCTCTTAAATAAACGAGATGAACTTATGGCTAAGTGCAGACATAAATATAAATTTAAAATAATCAACGACTAGTAATCCGATGGACCTCTAGACTTATAACGGTGAAGATACCAAATTAAATAACATTATTTAAGGTAACCCCCCCCCACCACCAACATAATAGTTATAATAATATCTGCTATAGACACAGAATTGCCGACTTGGTGATATATAGTATTTGTGTGTATGCGTATATAATGGTATTTTGAAATATTTATTTATTCAGATTATTTACTTAAAATAAGATAGTGTTTTTAAAAAAATTCTGCGGTTATTGAATTAATATAAGTATAAATGCCAAATATTACCACTAGACATTATTAGACTTGAATTAGTAATCCGATGGACCTCTAGACTTATAACGGTGAAGATACCAAATTGAATAACATTACTTACGGTAAACCCCCCCCCCCCATAATATTTATAATAATATCTGTGATAGACACAGATTTACTGACTTGGTGATATATAGTATTTGTGTGTACGCGGATATTTATTATTTACTTAAAATAAGATAGTGGTATGAAAATTTTTTCTGCAGGTAATACACTAGTTTTTGAATTAATATAAGTATAAATGTCAAATATTACCAATAGACATTATTAGACTTGAATTAGTAATCCGATGGGCCTCTAGAATTACAACGGTAAAGATACCAAATTGAATAACATTAGGTACGATAACCCCCCCCCCGCATGATATTTATAATAATAGATTATCAAATTAATCTAAAATATAAATAAGGTAAGACTAATTTTTAGAACTCATATTACATCAGTAAGAATATAGAGTGTTATGTAAATATTGTGTGTAGGTGTGTGGATATATATGTATGTGTGCGTATGTATATGTGTGTATATGTGCGTATATGTATATATGTGTGTGTGTATGTATGTGTATGTATGTTTACATGTGTGAACAACTACATGCGTATGCATTTAGTCAATATTTCAAATAGATTCAGAGATATATATAGGTGTATTCATGTATGTATATATATATATATATATATATATATGTATATATGTGTGTATATGTATATGTGTATAGATATGTATATGTGTGGGTGTGTATGTGTATATATGTGTCTGTATGTGCGTATGGATTTGTATGTATACATATATGTATGTGCGTGTAATCTTATTTCAATTAGATTCTTTTTCTTGGAACCCAGACGGACTGAGAATTTATGACACGCGGTCTGTCTATATCTTCTCTGTGCCTGTTAATTGTTTCTTTCTTTCTTTTCTCTAACCGAATTTGAGAACACGAGTTTCGCCGGACGCATTCTGGCTAGAGATGAATAAAAGTTGCGTATGTGATTATGTTTAGTTATGATAATGTGCGAGTGAGATTATGTATGTGAGTGCGCATATGATGTGTGCGTATTTAGTTTTGTGTATGCGCGTGAGTAAAATTGCCTATATGGTTGATATCGCCAAGTCGTATGTGTCATAATTTTGACATGGCAGTTTTTAGTTGATTAACTTAAAGATCCCTCCCCTTCGCCCGCCATAGTTAAATATAAGTTTTAAATTTTCCCCCTCTCTATAAAAGATGTATCAAATTGGTTGCTACTACCACCATCTATGATTGTATTGGAACTGTGGTAGGGAAATTCAATTTTCTATCAGTCTCAAAAATGTAATTGTCTGAGTGATGCTTGAAAAAACCGAACGGTTGAAATAAATTATTGCATCGACAATTATGTGATTTCGTGTTATTATATTTTATATATATATATATATATATATTAGCATATTTTTAGCGGAATTTCTCTATTCTTAGACTAGATTTCATCGAGGCTATACAGATATGTGGCCGTTTTATGCCGGTTTTCCTTTCATGGTAAACTTTGTGCCGATTATATAATTATAAACACACAATATATTTAGTCTGCGGGGCTGCATATACACAAATGGTTCTTCATTGTGAGACGTGTGTCAGTATTGTCGTACAGGATTTGAACTTGTGCCTTAGAATATAAAACGCCTAACGCTGGTGTCGTCTTAGACCCCTTGACTGACGATCCAGTACGTCTACAGAAATATAAGATTGAACAAAAACACATCTTATAGCTCTCTAGTGGAGGTTTGTTTACGTTTTACTAGCAAGTATGCTACCTGTTTATCTCCATAAACCGAGCGAAGCCCGATGCAACTTTTTTAATATTAGAATTAATTTCCGTTCGTGTGTTATGTATTATGATGCCTTCTTTGTTGATAATTATGTTTAGTAGTATCCCAAACAAATCATTCAGTATTTGTTTATGCCCAGACCCGAACGTGCATACATATGCTTGCTGGCTTTTGAGGGAAGGCAGTTCATCCTGCCTTCATATTTCTTTTTAAATCACTTCAATACACACACATACTTCCACACATATATAGATACTTAGTTATTTAAACTTTTAAACAGTAAATCGATATTCAATTTTTCTCGATCAATTAAAACATGTTTGGATTGTTCGGAATACTTTTCTCATCTTGGATATCATTCTCAGAACGTTTCAGCTGATGTTGGCTCTGAACATTTTCAGATGCGTCTTGACGAACCTAGAAATCTTCATGGCGTAGAGAATTCTATACATAATTCATAACTGAACTTTGTTATAAGATAAACGCGTTTGGATTGTTCTCGTTCCATCAGCCATGCACGAGTAGAAAGCGTAAGTGTTTTGTTCATATTCATAGTGTTGCTGTACTTAAAATTAAACCTTCACGCTGACGAAGGCAGTCACTTGCAACTGAGTGTTACTTGGTTCGATATAAAGATTCGACAAGACCAGCTAAAGAAGGTTAGATGTTACCTCGGCCGGAATTTTGTGGAAATCATTTCTAAAATCCAAACTATAGTCCGAATAATCCAAATAATACAATTAATCTATTCTAATCTTGAAAATTCCGAAACATATTCTAAAGATTGTATGGGTTATTTTCTTTCCCTTCCTTCTGTTTTCTATGTATGCTTGTTTTTCAATCTATTTCTGATATGCCTACTAGTCGGTGTCTATATCTGAACATCTTTGTTTTATCTTTCTCATACTCCTCCAACTATTTTGAAAGTGTAAGAAACGGCGTCTGTCGCCAATGAGATAATCTCGTAGTCTCATGAAATAACGTATTTATTCTGGCTGACTGTTCGGCGGAAATACATTCCTTTTCGGCCTCAAAATAAGTTTTCTTTTCGACGTTGAACTCGTTGCATGTATTAAATTGCGTATGCACCCTTGTCTCTGGCCGATCCACTCGCAGATTGCAGCTTTCTCAGATCTGCTGTCAAGATATACAAAGTGTTTAAGCGGTTTTCCTTTCTCCTTTTTTATATAACAGATGTGGTAAATATTCATCGCTTGTTAAGAGTGAATTAGGAAGCAATTTAAGAGAGATAAGTTATAGTCGAGCGAAAAGTGAAAGAGGTAAGGAGAGGTATACCAAAAGCAAGAGAGAAAGGTGCAAAACAATAAAATACAGATTAAATGCACGACAGAAGAATATACAAAACAAGAAATAAATACACTACATGATAAAAATTAGCGCAAATTTGGAAAGTGTATGAAGAAAAAATTTGGAAAAGTATAGAAATATATATTAATTTAATAAAAAGTAACACATCCAAAAGTCAAGCACAAAAGAATGACAGAAAATAAAAATTAAAGGAAGGCAGCCAGACAATAGAATAATGAATATAAATACGTAGAAGTATCATATTTTAGCACATAAATAAAGAAAAAAGAAGGAAATGGGATAATGAGACGAATAAATAATGGTATCTCATTTATTGAGTAAACTAGACAGATGCAAACAAAGTAAAACTAGAAGGGTCAAACAAAAACACAAATAAAAATCTAATACTATGAAAATGCCGGTCTGAAATAAAGGATTAATTAAACAAAAAATTGCTAATAATGATAACATTTAATAAGAAATATGGATCGGAAATACAATTAACAAAGACAGGTTGAACAAAATATAATTAATATTATCAACGTCCCAGGAGAAAAAAAAACAATAAAAGTATTTTAAACATAAAAGCAGAATTGTAAAACTATGCAAAAGGAATTAAGTAGAGTGATATATAAAAAGAAAGACGCGCAAAATTATGCACACAGAATTGTGAATATATTTGCTATTATTAAATCATTCTCAATATTCTAAAAAGAAAGAATATGTGAATAAAAACAACACTGTTTTTGTCAACTGTGACATTGTGTTGTTTACATTCATGAAGGCACTAACTAATATTTCTAATTAACCAAAATAAAGATAAGCAAAACTGATAGAGTAAGTCGGAAAATGACATTGCAAACACCCCAGCTTCATAACGCGAGTGTAATGGTTTCATTTTGTACAAGTCAGTAAGTTTAAACGAGATAAAAGAAAGGTGCAATTCCCTGGGGAATACATGATAACAACGATAGAGTGAGACAAGCTAATTTATATTTACGCTCTTTCTCAACCTCTGACACATATGAGAATTACTACGGGGAATATATTGCACCGTTTGCTTTGGTCCCTTAATTACGTAACTAACTATATATGCCTCCTAACCTATGTAAAGCGATCAAACGAAAGAAGGTTTGTGACACAATGAGACATTTTAGTGCAATTGTAATTGATTAATTCAGTTAAATTAACCATGGAATAGTTTACTAAAATAGAATTGCGCGGGATTTCAGCTTCATCTAATTAAATAATTGATCAATCGATCACATTCTTGTGCTTAAATTACAACTCGAAAAGGCAATTGGTTTCATTTTTAAGAACTCGAATTGAATTATAACGTCAATGTTTCTGTTACATTTCAAAAGGCCATACATTTTTATTGGTATGACAGACAGCGTGATTCTGCATGGTTTGTTCGTAATCAAAACAACGCAGATGACCGAATTGTGTTTAGAATTTGAAAGGTGATGTTATAAGGTTAAGCTGATTGCTACAGAAATAAATTGAGCTAACGTATGTTATATTTGAAATAAAAAATTGAAATGTTGAAAAAGCAAATTTGAAAATTATAAATTACTAATATCGCTGTAAAATTAGAAAAAAAGATTATTTGCCACTTCGGAGAATTAATAAATAAAGCGAATCATGGTGTCAAATTAAAATCATCATGCAGGTACAATTACACAATATGGTGATTACAATTACCTCTAACAATACTAAGGACTGCTAATTTTGAAATAAGACATTGCCGACATATTGTTGCTTGGATTATACGATGACTGGCTTGATCAATCATAATAATGTAAAGGTGTGTGATTATTAGCGAATCAATCAAATAAACAGTTATCAATAAAAGATAAAAAAAAAACTTTGGGAACTCGACATCAGACAATCGGCGAGTCCGAAAGACATGCACACACACTGACAGAGGAACAGATGTCAGCAACCAATCGAAAACAGGAATCCACACGAACAATATAACTGTTTCTAAATTAAAACTCATTTCAGGAGAAATAGCACGAAGTAAATTTCGAGACACCTGAATATTCAGCACCAGTCACCTTTTTAAAATCAACTTTTCTCCCCAAAGAGTGCAATATAAGTTGTCGTTTTTGATATTGTTATCCACATGTGTTTCAATAAATATTTGCTATTTTTCATGTAGAATTTTACTTGTTTTAGTGTTGTCGACAACTAACCACTCACCTAAATTCCCGATTAAGTACGTCTCCACTACATTTCTGAGTATATGTTAAACTAAGCGTAGAATATGTGACAGAGCAATCATTTAGAACGCATTCAGTCCTCGTGTTAGATAATGGCCCTATGGGAATGGACGTATCTGTTGGAAATCGGGTTTGACTTGCGCGAATTAACGCGTGTGCAGTCGAGTGCAGAACAGGGCTTGTTCTCACAGTCAGAGCTGGCAGACGTGACAAGGTTACCGTGTGACGAGACCCCAGATCAAGGGTCAGTCTGCACCTGGAGAGGGTGTGACGTCACAGGCCCTTGCGTGGGAAACAGAGACTCTGTGATGTCACTCGTTCTCGTGAGAAGCGAGTTTTAGAGTCTGATTCGGAAAGCGAACTGAAAGGACGTGTGATTAACAATGTAAAAATAAGGAATATTTCCCTCGAGGTAAGACAAGAGCGAGAATCATTCCCCCCATCTCTATGAATGGCTAAGAAACATTGTTAACTAACTACGATAAAGTAGGATTTGCTCTCTCCCTCTCTCTTTCTCGACGCGGTGACTGACTCCCAGTTGAAATAACAACTCTTGTAATAATATGAATTAACTATAAAAGGGGAGTTTGTCTTCGGGGGCGTCATGTCTTTTATTGCAGACAACGGACGGCGTGGTTCGGCAGGAAGGAAAGAAGATGGCGACCCTCTACACGACGGGTATACGAAACGCGTACTGCTGCGGTCAATGCAGGAGAGGGCCATGTAACACTCGTAGCATCGAACAGGATTTACTGCCTTGAGACACAGAATTTGACACTGTGCTATTTTCGCAGCATATCGAACTTCACGTACATTTAAAAATTATAAATGTGTTTGAGTATAAATTATTTCTGAACTGGTAAAGAATATCTAAAAATGAAATATGTTTTATTAAAAATATAAACGTTTAAATACAAAGTTACGTTATTATTGTTTTCTATTTGAACTTGTCTCTTTGTTATACTTGACGGTTAATGTAACCCTACAGTTATTCCGTCGCACCATCTAGCTTTACCATGTTAATATATAAGCTGGGTTAAGATTAATAAAACGAACAAGGTTACTAAATGAATTTAATACTCCCAGGAAAGAAAACAAAGGATATAGGGAGAAAGAAAAGAACGGAAAGATCATTAAAAAGGCATGAAATCATGCAGGGATTAAAGAGAATAAAAATAAAAATGAAGACGAAAGAGATAAACCCAATTAAAAACTAACATAATAACACAGAGCAAATATTGAAAGAAAAAAACAAATAATAAATATGTGGCAAATTGTAAGCGATAGAAAAGAAAGAACGTAAGTAAATATATGTAATTGAATGTAGGGTTTAATTACATCAGAACTTAAAAAGAAAAGAAAGAAATATACGGAAAGAAAAGAGCATGAAAAACGAATAACAAAGAAATGAAGAAACGTCATGATGTTAAAACAATACACGTGGTAAAAAATATAAATAAAAAGAAAGTGAGAAAATGGAAAAGATTGACGAATAACACAGTACAATCTAATTGCGTACAGAGAACCAGATGTTCCCCCAATAACGTCGAAATAAAATGCGTTTCAAAATGGTCCGTATGTATGTGACACAATTCAGCTTGTCCGATTAAATCTATACATATGTTTAAAGTTTATATATTAACTAAATGCAAAACGTATCCGCTTAAATTTTAAGTGCAGTGTTTCGCGTGTGTATGGGATTTGCCTAAGATTATAAAATCTTTATATCCAGAAATGAAATCAGTAGGATTTCGTAAACCTGAAGTCAAGCACTCCGCTTGGCACATTCACAATTGCGTATATAAAACCATTACCTTTTCAAACAACACCAGCTGGCCCAACGACACACATGCCACTGCATTTGTCTATGCCCCTTTCGATGGAATTTTATGTTGAACGTGTCGTTATAATATAATGTTGTTGTTTTTTTTTTAATTGGGTGTGGCAAGTTCGAATCCAGTCGGTTCCATAGAATATATTTCACCTACAAATGCTGGCAACCATTACGCGGCCTCTCCTGCAAGAATGCCATCAACAAAATCAAGCCGGTCAACAAACTTGCACTGTGTTGATTCATACGAATTTTCTTTTAACATGCATATTCAATTCACCGAACTAAAAAATGAATTAAGAAACTTTGATCATCAGAAGAAACTGATCTTTCTTCCAAGTTTATACGTGACTATTATATGTTGGAATTAATATAAAAGGGTGTGTGTATTTGACCTATGTCTGTATTTCGTATTTCCCCATTGCTTTCCTATTAAAATAAGCTTAAGAGTTAGTCATCTCTACAAAGTTATATTCTCGAACTCGACTCCAATAAACAAAGAAAAAAGTTATTCAATGAGTAATAGAAGGGAATCAAAGGTAATGAATTACACTATGGACATGAGAATACACATTCGACAATTGATTAATGAATTTAGTACACTAAAAAATCCAGGACAAATTATGGTACTTTCACAGATAAGGACCTCCTAACTTTGACCCTAAAACGAACGCTAACCCTAACGCTAACCCTAAAAATCGTAACTCTAATCGCCATCCTTACCCTGAGCCCTAACCCGAATGACAGGGTAAACATTAGGAGTGGTCTTAATCTGTGAAAGCACCAAAATTAGTATTACTTAGTGGCGAGGTAATACAAATAAGTAAATACTAATCTGAAAGACAACACAAAATAACATCAATATACAAAGTATAAAAATGAATGACAAAATGATAAACCGTAATGTTTTCCTAAAATGTAATAAGCTTTTAAGAAGTAGTCTTTATTTAACTGTGTGTTACGTCTACTCCATTATTTTATAGCTATATCTCACGCGCACGCTTTCTCTCTCATCTCTCTCTCTTTCTCTCTCTCTCTCTCTATATATATGTATATATATATATGTATATATTTGTATAGATTTTATATGTATATATACGTATATATATGTATATATATGTATATATATACATATATATATATATGTATGTATGTATATATATACATATATATATATACATATATATATATATATATATATATATATATTTAATCAAGTATTTAACTATTGAATTATGTCATGTCATTTGTACCGTACCAAAGAACTTATCGATGACGGACAGTTAGTTTTTAAATCGAGGCTTTTCAAGTCTCTAGTGTGAATTACCGGTGCATTATTTGGTGTGCCCTAAGAATTGGGCATCACATGATGCAGTCACACCTGCACCGAGTTGCAGCCCTGGGAAACTTTGATAAATACTGATTTGATATGATACTAAACACAACATTTAGAAATCACAAATAAACAAATCATTAGACCGTGTCAGCCGATATCAAACACTTATAAAAAACATACATACACACTACTTGTTTCAGAAAAAAAGATTCAATAAAGTGAACGAATAGTTATAGAAAAAATAACAAATATGCATTAGCCGCACCAAATGCATTTAAAATAGTTAACATCATGGCTAGAGAAGTAGCTATTTCACGTTACATAGATTGTACGGAAGATAAATTAGCAAGGAATACTCTTTATATCGCTCTTTAGGAACTGTCGAAAAAATCTTTCGACTGGTTGAAGTGTAAGAATAGTAGAAGTGCTGTTGTCTTGCGAAACACTGCCGATTCGCGACTTCCCACCGAAATCGGGGAGTCAGTTAACAAATAACTAAAGATAGGGGAAGGGGGTAGCTGTAAGCTTGGTAACAAATCAAACGATTAACTGATAACTGGTTAACACAGAAGCAAGTCCAAAATGTTAATTACCTCTCCGGTATTAGAGGAAGACTTTATAACCACTGAATGCCTTCCTTATTAGTATAAATAGATGGAAGGCATCGGGTTTTACCTTCCGGTCTTCTGATTTTCTTCACGTGAGTATCGTCACCTCTTTTTTTCACACACTCCCGAACAAGAGGAAGGAAAAAAAAAGAAAGAAAAAAAGAGGTGAGGTAGGCTATAGTTTGAAGTCGTACTCAGGACCTTTAATTTATGCTGGAAGTAAGCTGGGTCTACCACGCCGGCGTTTGCTTGGAACGCACTCAGGACAGTACCATTTCTGTCTCTGCGGTGGAGCCCTTTCCACACCCGCGCATCTAAAATAGAACCATTCGTTGCACCGATCACAGGCAATCATGTCCTCCTCTCCTTGAGGGGAATTGCATTTTGGGCATAACCACAGTGTGGCCTCCTCTCCTATGGAGCTGCTCGGAATGTTATGAGGGGACGATGAGTCTGCGGTTTGTCCAGTCTCTTCCGGTGAAAGGGAAAGCTCCAATGGAAATAGATTCTTGAGAGAATGCACCACCACTGCACCATCACTCTGCCTGATACGTACCGATCTGACGACACCCCTGTCAGATTCCAAAAGTTCTAAGACGGACCCCAATAGCCAAAATGGTCTTGGTTTAAGGGGGCTCTTGATGAGGACAACATCATTTACCCTTATTCGGTTAGTGAAGGACTCCTGTGATCGGCCTTGAGGCCTCTCTCTAAGACAGAGGAGATATTCCTCATACCACAAATGCCGGAAATTTTCCAACCATTCATTCCGCAGCATCATTGTCTCAACTAATTTTCTACGACCAGGGGGAGCTGTATTTGTCAGGTCACTTGCTCCTAGCTTCAACATCAATCCAGGGTTTTTCTTGGGTCCCAGGAACATACTAGGGGTCACAGCTTCTAGTCCTCGGTCTGCAAATTCCCAGTAGGTTAGAGGACGATTATTGACTGCCCTCTGGATGTCCGAAACGATAGTTATTAGCGAGAAGTAATCCACTCGTCCCCTGCCTATGGTTTTGTGCAGGCATGTTTTGACAGTTTGTATGCATCTCTCCCACACACCTCCATATCAGGGAGAATACAGAGGAATAGTGCGCAGCTGGATATTGGAGGTGGCAAATTTCTGCTGGTATTCGTGAAACAGGGAGAGTCGGGAAAACAGTTTGCCGCTGCCTACAAATGTCTTAGCATTATCAGAATAAAGTGCTTGAGGAACACCATACAGGTTAGTGAACCTAACCAAGGCCTGCACGAAAGATAACATTCCCATGTCAGGAACCACCTCCACATGTATAGCTCTGATGGACATGCAAGTAAAGAGTAAAAGGTACACTTTTTCTTCCGTAGATCCGCTCTTGATCCAAAAATGTCCAGTAAAATCAACTCCAGTGTTTTGGAAAGGCTCCGTGAACTCGACCCGAGGCACTGGAAGACTAGCCGAATTAGTGGGGAGAACAGCTCTTGAGTTGTACCTCTTACAAAAATGGCAAGATGCCAAAGCCTTAGTGACCGCCTGTCTCCCTTGAGGAATCCAAAACCCACAACGCCTGAGCTCAGCTAGAGTAGACCCCACTCCTAAATGGGCGCTCCGGTAATGACAATCCATAATAATGAGTCTAGTGACGAGGTTGTCCTTGCCCAATAAGATGGGGTTTTTTACCTCGAAACTGAGGTGCGGTGATCTGTCTATTCGGCCTCGAGAACGGATGAGGCCATCCTGGTCCAGAAACAAGTCAAGAGAATGGATCAGTGGGGGGACCGATTTTCCAGAGGGATCCTGCAAGTAATGCAATTCCACCACGCAGGATTGGGCCTGCAAGTTTTTTAACAGATATATTTTGGCCTTTCCTCCCGCATCTTCATTGCGCCCCCTAAGCCTATTGATGAACGTGAACACTAATGTAACCACTCTGAGAAGGCGGGAAAATTGAGAGAAACGTCCAAAGTCGATGCAGGGAGTACATTCTGTCTCGAGGGCCACGGAAACACCTACACAAGCAGATGCCATTTGTTGGGAATGTTTGCTGAGACATGGCATATCCTGTACCGGCCAGGCAGAACTTCCTCCCCCCAACCAAGAGGGACCATGACACCAAAACTTGAAAACTGACTTGAATTTCCTCAAGGACATTCCTCTGGTAATGAGATCAGCTGGGTTTTGCGAGGTATGTATATAACGAAACACCGGTTCGAGTCCATGGAGAGTAGCAAATTGACTCCTCATATGAAGAACATCCTTGAGCCGATTTTGAGCAAAAACATTCTTACTTGCCATAGATTGTGACAGAATCCATGACAAGACCACTTGTGCATCCGTTGCCACATATAACTTGGTGAGGATCAAATCCCTGCAGCCCAGTAACACTGAGGGCAAGCATTTTAGAGCCAAGTATATGGCCATTAGCTCCAATGTCGGGAGCGACTTCATCTTAGAGGGGGCCACTTTGGCTTTGGCAAAAATCAATCGGGGACAACCCTGCTGTAAGACGTATGCTGCAAACCCATACGCATCTGCAGAGGCATCACAAAAAACGAATAACTCTCCTTCTTGACCTCCCTGGAAGGCGCAACGGTCAAATGGTAAGTCACTCAGGTCAGACAGGTCCCGAGCAAGAGTCCTCCATAGCATCTGATATTCACCTGGGATTTGTTCATCCCATCCTAATCCTCTTTTCCATAATTTGGCCATTAATACTCGGCTCCGCAGGGTCACAGGGAGGCAAAGAGACAAAGGATCGAAGATTTTAGCGGCTTCAGCCAGTATTCTTCGCTTAGTCGAAGCATCCGACTGGCATTTCACCGGGTTGACACTCATTTCTTCTGTAAGTGGAGCATAGCGATAACCTAATACTCTCTCCCAACTGCCTCCATGGGTGCTGAGAGTGCCGTCCTGACTCATTTTTTCTCTGAGGGTGGCACAATTGGAGTTGCAGGCCTGCAACTCAAAACCTCCCTCCTGCAGGCGAGCTTTGGAGGTAGAATACAATTCGGTAATGATTCCTGGTTCTGTTCCTGTCATTACCAGGTTGTCCACGTAAAATCGATCCTCCATCATAGATCGACAACGGTCCTGAGGAAATCGTGCTGCATGGAACTTCAATATGCAACTCAGGATGAAGGGACATGACACAAACCCAAAAATGATCGTTGTGTATCTGTAACATCGAAGTCGATCCCTATCCCGGAGGAAGAAGCAAAACTTGTTTTTATCAGACTCCAGTTTCAGACGAATCATCAAAAATGCCTTTCTAATATCTGCTAACAACACATATTTGTTAGACCGAAATGCAAGTAAGAGATTCAGCATATCGCAGTTCAGATTAATCCCGGGATAGGCTGCCTCGTTTAAAGAAACAGAGTTTCCAACCTTTAAACTGCAATTAAAGACAGGTCGAATCTTCGTAGTACAAGTTGGGTCTGTCTTCATGACGGGTCGGTGAGGGATCCATATGTAATCTTTGAATTGGTGAGGAAGTACCTTGATCTCCTCAATGGTGCCATCTAGCTCCTGTTGACGAAATACCTCCCGGTACTCTTCATACACACCCTCTTTCGTTAGTTTCTTAACTACCCGGTCCAAAATGCGGAGAGAGACAGCGTGATTGGAACGAACACGAGATAATTTCTCCATATGCCAAGGCAGTTCCACATAATATTTGTTATCCTTTAGTATAATGGCCTCCTGAAAATATTTTATCTTCTCCTGGTCAATTTCAGCAAGAGATTCCTCATTGGGGAGCCCCAGCGATTCCATGCTGAACATGAGCTCCAATCCCCTCTGCACCTGGCTGTCCGGGAAGAAATCTCCTAAAGGATCTGTATAAGTTGATTCAGACTCCAACGCAAAACACAAAAGAGATGACTCAACATTCTCCGTAGAATCCAATACCCTGCGGAAAGAGAGGCCTACATTTTCCTGAAGAGATGGGTTTTGCTCGGGGAGGAAAGCATCTTCTCTTCCAAAAGGAATGAGTCCGGATGGCACTGAAAAGGCTTGGCCCCGAACGCAGGGCATAATTTGAAGGGGTCTCAAATATTGGATGACATCCAGTCCAAGAATACCTTCAATTTTAATTCTGTTGGTGCCCCTCGCGAAATCTCCGGCTAGTGTATATCCCATTCCCCTGAAATTATCCAACAGGTCATCCAGGTGTTCCAAATGTGACGAAAGATCCAAGTTCTCGTGAATTAGAATGGGTAGTATCAGTAGTTGTTCTATTCCCAGACTGGTCTTCAGAGCGACCTCTCGATAGCACTTCCTATGTTGTCCCTGGAATGTGGTGAGCGAAAGCTCATACTCGCGACCCTCAGAATCAGGGATGTACAGAGGCTGTAGAGCTTCTTTCGAAACAAAAGTACGCCCACTTCCGGTGTCCAGCAGGCAGTTAACTTGTACAGTCTTGCTTCCCCAAGAGAAGGAAACGCGCATGACAGGAGGAATACTTCCTATGGTTTCAGTCGAGGTAAGGAAGGAGGTATCTTTACGAGGGGTAGAACCTCCTGGTTTCCGTGAGGGGGGACCTTGAGAGCTGTAGAACCTCGGGAAGGTAGGACGGGTGGATCTGCCCTCCTTGACACACAGTCGTTTGATTGCTTCTCCAGTGTCACGAAGTAAAGAGGACAAAGTAGGGATTCTACGTCCGGTTAGCAGGATAACTTCACTCTTTATTTCCTTGGGGAACTTGATGAACAGAATCTGGGCCATTAAGCGATCACCTGCTGAATGATCATCGGTAAAGTCACAACCAAAGGAATCTGCCAGTTCAGTGAGGAGGGCAGCGGTTTTTGCTAGGAATTCCCCTAAATCCATAGAAGGGTCATCACGTCGAACCTTATAATCCAGGATATCCTGAAATATTTGCTGTATGATTTCCTCTTCATCCAAATACTCCGACTTAAGGATGTCTACCGCTGTTTTGTAGTTCAAGTCGCATACACTCAGGTGTTTGATGAGCAGAAGAGGTCGGCCAGTTACCGAACACTTAAGAAAGTTAAGTCTTTCGGCATCGTTCGCCATTCCTGCGACGCAATTCTCAAATCGAGAGAGAAAGCTACGAAAGCTCATAATGTCCTCTCCCATCTCTCGACCACTAAAGGTAGGCGCGTTTACATGTACCTGAGGAGGGTTCACTACAAAGGAAGAACGAGTCCTGCGAGGAAAGGAGTCAGATGGTGGAGAGTGTGGAGGTAGGCCAAATGCGTTATCAGAATTGGAGGGGGGATGAGTTATACGGAGTTGGTGGAGAGAATCCAAAAACCCTGCGTATTCAGAAGACCAACTCTCCATCTCGTCACGAGAGGAGGGGTCGTGAAGTCTTATGTGGCTAATGTGAGAGTCAATCTCCACCAGATAGTTAATAATCTGTTCCTCGAACACGGAAAATGTAAGTGAAGAAGTCCTTCCAGCATGCAAACTTGCAAGTTTCGTCTGAACCATATCCTTAATGACCGAAATTTTGTTGCGTACTGTATCAATAGTTTCCGCCATTTCGCCTAAGGGGGTGATAAGTAGCTGTAACGGTAAAAAAAAAGCTATGAATGGGCAGTAATCAGACAACCAAAAAAGGTCCAGCCAACTTCACACTGTTGCAGAATTGTTTCGCAATGTGTCGAAAAAATCTTTCGACTGGTTGAAGTGTAAGAATAGTAGAAGTGCTATTGTCTTGCGAAACACTGCCGATTCGCGACTTCCCACCGAAATCGGGGAGTCAGTTAACAAATAACTAAAGATGGGGAAGGGGGTAGCTGTAAGCTTGGTAACAAATCAAACGATTAACTGATAACTGGTTAACACAGAAGCAAGTCCAAAATGTTAATTACCTCTCCGGTATTAGAGGAAGACTTTATAACCACTGAATGCCTTCCTTATTAGTATAAATAGATGGAAGGCATCGGGTTTTACCTTCCGGTCTTCTGATTTTCTTCACGTGAGTATCGTCACCTCTTTTTTTCACAGAACATAACATATTGTTGTACTATAAGCCTTCTTATAAATTCGTAAACAAATATAAAATACGCAAATACTACAAGAACACAGTTAGAGCTATCAATAAGAACACCATTAGTAATATTAATCTATAACTCTGGAATAACCCTATATCTGCTGGTGATAGGTTTTACGATATATCATATGAGATATAATGTAAATTAACCCAATTCGCTATTGTAGATGCCAAACCCTAGGTTACTAAAGAAATACGCGATAGAACTCTTAGATTTACAGCCAACATGTAAATATTAGCGAGATTGAACATACGACAATACTACACGCATATAATACGTTCGTGTTATATGTTGGAAATCTCACACAAATTATCTTTTTGATATGACAATAGAGTATTTTATAGTGCAAATTCTACAAGTTATCCGGCTTTTCACTCTAGACGCATTAAATAAGAAATTCTCAGGCCAGACATTTGGCTTATAAAAAGACGACTTTTCATTCTGAACTTATTAAAACAGAAATGTCTAGGTCGAAATGTTGGCCTATACCAAGACGACGGGCTGTGCCGATCCCGCGACCGTAATGCTGCTGACCGTGATAAATTAATAGCATACTGTTACACCTTAGGACTAAGGATTACGTGTGATGCAAACTTATATACTTTAAATTTCTCAGATGTTGATGTTTAGCCTTAACCATAGCTCTTATAGACCCTTCTATAAGCCCGATGAAACACTGTATCAATATATCAATACACACTGCTATAAATCTATCATATTCGAAATTTAGCAGAGTGTATGGGCAGACCTAAACCGGCCGTGTTCAACAAAGATCACCATACTTATAATAACGCACTCAGGGGAAAGGGGAACTAACTTTAATGAAATTATCAAATACACCATGAAGCTACCCAGTAAATAACGCAGCACAAATAGAAAAGATGTGATCACTATCCTGGGACAAAAACTTCCTTAAATTAGTCAAAATTAACTTTCTGAAACGCCACCTAAACAAACTTTTCAAAAAGTAACACACGGATACTCGTATATTGCTATGCATTGTGTTGCCTCATTTTTAATATTTTCGGCCGTGATTATACAGTGCTGTTGATAAAATATAAATAGATTAACGTCTTATAAAACACACAGCTAACAGATACTACAAATCCGGTGAAAGAGGACATGAAAGTGATACAAACACATAGGTAACCTCGCACTTCCCACAGTTCAGACTTTGCTACGGGATTTTTTTTTTCATAACCAGAACAAGAAGTTAAATATTTAATAATATAAAAAAAAACTTTTTGGATTCCATTATTGCTCTTTTCATCTGGTTCTTTAAATTAATCCAGAACTACTATTTCTGAGATCAATAATCCTGTCTGAAGAACTATTTTAAAAAAATATTTTGAATCAACGAAAGTTTTATTGGAAACAGATATTTAATCTTGTGAGGCATCTCATTTTCTGATACGCGCAAAACGCACATTTCCATGATTTTGAACAAAAAGTTCAGTTATTCAGACTTGTTTCCAAAATGGTCTCGCATTTGCATATTTTTATTGATATTATGTAATCTATTTGTATTTTATTATTGAGGTTCATGTTATGTAGACTCTTACAACCCTCTCTTAAGGTGGAAATATGTATTTCGTTATACACTTCTTTGAAGTTTGTAACAAATCTTTTTTTCATTGAGAGCTTCTTATAACATACCTCTGACAGTAGTTTCAATTTCAAGGGGTCAACCGGAATCATTTTGCACGTAAATTTCATCCATTAACAGTAGGCTATTGCCAATCATTGATTTGTGGTGGTAATAGTTCAGTGACAGCTGTACTCTCATATGTAAACATCTGGAATGTATGAATTTTGAATGTCTGAAATCAAAGTAAGAATCTTCCAATATTCATATTTAGCTCTGCCTAGAGTATTTGTTCTTATCATCTTCTCCCATAGATATTCAATCTAAGAGAAATATAAAAGTATTTTATGTACGTTATGGAATGACTTACAAAATATATATTTTTGATTCATTGCAATTCAAATGATGTTAAATAATGTATTTACTGAACGCTTTTTAGAAGGATCTCGCATTGTCACTGTAAATATGAGTAGGTATGCCACAAAAGTAACATAGTCGAATTCATACTGTCTTACACCATCTGTTGTATCTACCGTTGGTAAATTTATAGAAGTACACCTTTCGTATTTTGACCCCTAAAAAAAAAGTTTCTACTTTTTCAGGCAAATTACATGTAAACAGCCTCAACAAATATCCCTGCGCGCGGATATTTGTTGAGGCTGTTTACATGTAATTTGTCTTAAAAGTAGAAACTTTTTTTTTAGGGGTCGACATACGAAAGGTGCACTTCTATAAATTTACCCTACTGTTTATATAGGTGTGATATCATATTAGTAAGGTTGACTAATTTGCATATTGATTTTTTTAAAGTTACTTAATTAATTAACTATTGTTTGTTTTTGTTTTCTAATTCAATTTTTATTTTTTTTCATATAACAAATGATCTGTTGGCAATTTTGTTTTCTTTTCTTGACAAAATACTAAATAGTATTTGTGTTCAAACCTTTTCTAACGTCGTTCAAATCTTTCAGAAAAATCGAGTCGGTCGCTCTTTCTTTAAAGCGACCGACACGATTTTTCTAAATTGCCAGTGAAATGCCAACTTTGTTTCTTCTTTCATTCTTTTCTTTCAGTCACATTTAAATGTTTCGAAATTACCAAAATGCTAACGTTTCGTGTTTGAAAAGTTTTTATTTTTATTTTAAACTAGCAGTGCTACACGGTATTGCTCGGGAGAATCGTAATTTATTTTTATCAATGAGAATTGAGTTGTTACGGTTATCATACCCGGAGGTAATCTCACTGTAAACCGAAGCAACACAAAACAATCCGAATTACATCTTACGCAATGAGGAAATATCCGAGTAAAGTAAAAAAAATAAAACGCGAGATGAGTTTTACTTAAACAAATGTACTAATCTTACTCTCTCGCTCTCTCTCTCTCTCTCTCTCCCTTTTTCCTGTTAACGACTCCGTATTATTGTTATTGTTTTTTATTGTTTGAAGCAATAGTTTCCTCCATAGTAAAACCATAAATGTGATGCTGAGAAAACATACTACAGTTTAAATTATTATTTGCACAAAATATACAAATTTAAATAACGAACAAATTAGGCACAATGCCATCAAAGGTATGTGGAAAATGGGGGTCTTGGTCATCCTTGGTCAAAATTTATGAAACTGTCTATCTTACGTTTAACTAGAATCATCTAAATCATCACAATGCCGCATTTACTCCTACTTAAATATATCTAAATTATTCAGAACATATATTCATAAATACATTTATTTACATAAATTCATTAGATTAAAATGGGAAGTGGGATTTTAGGAAAAACACCCAAGAAACTATAAAAAATGTTTTTTATGATCCCCCCAATAACACTGGTTTAATCTATTATTATATTATCTTTCAATAGGGATACATTAGTGTAGTATCTGTTGTATTGTCATAGGACCGTCCTGCCAGGAATTACATCCTCCTTTTTTAAGGGAATGGAGGTAATCCTCCCAGGTCTTACATGCTACTGTGAGCAAGGCTTAATGTAATATATATTCTCGTCATGATACCAGATTCCCAGGTACTACTTTATATTTTTAGAGGACAGGTGGTAGTGTAGTATCTTTTCTGTTGCTATGATACTACTCACAGGTAGTACCTTCTGCTTTTATGGTGGTATTTTCCCATGTATTACTCTCTCTATTTTTGAAGAGGTATTGTACCTGTTCTGTTGCCATGATACCATTCTACCAGACGTTACCTCCTCGTTTGAGGATTAGTTTAGTATATGTTCAGTATTACCTCTTCTTTTTTTTGGGGGGGGGGTCAGTGTATGTAGTTCGTTCATCATGATATCATCCCAGCCTAGCAAAAGGCGACCGGAGGGGGTATGTATTTGCTAGTATATATACAATCTAAGAATATATATGACAGAAAAGGAAATGTACAGAGGAGAAAAAAAAACTGAGTTATTTTAGCAAATTGCCGCAGCCTCAGTATACATGTCAAAAACTGTCCGTATATCACCGTCTTATGTCAAGCTGTAAATAGAAAAGCGGTGTGTTATTCTTGCTGTCATTCACGAGCAGGCCATTGCGGCCACTGAGTGCAGAGTGTCACACGCCTATGTAAGTCAAGTTTTTGACTGGGGGGGGGGGATTTTAATCTGTGTTATTTATGAAAAACATCGCTAACGTAGACACAATAGATTACCCTGCAATCTGGTAGTCACACCCGTGGGTTGAGGTTTCTATTAAGTTGTCACGTAGCGTAAAGCATAGCTCAAATAAAATAACTGAGCACTCCCGCAGTCGGTAATGCGAATCTAATCATCTATATCTATTAAAATGTATCTTACTTTCGTAGCGAAGTAAATACCGTATGGGTAACTGTTACTGACTGCTTACAAAACGGTCAGATTTCCAATATCAGCCTTAAATACGCGCAACATTTAGCCACACTGAAAAGCAAGGATACAATGAAATACTTTTTTGTCGATGACTGCAATTCTTTTGCTAATTCTCTTGGAAAATCATGAATATATAATGGTAGTTTAGACTTGACCTCAACGCCTTGTTTATGCATGTAGCCAAGGAAAATACGAAGTTTAAAATAATGCTTGTAATTCCCTGCTTATTTCTAATCCCAGATTCCATCTTTCCATTGCACTTACGCAATGCCAATTAAAAAAAGATTCGGTTATGGATCTCGCAACTAGTGCTTCCCTTTTGCTTATCAAGTCAGACACTTTTACAAAGGTCATACATGTTTATTCTGAATTTGTATTGTATTATATATATATATATATATATATATATATATATATATATAGTGCATTTAGCATGATGATTACCTGCGGGGATGAAACACTGACACCTCTGTGTAGCGTACTTGCCATACATATATGCCTATACTACTTAGCCACGTATTGAATCCTGGTTTAGATAATAATGAACACATATGTACACGACAAAGTATATATATACATATATATATATATATATATATATATATATATATATATATATATATATATATATATATATACATATATATATATATATATATATATATATATATACATATATATATATATATATATATATATATACATATATATATATATATATATATATATATATATATATATATATATATATATATATCCAGTGTAACGTAAAGGTTTACAATTCATTACAAGTGTGTTCCTGTATTTCTAACACTGTGTGATTCATGAAACGTTTACATGTGTACGTCTTTATTTAAATAATGACATTTTAATAAAATAATCAATGAAAATATACAATAAACAAAAAACAATATTTAGTAATGTAAAATTATCAATATTTTTATTTAAGAATTGGAATGACACGATCTACTGGTGCTTCATAGCTGACACCTCCGTTACTAGATCCAGCACTACATTATCATCAGGCGGAACAATTTCGCAGTTTAGGCTCATATTAATCGACTGCTTTTCTGAAGTGGTGGGCCCTTTCTGTCAGGAGGTGTGTATGTATTACTGATGTAATCTGCCCATAAATCCCATCAAGCGAAACACACTTTTCAACAATCACCAACATCAACAACTATCCCACATTTAGCGTTAGAACTATCTCCTTCATCTGCTGTCTTTCACGATTCGAAACTCACTTCTCCTTCCAGTTAGTATCATTCCTCTTCATCCATATCCAGTAACATGCTTTCCATGCTGTTTTCTGACCTTTAATCAGTTTTCTCAATTCTGAGTTGTTACAGTCAAAGCGATGGCGAAATAGGTACAACAGTTCGCTTTAGATTTCCCTTGCTCCAATCGCTAAATGATGAAATTCTATCCGCCATCCTTTATCTTGACACTCCTATACCAACTCTTCATATTTGATCTCTTTCCTATTTTCTGCAGCATCAAAGTTTTCTTCTCATGATTACTGTTTGTTGAAGTAATATTCCTTTTAGCTCTATGCATTAAGTGGCTTTATGCCTTGTCTAGAGCGATTCCCATAAAATTCCAGTAGTATTCCTTATTCCTGACATCACACCACGTGACAATATCTGGTCGTTGTCCAGATAATACTAACGGGAACACCAAAAAGGTTTTGAGATCTACACTAATCTTCCAGTTTCCAGTCCATCAGTCATTTATTTTTATAGTCAGTAGATGACTATTTAGATTACTTTTTGTACCAGCTTTGTTGAATTCCACATTCTTTATTTGTTTAATCTTGGGTAATTCATATTTAGTAACGTAAAATTAACGATACTTTTATCAAACTATCTATTAATATTTCATATCAAAAACATTATTATAATGGCAGCATGTATGCGTTTTGTGTGGCGAATGCCGTGCATGTTTCTGGGTTAATATTTTTAAAATACTTTACAGAGAAAAAACATTTTTTGCATGCCCCTTATTTCAGCTATCCACCTATGTCATACATCAGGTCAAGATCTGGGGATGTACCTGACCGTTATAGAATTTCTATTCTATTTCGTGTCCAATTAATCGCTTACAATGATTTTTTTTTTACAATTATTCGTTTACAATGATTTTTAAAGATTAATTGTTTACAGTATTCGATTTCTTCAGTAGGATTCGCTTGATCTTCGTATTTTACGACATATAACACTCGTTGGTCTATCATGAGTGAACAAACAGCATCCATTGGAAGCGTCTTAATGTAAACGTTTTATTAAACAAACGTTGCAATTTTAACCTAAGGTAGGAATTAATTGTATGTTAGTATTTGTTTTAATTGTATATTTTCTTAATTTAACACAGTAGGTGTTTAAACATTTCAGAAATGGCATTGCCGATATCATTAAAACAATCACGCACCGCCGTTTTAGGTTGTATTGAACTGGAAATTGTCGCTCTGCCGAACAACACACCAGTCGCAGATTATTTCTTCCTCTACTTTCTCAAAGACAAAACGGTTCTAGTCATTTTTAACTCATCGTTATTTGTATGTAAGGCTTCGACTCAGATTTTATCTCTTATTCCTCGGTGTAAGAGTAAAATTAATCTTCTACCACAACAGAATAAAATGTTCTTGTCTTCTTCTATGCACCTAACTAAAACGGAATTTCCATGAACATAGTGTCTTTCCAAAGGCTTCCCCTCCGTGTAATATACTATAACCCGACTGTTTCTCTTCAGACTATAACATGATGTTAAGGTATTTTACATAAACAGTCCTGATAAATAATCAAATGTGTACATTCTATTCATCTTTTTCTATCCTCTCGTAATATTCTTTATCAATCAACTGACACTCTTTCGCTGTCGGTGGGGCCACGAATTCACCGACTGTAACCTTATTCAGAGCAGTACCCACCCAGAAACGAGACCATCTGTTTTCCGTGGATGGCGACCCGTGATGCTGTAGGAAAGGATCCTTGAGGCTGGGCATTAATCAACTTCGGCCCTTACTTTGTATAGACGTGAAGTTTGAGAGGCCCGATTAATCGGCTACTCACCACATTCCTTAGTATGTAATAGTTTATCCCAATCTAATTATTCAATCTGATTCTTCAAAAAATCAAACCTTATTTCTACTTTTTATTTTTTATTTTACTTCCCAAATATATACTAGAAGACGTTGGATTAGAGCCAATCACGCCGAGAACAAAGAGCAGTTGATTTTGAGAGCAGTGTATTCTGAGAGCAGTGTAATCTACGAATATAGATAATTACCCTTCCTATCAGATTATATTTGCAAACTAAGAGACAAAAATGAAAGCGAGTATTCTGTGGTTTGAGGTATTGTCAAACACTTTTCCCTGATTGATTGTGGATATTCTCAAAGAGTAATGTTTTCAAAGAGTATTTGTCTGGGAGCAATGTATTCTACGAATATAAATAATTATCCTACCTTGAGAATTATATTTGACAACTTTATTTGGCATTAAATGAAGCATTGATTGTTAATATGCCGTAAAAGAACACAAACCAACAAACCAACCAAGTGAAAACCCGATCAACTTTATTAGTTTGGTGGAGAATTTGAATTGGCATTGTGCATTCCATTAAATCAATCACATACTAACGTTTCCGCTTTTAATTATCTCAAAATGGGCACTCTGCCTGAAATCACTTTAGATGGGGAGTATCTCTTCTATTTTTTACAGCTAATTTATCACAAATCAGACAGTACGATTCATTCTCGACTCTATCGGTATTTTTTACGAAAGAAGTGCAACGCAACCTCAATCTTTGGTTTCTCTTTATAGCAATATATCTTTTTATAACCACCATTACAATGAATCTCTCTAATTAAGCATTATCCTCGAGTGGCCATAGTCCTTGATACGTAGTGACTGATTAGAACACAACATACTACCTAATCTGACAGAAGACATATTATCGAAACCAACAGACTGGACATCAATCAAACCAGTTTTAATTGGATTTATCTTTTTATATTGTATCGTTTAAAGTAGAGCCTTTTCCTCGTTTTTAACAGTTCCCATGTGTTAAAGAGCCTTTTTTTTTATCTGTCATTCCTTTTCAAATTTTTAACCAGTTTTTCTTGGTCTTTTTCAACTCTCTTTAAGGACATTTAACAATGAAATACGATAATGGTCGCTGAAAGTATATCATTTTATTTTTATTTTTGTGAAAGCAAAACATTTTAACAGCTGTATTTATGGTAAAATAATTTCTTAATGTTTTTTTTCTTTTTCCCTTCACATTTTCAGGGATCTGCAAATTAAAGTCAATATATTGGCAATAGCTGTAACCGTTTTCTTTCTCTAAAAATATAAGAATGTGGGAGTATTTCAATCAGCTTATAGCAGCCTCTCTTATTCTATCTGCTAGAATATTTAGTTGCCCCTAAAAGTCTCTCAAACTCTATGACTCTCAATCT
Source organism: Sepiola atlantica (assembly GCA_963556195.1). Classification (NCBI taxonomy): domain Eukaryota; kingdom Metazoa; phylum Mollusca; class Cephalopoda; order Sepiida; family Sepiolidae; genus Sepiola; species Sepiola atlantica. The sequence goes on from OY744518.1 coordinate 41,607,676, forward strand.
ATGTACTGTTGTGTCGCCTGTTCCACAATGCCAGTCGCTGTTCCTACCTGCTATTCCACCGAATGTGTATGTTTTTATTTACTTTAATATTCTTGTCCGTATAACTTAACATACACCATTTAAATTAGACGTGTAATATTTAATATCTAACTAAGAATGTGTTTTGTATTTAAATAAAGAACACACATATGTTCATACAGGGTGGGCAAAAATAAGGGTCCTATTTTTAAAAATTCATAACTTTTTTATTTATTGATTTAAAAAATTTTTTTTTTTATAATAAGTAAAGGACCCCTTCCGAAGCAAGCATGAGCCGTATTAGCCCTAAGGAACGTACCCTCATTTAGAAAACATTATTTTTGCTTAAAAAACTCAAAACAGTGTAAAAAACAATACTTTAGTTTTTGTAAGTTTTAAGAAGTGTTTTTCGGCTAAAATTTGTTTTGTTTATTTCAAAAAATCTCGGAAGGGTCAATCTACACACACATAAAGTTTGGTGAGTTTAACTTTTATTTTGTGGAAGTTATTCAAATTCAAGTTATTCAAATTTAAAGATAGGACCCTTATTTTGGCCCACCCTGTATATACTTAAGTGACCTACTATAACTTGATGTTTCTCCGGCTAAAATCTCAGTCTTGCAATAATACATCCACACATTTCAAATCAGACTTTTATACTTACTAATAATTCAAATTCGATATAATTTTTCACCAACTACCAATAAAACCATCCAAGTTAAATAATTATAATTAATGTAACATTATTTACAGCAGTTATCGGAAGAGGCGGTGAGATCTACAAATGTGGGGAAACGTGTTTTTACTTAGATTCGAGAGTAAACCACTGGTTACCATCAGAGGGCAATCACTGATAATTACTTCTGTGAAAACTGATTGTGAGCAAATAATAATGATAAAAAACAACAGTGATAAAAAACTTTAAGAGTGATATTTGATGTGTATAAAATTATATGCATTAGATAGTAAAACCCGAATAATGAGTAGGAATTGTCAAAAAAAAAAACCAGCAGAAGAATGAATGTAATGAACCTCTGGTAAATGTGAGAATTAAAAACAAATAAGTAATTGACATTGTCTATATTGAGTTGGTTAACACGTTTGTTAGAACATCTTGAGGATGTCTGCGTTGTTTTTTTTTGTCAAATGGGAATCTTGTACAACTATGGCTTTTACTTTGTCATTGTCGATTGTCTATGACCGGTCAGAGCGAGGAGCATCTCTCACTAAAAATTTTTTTTTCGGAACCGAGCAAACAAATTCTGGCACACCCGTTCTGTAACATCATTCTCCCCATACACGTATATCTATATATACATGTTTAGGGAGCTTTCTTTTCAGTTCTGTGATAATAAAGTTAACATGTCGGTAGTGTTCTGCTTGCTCTTCAACTTAAAGGCCTGAAAGCAAAAATGTAAGAACTTCTCTGCTCGGGAGCTTCTCACACACTGACTTCAACATACTCGCTACACTAAATACAGTATTTGCAGAATAGGAATGTAAAACTATGTTTACTCTGCTGGGAAAATGACATTTAGAAAATGAACACATTTTTTGGCTAACACAATGCATTTCATTTGCAGTAGTTTAATATTGTGAAACATTCAATGTCTAGCTAAAAATAAACACTTTTTCGATATGGCTGAGAATTATTTGAATAGTTACCCATTCATATGTGTTATTATTTATTCAATAGGATTATTAGTATTCTCTTACGGGTAAAAACAGTCAGCGTCCCCTACAGTCGGAATAACACAACATCAGGCCTGATTTCAATAACCCAACACTTCTTGCGATTGCTTGTGCAATTCGCTTTGCGTGCCTGCTACATCTGTTTACAATTGAGTAGTCGCTTATAACGATCGATCGTTTTTCTCTTAAATGTGTGTGAAATAAGCCACATAAAAATGCCATTACTTCCTGTGCACTTATTGTGTAAGGTAAGATTTTGTTTCCCTCGTCGGTTTTTTTTTATCATTTCAAAATGTGCAGGATTATTTAGCGTGTTATAAACCTATAGTTATGCCTAAGCGATTATTGGGGGGAGTCAGATTATAAAACAATGCCTATACATCCAGTCAATCACTTTCTATTACTTTGGCTTAGGCTTAATCTGATCTATTCAAATATCTAGTTGTGTTAATGTAACCTATATTATTTTAACTTAGCTGTGGTTAATTTAACCTTCCTCTGAGAGTTAGTTTGTATACTCAAGGATTTCTTTTACTATTTTTATTATTACACCAGTAGCATGTTTAGTATAGTCGCAATGCTCATTTTGATTATAATAGTATTTCTGATGGTAGCCAAATGCAAGTTGTATCAATGCCTTTACCCGAATCTAGCCAGATAATAACGCGCTTTTATTTTTAATAGTTTATATTTTTTTAGAAATCCAGCTTAAATTTAGACCGCACACATGTTGACCGTGAACAAATCTAAGCAAAGGACAACGACATAGCTATAGGCTACAATTAAATAATTCAAGCTATAGGGTACACTTCTAATTATTATAGCAATATGTAAAAAATTCAACTATCACAGATATATATTACAGTTTCATTTTTTAAAGCTATATAGTTTAATTAAAATTCGTCAAGCTATATGCTACACTTTCATTTACACACGCTATACAGCACGATTGTTACTATTCAAGATATATGATACAGTTCAAGAAAGTAAAGCTATATTGCACACATTGTAATTGTTCAAGACACATAGTACTGTTTTGATTATATAAGCAAAAGAGTTTATTTTCTTTTATTCAAGCTATATGGTACAATTTTAATGTTTAAGCTATATTGTACAATTTATATTATTCCAGCTATATGCTAACATTCCAAATATATAAGCTATATGGTTCAGTTTTAATCATTAAATATATATAGAACAATAGAAATTATGGAAGCTATATAGTAAGATTCTAGTTATTGAATTTATATTTCACACTTCTAATTATCTAAGCAATATTATACAATTCCAATTTTTCAAGCTTTATGGTATGATTTCAATTATTAAAGCTATATGTTACAATTCTACATATTAAAATTATCTGGTTTGATTTCTTAAAATTATTACTATATAGTGCAATTACAAATATTTACGCTATATAGTACAATTCTTATTATTCAAGCTATATAAAACAATGTGTATTATTCAAACTATATGTTACAATTTTTATTAGCTAAGGTAGTTGTTACAATTTCAATTATTCAATCTATATGTCATTCAAAACCGCCACTTAATTAACCTTTTTAACTTGGTGTTTAAAAAATGTAATATAGTCTAAGGTAAATAGTATGATTCTTCCAAGAAACCTCTGTAATTCTAGGGCATTGTGAGCAGTTGTATTGTTGGAAAAGAGGATTATGAATAAAGCATGAATGAACATGCAATAGTTGTTAGTTAAAACAATCCGTTTATACATTTTTCTTCAAATAGCACACAGCACTTTCTGTCCTATGACTTTTCTAATTTATACATTTACTCATATAACAACAGTTACCCCCTATTCGCGTAACGTTATACATATATATATATATATATATATATATATATATATATATATTTATCATTTTACTTCAGTCGAAGTTCGTAGAAATCAAGGGGCCCCATTCCTGTCGCTAACACTTAATATCTATATGATATCTATATGATATATATATATATATATATATATATATATATATATATATATATATATATATATATATATATATATATATATTCCATTCAAGTTCTACTTTATCTGTCTAACGACGAATTTTTGAATAAGTTACGAACATTTTCTCTTGCCAATTCACCAATTACTTATGTTATAATATATATTTCTTCTTGTTTCTGGGTATTACCGGTTTCCAGGACAAGAATGCATCTGATCTGGTTTGCGTATTCAGCTAAGTGCTGTTACTTGAGGTAACATGATGTCGAGAAGATGCGCCCTTCCTCATATGATCCCGTGTATAGTCGTGTCATGGGGATCTTATTTGGGCTTTGAATACTATTTTATTTTGAGTATTTGGGCAAGGTTATTTTGTAGGGGGAAGCATACTCATATCACCAGATACTGACCAACACTTACACAGAGAGACCGAAGAAACTCGAGGAAACTGCATATGTGTTTGTGTATATAATTACACCATTGAGATATCATCTTTTTAAATTAAATAAAAACATGGGAATAAATAATAATAGTTCATACTATTGTATGCATCTTCAGCTCTGCACAAGACAAGAAAGAACGCATCGGAGATTTCATTGGAAACGAATTAAGAAAAGTTAACTTACACGATAAAAAAAGATCAGAACAACATTGTAAACCTAACGAAACAAGAGTTAATACATGGAATAGATGTTTATGATGTAAATTAAAGGGGTCAAGATCACTTTTATTTAAATGTCTTAAATTGTAAATATTTAGTTCATAAAATATCGGATAGCCTCAAGATTTAACTGAATTTTAGTCAGGCACATATACCAAACTATACAGCTTAAACAAATTGTTAATAAACGATTTTCGAAATTTATTTTTAAATGTTAAAGTCTATTATCCCCCCCCCCCGCGAAATTTGGTAACCTATGAAACCTGTGAACGCATCATTGGAGTGATGCCCTTTTATATGTTATACCTTTTTCCGGACCCGGCTCATGGTACATGTGCGCATATTGGGTTTCCGTTTTCACGTCGTTTCTGGCAAATCGCACAACACGTTAAACAAACAATTCAATAGGGACAGTAGCCTCGTTGGCACAGCCAGCTAAGTTCTGTTGAGAATTACTCTCAAACCAGAAGCCATGCCAAATTGTGAAGAGCCCACATTTAATTACAAGGCAAACATCTCTTGCCAAATTCGTAACATAATTCTCATGCAAGTTTAAAACTTTTAATGAATGTTGTTAACGGGAGAACTTCTAAGAAAAATACAATTATCATTTCTAATTATTACATATGTACAATTCTTGTATTACAGTTTTGACTCAAATGTTTTCTTTTTTGCTCGCATCACGCATTATATCATTACTTTCAATACTAAATCATTTGAGATCAGTTTTTTTGGTTAATGTTATGCATGCCATTTTAAGGTTCAAAATTTGTCATAATCAATGAACATTTTTTTCTCATTTTGAAGGTAGGATACGTGTACGATTTTAAGTCGAAATTTTAAATTAAAACTGCGTTACTGATTGTTATTCTGATGTATTGGTTTTGATTAAACACGGAGAAATATAGGTAACAGAAAGCAAATGAACAAAATATAAACATATCTATCTTTATAAATTAGATATCTTTATGTGTGGGTATGTATAAATTAGTTATGTTTTTGTGCTTGTATGTATTGAACTATGTGACAAATCATCATGAATTTGGTAGAACGATTGCTAAGCTTAAGGTTATATTTTATTTAATTTTAGTTTCAATCAAATAAGGTATAAGGGGGTTGAATACTTTCCTGAAAACTTAGAAACAGCCATTTTTTGTGAAATGTTAACAAGACGTATTAGACATGTATAAATTAATATTCTAGATATTTCATATTGTTTTGAGTATTGTAAATGGGTTTATAGAGTATACAATGAATACAACCTCTTCTTTGAAAATATCAGATGTAAATTAAATTTCAACAAATCTCATTAGGCAGTAAAGAAGCCAGATTCCGTAAATTTGAATTACTTTTTAACTTTAAGCATTACGTTGTCGACATTTTCCAGAACCAAAATCATGTAATGGATTTTGATCAAAATTAGGATGAGTATTCTAGACATGAGTTTAAGTGTCATTACATCTGGATGTTTATTCTTCGTAAAAAAACAAAACATTGATACGAAACACTAATGTCTAGAGAATTCATTTACCCATCCTGTGCCCAGTATTATACTTCTATATTATAATTATCATCATGTAATACGTCTGGATAACACATATGTAATTTAGCAATCGAAGTAATGATGTATCCGTGATGTGTTGTTTATTTTCTACTTGTCTATTTCTAAGTTTATCTTGAATAATACTTATCGTGATATTTATTTATAAAATTATGTACTAAATACGTGCTAGCATACTTTGATGTTTATATATCAGCTCATGTTACCGTCAAGGTCTAACAACACAGTCGATGCTCATAAAATTGTAAAATATAGTTTCTACTCAATAAGTGATTTTTAAGTACGGGATTTTACTTACAACCTTTAAATGTATATTATTAGAACTAGTTGTCAATGTGATTTCTATCAAGAGTAATGTATTTAGAAAATTGTAATTTTTTTAAGTAGAGAGTCGTAAGTGATATTCTTTTAAAATAATTATCCTACTTACAAATATGTTTAATAATACTTAGACGTGTAAATACGTATATGTTTGCTTGACATTCATATTTTGATATTCTTCATCATGAGTGACAGCAAAGGATATATGTTTTAATTAATTAAATGAACAATTCAGTTAGTTTTAATTATACATTGAAAAGGTTTGTTGTGTTAGACATGCAATAATGAATATGTTCCCTTGACATTTATATTTCGATAATCCTCATCATGAGTGACAGTAAAGGGTTTTAATAGTCTAAATTAATTACATAAACAAATTCCAGTTAGTTTTAGTTATATTTGGAAATTGTTGGTGGTGTTAGAGAAAATAATAGGTGATGTGATGGGAATTCCTTATCTTATTCTTCTGCGTGTGTGTTAAATGTTTTAGAATAAATATTTGAAGAAAGAACACATTATTATGTTTAAGTAAAAACATGTATATATAAAAACTACATTAAGAAAACTAAAAAGAACTAAGCGACTTTGACATTATATTTTTATCCGAACGCTAAGATGAAACTATTTACTCCGTTCTCTCTTACGAAATCTGGGCCGGGATTGAATGAGATTGAACACTTTTTAACTACTAAATTGTGGGATTTGTTACGCTAGTTCATACAGAGGAATACTCACTACTCATAAATATCAATTAATATTTTAAATTATAATTTGCTAGTTACTTTTACTTATCTGTATCTCTCGTCAAACAATATTTGAAAATCCTTCTACGTTAGTGAACACCATGAGTTCTACATTTGAAATATACCTATTAAGGAAATGACATTTAATCATTATTAATAAAAAGAAAAACAATAAAACTCATATTAATTTTGGTTTTATATGAAATAATTTTAGCGAGGTATTATTTTGGGATTCAGATTTATAATCACATTTGAATGCCACATAGACAGAAACATCTCCGTGACATCCATAATTGTATCTCCAATAATTTTAGACAAGAAGTATACTACACGGGGTTAACATGTACTTTCATGTAATTTATTTGGAAATTTTTACATTGACGAAGAGAAAATAATTTCTTGCTATAATTGAAGTGAGCTACGAAAATTGAATACAAGATAGTGAGACGATCTACAACACGCAAACATATTGATTATTCCCTAATTAATTTCTGAAATATAGTGGCTCGTTCCCGACATTAAACACATCGCAAATGTTATTCGAATATTGATTTACTCCTCTCCAGGAGTTAGGCACAAGGCCATTTTTTTATCTTACTCCTACAAGTAAGATGTGACCCAAGGTCGGGTCGGGAAAGTGGGGTTTAAAAATTGCCTGGGCAGCCCCGTCGGCATTCCCCGGTAGGGGCGCCTCAGACAGTAAGCAATAAACTTACTCCTCCCCAAAGAGGGGAGGCAAAGCCTGGGAGGACATACCCATTGACCGGCGTAAGTCAAGCCCATAAGGACAAGACAATACCAGTATGGGGTGCAGTATCCCTCGGAACAGATACTACACTTTGATCTTAGCCAAAAGGCAAATGTTATTCGAGTAGTGCGTACCGTTAACTTTTACCCGTTTGGTGTAAAAAAAGGACAAACCAGCCCCGACTTATATTGTACTTAGTTTGCCCCATCCGTGTCTGGTCCAATCTGAGTCTAGTTTTCTCTCATACGCAAAATAATTAAGATTACGCCATCTGTTTTTCGTTTCTCTAGGGCTTACTCGTCTAGGTGCTAGCAGTTTGCTATTTTTAATTAGGTGTGTCTGGGTCAGAGAAGTAATTAGAAATGCCGCACTGAACATCCTCATTGCGGCATAGAAGGGGAATCAGGTTAAATATCTCTGTTGTAATATTACCCACCAGGCAACTACAGAGATAACTTTAAATGACTGATCGACATCTTTTTAACGCTATACTAACATGAGCACGGCCATTGGACAACACTACAGTATCGGTATCTCGCCATTTTATATCTCATGAATGAGATATTTCTCGGCAAGTAATTATTTATGAAAATTATAATCCTAATCACCTATATTTCTATTAGCTCGTAAAGACCCCCCTGAAAACTGGCATAGACGAATAACACTAAAGGAGCCAAGTCTATATAGAGTTGTTTAAATTGTCCTATACTATTATTATCCGCCCGGCCCTTCATGCATTTTTTATCTTCGTCCCTTTTTCTACAGGTTTCTACTTGAAACACGGTGGGTTTTATTTTTGTATTTTTAACTAACGTATATCAGGATACCTGTTATGACATCACTCTCTAAAATTTATTAAGACGGATTCCATACTGATCTTAGCTAGAAGTTACGTAATGCATGACATTTAGTTGTAATGCATAACAAATAAACGAAGCAAATATACGAAGCTTGCCATAAAACAGAAAGGAAAATAGAACATAAAGAAAGTCAATATGACACCAATAATTGTGAGAGCATTAGGAACAGTCCCGATGAACCTGAAAAAAAATTAAGTGAGACTTTACAACAGACGGTTATGATAAAAACAGCTGAAATATTACTGAATATTCTCGAATGCAGAAACCAACCCTCATAAAGTACAAAAGCTAACAAGTCACATTGAAACTGCAACAGAAGTATAACAAAAAATGGATTAACACTACATGAAACCAAAGGAACTGAGGCTGCAATAAACCTTATCATATGTGCCCCCGTAATAAAAAAGGGTGTGAGCCTCGGCTGATACCAAATAAAATAGACGAAGGGTTAAAGATAATTGAAATACCGATAAAAGAAAACACTAACCAGACCTCAACTGGAAGAATGTGGAGAGGGGTGTGACCTTATTGGTATCCAATTCCTTGTGAGAACTCAATGGTAAGCGGATATTTTGATAATGCAAAGTATTTGACTAAGGTTATCGAAAAAAGAAGAGAGTAATGTAAATCTATTAAGTTATTGCAATATAATTTCTAAGGTTACACATTTATTTTATTCTGATTAAAAGTCGTACACAATACATTTACGATGACACATGCACACACACATACATATACATGTATGCATATATATATATATATATATATATATATATATATATATATATTCAATACATTATCCTCGAGTGTATCCAGTCTCTCTGTACAAGGCTTTGGCAGGACAACCTGACAATAGGCCACTTCACCCGACAAGTAACCCCTGAAAAAATATTCGAAAACACATAGTATTTGAAGGCCAAATAAGATGTCCTCGAAGCGGTTATATACTTGTACATACCAGGAATAGTGCACGTTCTCCAAGTAACAGCACTTAGCTGAATACTATAACCAGACCAGATTAAGTCTTAGTCCTGGAATCAGGTAAGACCAGGAGACCACGATAAAGATATGCTAAAATATAATGTAATATTCAAATATCTATGTATTTCGTACAGAGAGCAAGGGTTCACTTTAAGAAAGGGCCACTTGGTGTATGCGAACTTCCATTGAAGTAAAACAAACAAATATATATATATATATATATATATATATATATATATATATATATACTAGCAAATACTTGCTCCCTAGGATTGCATTTTGCTAGGCTGGCATGATATCATGATGAATAAACTACATACACTGACTCCCAAAGGAGGAGGTAATAACGAGCACATACTAAAATAATCCTCAAAGGAGGAGGTCATGTATGATAAGGTAGTATCATGTCAGCAGAACAGGTACTACAATACCCCTTCCAAAATAGAGGAGGTTATACCTGGGAAAATATCACTATAAAAGCAGAAGGTAATGCCTGTGAGTATAGTATCATAGCAACATAAAATATACTACACTACCACCTGCAACTCCCCTAAATAAGAAAGTAGTCCCTGGGAAGATGGTATCATGACAAAAGAACAGATACTACATTAAACCTCCCTCACAGTAGGATGTAAAACTCGGGATGATTACCTGCATCCCCTTAAAAAGGAACAGGTAATTCCTGGGAGAACGGCTCTATGACAACAGAACCGATACTACACTAACCTATTCCCATTAAAAGATAATTTAATAATATGTTAAATTAGTGTTATGGGGAGACCATTCATTTATACATGCTTACTCATAAACACAATTTTTTGTAGTTTTGTGGCCATTTTCCATTATCCATTTTAATCCAATGCATTTTTGTAAATAAATGTATTTATGAAAAAATGTTTTCAACAATTTGGAGATATTTTAAGTATAGTATATCTCGTATTGTGGTGACTAAGATGATTCTAGTTAAGATTAAAATGGACATTTTAATAACTTTTGACCTAGGATAACCAACAAACCTCCATTACTCGGATACTTTTGATTCGTGCAAATAAATAATTTAAAGTGTAATGTCTGTTCTCAGCATCTTATTTATTATTTTACTATCGATTAAACTATTGCTTCAAACAATAAAAAAACAATACGACGTCGTTAACAAGAGAGAGAGAGAGAGAGAGAGAGAGAGAAAGAGAGAGAGAGGGGAGAGATGAGATTAGTTTGTTTTCCAAAGTAAAACTTATCTCGCGTTGTTTTAAAAACTTTACTCGGATATTTCCTGATTGCGTAAGATGTAACTAGCATTTTTTTTTTGTAAGTTACACCTCGATTAGTTGTTTTGGATTACAGTGAGATTTACCTCGCGTGTAACACCAGTAAGAAATCAATTCTCATTGATAAAAATAAATTACTATTATCCGGGGCATTACGGGTTAGCCCTGCTAGTTTGAAAATAATAAACTTTTCAAACACGAAACGTTAACATTTTGGTAATTTCGAATATATTTAAATGTGACTGAAAGAAAAGAACGAAAGAAGAAATAAATTTGCCATTTCACTGGCAATTTAGAAAAATCGTGTTGATCGCTTTAAAGAAAGAGCGACCGACTCGATTTTTCTGAAACATTTGAAAGACGTTATAGTATGTGTTTTTAAACACATACTTAATATTTGTCAAGAAAAGATTAAAAAATTGCCAAACAGAGCATTTGTTATATTAACATAAAATAAAAAACATTGAATTAAAAAAAATAACAAATAATAGTCACATTTAATAAGTCAACTTTAACAAAACAAATATGCAAATTAGTTAAACTTACGAATCTGATATGACACATATATAAACAGTATATAAAACAGACGGTGTGTATATTAAATAAGTTGAATTAATTGGAAGTAGGCCATCTTGACTGTACCGTTCGTCCTAGATATGGGCCAAACTTTTGCATTTATTCATTTATATATATATATATATATATATATATATATATATATATATATGTGTGTGTGTGTTTATATGTATATATTTTTATTAGTGTTTAATGTACGCGTAAAAATGTATATATTTAAACATAGTTAAGTATACTACAAAATATACGTTCGCTCCGGTCGCATATTTCTGCTAGTTCTGTTATTTGATTGCTCAGTAAAATGTGTTTGTTTTCTTAACAGAAAAAGAACGAAAATCACCCCATCTTTTATTTTAATAAATAGAACGCGTAATAATAAAAAACTTTTTTGTAAACAACATTTACCCTTTACAGCGTAAAATGTAAAACAAAAAATCATAAACTCACTTCAGGTCGTAAAAAGATAATAATGTTTGAAGTTTTTCAAATCAAAACATAAGTTTACCTAAAATAAAATCAACAATTAATAAATAATATACACTTATTTAATTGTTAAGTAAAATGTATTTGGTTTTTCTTATAAAAAAATAGTAATTTTTTAATCATTTATTCTTTTAATAATATAATTTGATTAAATAAATTGGTGCTTTGAAACATAATTTCTAATGATATTAAAAAAACAACAAAAACGTTTTAATAAAAACAATCAAAGTAAATATATAATTTTTGAGCGACTCGTACGATAAATTTCAGAGAATCACTGTTGTTTACATTTTGTTAATTAAATAACGCACTCCTGCCATGTGCCGCCCCCTCCCTCTCTCTCTCTCTCTCTCTCTCTCTCTCTCTCTCTGCCCCTCTTTCTTGAAATAGAACTTTCTGTGCGTTCGTAATTGAAAAAATATACTTAATAATCACAGGGCAGGTAAGACATATACTACATTACCCCTTCAAAAAGGATTAAGTATTGGCTTGGAGGATGGTATAATGACAGCAGAATATATACTAAACAACCCCTGCCTCACAAAAAGTATAATAGAAGGTACGCCCTGGGACGGTAGTATCATAACCACAGAAAAAATACCACACCCCCTCCAAAAAAGGAGGAGTTAATGCCTGGGAGAATAGTATCATGACAACAGAACATATACTACACTATCCTCACATCTCTCAAAAAAGGATGGGAAAATGCATGGGAGAATGGTATCATGACAATGGATAAGATACTAAACTACTTCCACACTTCTCAAAAAGGAGGAGGTAATATCGGGGAGGATATTATCATGACAACAGAACATATACTACACTATCTCCACACCTCTAAAAACATCATCCCCATGTTTAGAGCTTTAAAAGTCAAGGTATTAACAATGCTTACATCAACATGTTTCAGGATCTTTATGACAGCAAATGTAAAAGATCAATATAGAAAGAGGTGCCAGACAAATTAACAACAGTTCACCAAACCTCTTTACATCATGCCTACAAGATTCGGGGATACATACAATTTACTGGGAAGGTAGAGGTATCAACATAAACGGATAATACTTTGACGATATCATTGTCACAAGTCACACACCCCAAGAATTAGTAGGGATTCTTAATGACATACACACTTCTTGCCATATAGTTTGTCTTAAAATGCACACTGGAAACACCAAGGCCATAGTCAACAAATATGATGTGAAAACCCCAATCATATTGACAAGTAGAAATGTCGAGGAAGTTGACAACTACATCTACCAAGGGAAAATGGTGAGAAGTGACGCTTATACCGTGCCTGGAATCAAACGACGAATTGAGCCTGGATGTATATCATTTTCCAAAGTAGACAGCATCATGAAGAATAGAAAGTCCATGATGCACATTAAGCAAAAAGGGTTGAATGAATACATTATGCCTGTTATGACATATGGTAGTGAAGCATGGCCACTTAATAATACAGCTATGGAAAAGCTAAGAGTGGCACAGTACAAAATACAATGCATTATGTTCGGCATCAGTTTACATGATAGAAAAAGAAACATTTGGATCAGACAGTAAACTGGAGTTAACGACAGTATCCCTATCATACGAATGGCAAACCATAAACGGCAGGTCACCTTTCGAAATGTACAGACAACAGGTGGGCATAAAAAGCGAGGAAATGAGCCTCGAGGCAATAGAAAAGACATAGAGAGAGGCAAAAAAAACGGTGAAGAGACGACCACGATAGTCAGCTAGGTCCTACTTGGCCACGCCAACCAGGGATAACACAAGATGGAAAGAAACCAGGGAGGTGTAATTCCACCAGGATAGAAATACAAATACCATGATATATATATATATATATATATATATATATATATATATATATATATATATATAACATTTAAATGTTTGTTTCATTCCTTAACTACGTGATACCATTCTCGTAGCAATGGACTTTCCTAAAGACAATGCCATTTTCTCAGACGGTTAAGTTACTGTGTCTACATGCACACACTGAAAGAAATGTAATATTTGATATGAACGAAAAATGTATACAACCATCATTCAATACATCACAAACCCGATGTCTTGGTGAGAATGCGAAAAAAAACGACGGAAACGGAGCGAGAGCAGTTATCGTAGAGACGCCAAATTATAGTCTAAGAATTAAAAGCCTAAGTATTCAGTTCGGTACTTTCAGCACTCTCTCATGGATGAGAACTTCTCAGACGACAGACAGTAATCCCATATCCTCGTTGCGAAGAATTGGTGATGTCTGCAGGATTACCCTTGCGTTAACGTTACAGCTGTGTTAAATTAAAAATAATACAAAAGCACGGCGTTTCTTTGTAACATAACAGAAACTGCCAACCCAGAAATGTACCGATCCGCTAAAAGATAATTTATAGTCTAAGAAAACGTTATGAGTCAATCTACCCCCCCCCCAAATATCATGGTAGGTTCTATCGGCATCTTCAACGTATAAGAGTCACAAGCAGCAGTCAACACACACATCCGCTCGCCGTAAGTACGAGCTTATGCATTGGAAGATATCCTTCCGTGCCTGTTGCAGCTCTGATTGTTTTTATAAGTACGAAAACTTTACTAAAGGAATTAGTATTACCTAGCATAAATTTTATTTGAATAACAAATTAATTAAAGTCTATGCAGTGCCAATTAAAACAGCTTTTTGAACGATTATGCCAACCTGTTTTTTTTAATTGTTCTTATCTTTCTGTTTTTACTGGAGATGGGGCATCCTACCGGATGCCAGACATTACCGGCTATTTAAGACACTCAAGCCTAGAGATCGTTTTAAGATTCTAACCGTCCTTTTAAGTGCAGTTGTTTGTGGTTCTCTTGCACTCGTTCACCGGGTATACTCGTCCGATAGCTTTTGAAATTATTTTTCATTAGTCCTGTTGCTCCTATAATTACTGGTATGATGGAGATTTTCCTAAGATTCCAGTTTCTTTTCATGTCTTACATAAGACCTTGGTATTTAGTAATCTTTTCCCTTTCTGCTCTGTTACATCCGGCATCATTAGGGGCACTGACTTAAACTAGGGTTGCTACTTTCTTCCTTTTGTCCCATATTACGATGTCAAAAGTAGGAATTCTTAAGTTCCTTTGTTAAAATAAGAAGTTGCAATATTCATCTTTAGTATAGGAGCCAGTCTAACCGCTATAGTATGGGGTGACCGACGTTATGTAAGGGAGATATCAAATGGATGTATGCAATCGATTATGCCGAGAATGTAAAAACGGTAGTCTGGTTGAAGTAAAAAGCGAACCTTACAACTCGATACTGTTAACTCGTTTGATAATGAATATTTTATGAAACTAGAAAAAGTAAAATGAGTAGATAAATACAACCGGTATCTGCCCGGAGTCGAGATTTTGTTACATAATTTATATTGTGCGAAACACATGTATTAGAATGTAATAAAAACAGTAAAAAAGACCTGTTATGTATGGCAAATGTTAGAATACATTGTTAGGCAAGTGTACCATTGACTGTAAAGTGTATGCTATTACGAGAATGTAAACTCTCTCTGTCAAAGAAAACGAAAATAATACGGTTCACCTCTGTATTTGCCAGTTTTTTCAAATCTGTACTGGAAGAGGATTTCTTCCCCTTAAAGTGTATATAAGTTAAATTAGTAGCTAAATCTACCCGGTGTGACAAAGTAAGTGTTTTGTTGTAAATCCTATTGCACGGGAACTGTAATATGAAATGTATTCAAAGTCAATAAAGATTAAAAAGTAAACAATAGAATCGGCTGTTCGTAAATAATTAAGCTTGTCTTCAAATATGTTTTTATATCAAGCAAAAATGTTAAGAACACTTTTGAGTAGTCAATACAGATGCACCGAGAATATATACGCTAAAAGACTGTATCTTGGAAACTGTACAGTAGCGACCATACAATAGTAAGATCGAACAAAGAAATAATGACAGTGCTACGATCAAAAGTGTGCGATAACGATAATTATCCTGATGAATGTATAAAGAGAAGCTGTGGAGCAAAATAGAATGTAAACGATATGTACAGCGAACGAAACACGCGCATATTATCCGTAAACACACATTAGTAATAAGCAGCTTTTGGTAGATAGCTATACTGGCCGAAAAAAATTGGGGCATCTTTTACACTTGTTGATTTCAATAAATAGTTTATTCATACTAAATAAAAATGAAGATGTGATGGCTTATTTTTAAAGTTACGTGTAATCAAGACAAAATGCATCAACACAGGTTAACTTTTCTTATGAGTTTATATTGATATACGAAGGTTGTCTGAAATTGGTAACAGACTAGTGTTATTAACTATTTATTTCAATTTCTAAACAAGAAATTATATGATGTATCCATTTAGATTTGTACTGTTGCAGGCAAGAGCATGTTCGTCTCCGTCTGAACCGTGACTCTATATAACTCTTAAAGGGTATTTCTGTAAAAATCAAAGAACACCCTTGAGAAGCTACATGCTTTTAAAACACGACCAATTAGTGATGCCCCTTAATAGAAGTACATACATTATTATCAGGAACCAAGATCCGATAAATGGGGAGGTTTTTCATGTATAGATGTTTATCAGCCACAAGAGTTGTAAGCAGGTGAGTTATCTGTGTGAACAGGTGAGTTATCTGTGTGAGCAGGTGCGAGGAATAAGGGATGCAATATGTGCAGTATGTTTTATTACCTCTCTTAAAATACATTTTATATAAACATATTTCAGCTGTACTTAAACGCCGTTCCCTGGTAGTCTTTAACTGTCATTTTTTCTCACGCATTTTGTAATGAATTTTGGTAATAATAAATTATGTTTTTATTAAATTTTCTTTAATCGGTATTTATAAATTTATAATACTCTAAGATTTGTTAAATCATAAATCATATTCTATGTGACAGTTTAAATACAACCAAATTCAATTAAAATTGCAAAAATAAAGAGAATAATTAAATTCTAAACTATTAACAAAATATTAAAACGTTTGACATGGTAATAGAGAAAGTGACATTTTAATTGGTGGATGTTTATGTAAAATCCTATTTGAGTTGCGTATATTATTTATAAGGAAAAATTGTTTGCAAGTAAATAAAGGGCGTGTAAGCAACTTGAAAATATATATTACCCCAATGTAAATGTTTACATTATTAAAATATATTCAGCATTGGAGAGTTGTTAATTGAAATGATGTCTATACTCTTTTTAATGTAATGTTGTACATACAGATATACGCGAAATTAGTTTTATATAGTCTATAAGTCTTCGTGTGTTATTATTGATATAAACGCACAAAAGATGTTAAAAAAGTAGATAGTTGCGATTTAATTACGATAATTACTACCAAAAAAGAATATATATATATATATATATATATATATATATATATATATATCTTATATTTTCATTCCATCGATCATATGGATTTAATCAAAAGACATATTGGTTTTAACAACTTCTTTATTTCGGTACTTCCATTAGTTATTTTTATATCTTTCATTTTACACACACACGTTATTTAAATTGAATATTCATTTCTATACCATACGCGCGTTTCATGGCAACCATCAGATAGGTGTATTTTTTATTAGTCCAATTTTGTCAATCTTCAGAGGGTTGCGGTATATACTGTTGAATAGTGAAAAAGCATGTAATGACAAACACATTTCAGGAGCGAAAAATGGTGATAGTTCGGATTTAGTTAAGATGTGAACTCGGCGAATTGAAGTATATAAAACGTTAACACCCATTTGAGGAAAAGGTGAATAATTTAGAAAAGAGAAAATCAAGAATTCCACCTTCAATAAGATCATTACACTTGGGAAGTCACTCGAATCAGATTTTCAAACGCCCGTCCCAAAGCTGATATTTACGAAACTAACCTCAACTAATCCCTGCTAGTAGATGGAAGAAACACACGCTCGACTCCCCAAAGCAATCAGTAAATTATTTTTAACTGTTATGCATGTTTAATTATTACTCTAGAATCTTAAAGTGTCTAAAACCAGAAATGAAATGCGAAATTTCCATTCTTTTGATGCTAGTTATGAGGGTGTCAAGCCCGTTCAGCAAACCGGGTGCGTACCTATAAAATATTAGTATTACTGAACAAATATTTACTAATAATTTATTTTTATTGTTATTTTTACTGGAAAAAGACAAACATATTATCCTATTGAGTTAATAAATGGGTTTTAGGTGTATGTATCTATTTAACATTACCGGATCGGACATTAATCCACAGCCAATCGATAAAGGGGTATACTTCTTATTTTTAGAATTACTGAGCTATCCCCCTCGTTCGGAATTTAATTCATCCCCAGCAAAATATAGACAGAAACGCGTTGCTAATCTCGAGACCGATTGATTCACCTTTACATTGTAGGGACCTTAATATTATGTAATAATCCAATAAATACTAACCTAGCTTATATGGATGAAATAAAATATCAGATTTAAGATGCAAGTTAACTGTGAAAACCAATGGCTAACCCAAGTGGAATATAGAAGGAACCTACCCCCACCCATTCATTGAGTTAAATCGAACACCCCTATACAATCTCTACCAATTTGACTGTCACCCCATCAATGATGTCATAACAGCCACCTACTGGATAACTTAATACTTAATACCGAAAACTTAAGTACTTAATTCGAAGAGCCATCAATGCTTAATGCCCTTTTTGAGTGTATCGTCTACTGGTTTGGTTATTAAGCATTATTCTGAAAATGAAGGACTTATTTATTAGCCATTAACTTATCTACCTAGACGATCGAAACTCGTTTTGAAGCGTCAAAGCATTTTCCACGATTTTTATATTATCTCGTAGGACTTAGAAAATCAGTTGATGCTATTTCCTCTTAGACATTTCTAGTAAACTACTAATATTGTAGAGTTACCATTTTTAATGATAACTTTTTCATATATAATAGAGGCTCGAGTATGTGTATTATATTAATTACTGTCTAATTGATCATGACCCATCCAGAACCTACGTTATCATAATTAATGTTATGCAATTAATGCATTGCTAATTACAGGAATATACACATTTTTCTTTATTTTAAATGTAAAAACGGTTAAGACGAGTTGCTGTGAGTCCATGCGGCATATATAGTGTACCGATTTCAAACTTTATGGACTATTCTGGAGAAAATTAAATTAAATTTCTATGTATGTTTTATAAAATCGTTACTGATTTTCTAATTAAATACCAGGTTTTATCTAGAGAGCATGTTCTCGTTCCCATGTAGACACTTTTGTAAAATCTTCTGCCTAATGTTAAGCAAATTATCCCTTAACGTGATTATCTGGTAAGATTCTAAAGTGTACAAGTTATCTTTTTTCCTTTTGTTAGGTATATATTTGTTAGCTCCACTTTTAAACACACATTCAACTCAAAATGATGTCTTACAAATTCATTTCTAAAAGATGTAAAGAAAAACTAAGATAAGTAAATGAATAATGGAGTTTTTAACACCAAGGATTATTGTTTTAAATCAATTCCCCATGGTTAATGAAATGCAAACATAATATATATGAATCATGTAATACAGATTAATTTCGCTTACAATTGGAATCATTTAAAATAGTATAAGCACTATACATTTTTTAATATATACCATTTGTAAAAACGTCATAAATAAAGTAAACAAATGAATGCAAACATTATTTTATAAGCGATGTGTATATATATATATATATATATATATATATATATCCGTCTATCTATCTATCTCCCTCTCTCTATCTCTCTCTCTCTCTATATATATATATATATATAAATATATATATATATATATATATATATATATATATATATATATATCGACAGCCAAGTTACCTTGTCGTAGTCATTATAAGTAGTGACCAACGTTTGGGATTGGAATATTGGATTTCATTTGCCGACTGTACGTAGCCGCACTTGTGAATATTGGCAAAAGAAAACACGTGCCCATAGATGACTATATATGGAAAGCAATTGCAAACAAATGAAGATAATCATGACATTTTCGTAAATTCATGCATCGACCGATAATTGTAAGGGCATTAATAAATTATTGAAAGCTATCTATTCAAACAAATGTTCCAACGCCATTATAGGTGTAAATTACAATTTATCCGTTGATAAATGTAATTACCACAATTGACAGGCACATGATACTGCATTAAATGTAACCACAATTAATGTATTATGTTTATTGATATTAAACATAATATTAAAAAGTATCGACTCTTTGTCTTTGTAAAAAAGACGGCATCTTCAATTTGATGATCCAATATTCCAGCCCCTCTGTCACCTATATCTCAAACATCACACCCAAAGCAAATCCTGTTACTCTTAAGACTAAAATTATTGCGTATGAAATGTTTGATTATTCATTCAGAAATCTATCAAATTGATGTTATATCATGTATAATAATTTAAACTATATGAAGAGGAGACTGATGGTATTCATCATGATATGATTTCAGAGATAACTATTAAGTTGGTACTTGCCGTCAGTTAAAAGCCTCTTCTTCTAAAAGTACAGCGCATTTGCGGTTAGTAATTCATGCAGAACCTATTTGATTCGGCTCCATTTACTAAGCATTGAATCGTCTCCCCTGACAGCTGCCAGTAATCGACGCCATGTTTACGTAAACTACAACCTGGACGTCATCGTTCACTCAATTCTTCATTTAACGCAAGTTTCTTTTACAGTTTATGAATGCGTTTTCTATTTGTTTTCATTAATTTTATTTATTTATTTCGTATTTTAGTCTGTGCCAATGTACAGTTTTTCTATCACGTGTGGCGTTATGATCGGAATCTTTTTTTCATATTCATGTCTGCCTACCTTACAAAGCAGATACATACCAACATTTCTATCAATCTTTCTATATATCGTTCCTTGTCTTTTCCTCATGCTATATGTATACATTTTCTCACATCTGTAATAGAATATTGGTACTTTAAAAAAGATGATACTTGATGGTGTTCACGTGTCAGATCGTATGTCATAATGATTAAACACACGTGGAACCATAATTATAATCGACGCAACCCCTCAAAATACTTACAGGTGATACGAACCATATTGCAATGGCGACATAGGTGTTGAAGTAGATTTTTTAAAAATTCATTTATGGGCTTAGAAATGTTCTAATTTAGCGCAGTGAAGACTAGAAAAGTTGATCTTCAAATTATTAAAAGTGTTGAAGATGTATTTAATGTTTTAAATTCTAGTAACCTATGCGTAATACCAAACCTTAAGTGTAGGGATTTAACACACTAGGGATTATTAAAAATGATGAACAAATACATGAACAGATTAAGACAATCGCAGTAGGTAGCTTAACATTCATGTCAACTCTTAATGTATGAAGACCTAAATGGGCAAATAACCAATATGTAGTTATATTACAGACACATTTTTATCTTTATATATATATATATATATATATATATATAT
>OY744518.1:41634011-41684011 GCA_963556195.1 Sepiola atlantica
GGAATAATAAAAACAGTTTGTAAATAAAAGCTTTACGGCGTAAATGGTAAAGCCGAAATCCTAAACACACTTAAGGTCGTAAAAAAATGAAGATATTGGAAGGTTTTCAAATCGGAGAAAATGTGTACCTTAAATAAAACAGTAAAAATATAAAATACAGCGAACACGATTAGTTATTTAAATGCTCTCGAGAACAATTTTACCTAAATTAAATTCATTAGAATGTGTGTGGTTTTTTAAATAGCAATTTTTAAATCAATTATTATTTTAATTAAACAATTTGATTCAATGACTTTGTTATAATCAACAATTTAAAAAACTAAATACACCGAACACTATTATTGAAATCTGAAAATAAGGTGTACCTAGAATTAAAAAAAATTAAAAACCGATACTCTTGTACTGTAGGACTCGCGCTAACTTTGACCATGACCCTAACCCTAACTCTAACCCCTAACCCTAACCGCTACTTTGACCCTGACCCTAACCCTATAACCGTAACCACGGGGCCAAAGTTAGCGTGGATACTAGAGTAAAACAGCACCAACAATTCAAATATAGTGAAAACGATTAGTTATTTAAATACTATCGGAAGGAAAGTTTACGTAAATTAAATTCGTTAGAGTGTGTGTGTTTGTAAAATTACCTTTTTTTAATTAAACAATTTGATTCTAAAATACGTTATATTGTTTTCTAGTACAATGTGTTCATTTTTTTGTTGACAGAAAAGAAAAAAATCACATCTTATATTTTAATCAGTAAAACACGGAATAATGAAAACAGTTGGGAAATAAAAGCTTTACAACTTAAAAGGTGAAACCGAAATCATGAACACATGAGCTGTAAGAAAATTATTATATTGGAAAGTTTTCAAATCGGAAGAAAAGGTGTACCTGAAATAAAACTATTACAAAATCAAATAGAGTAAACACGAATAGTTTTTTAAATGCTCTCGAAAGAAAAAGTTTACCTAAACATCATTCATCATAGTGTGGATGTGTTTTTTTTGTGTAAATCAATTATTATTTGTATTAAATAATATGATTCAATAAATTTGTGTTTTAAAACATTACTAGCGGGGCTACCCGGCGTTGCTCGGGGTCATAAAAACATAATTGAAGAAAAATCGCGTGTGTAACATCTTTATATTAAAACTTCTATTTCTATCCCTCTCTCTCTATAGCTGTCTCTTTATCTTTCTACTTTTATCTACCCTGGTCGCTACTTTTAAATTTTGCCTTTTGCGAAAGCTGTTTCTTCCCCACCATTTCATCCTACGTTTCACAGGGCAATAGTATGACTTATTTCTATAAAAAGTACTACCACTGTCTGCGCCTTCTATATAGGTACTTATAACCGCACCGGTGTTCATACTATATATTTTGAATCCCCTCATGATATCCTTCATCATTTTAACTCCCCTCGTTGTATTCATCATTTTCGATCTCCTCATACTATTAATCATTTTCAATCCCCTCATAATATTCTTCATCATTTTCAAT
The DNA here is from genome assembly GCA_963556195.1 of Sepiola atlantica. NCBI lineage: Eukaryota > Metazoa > Mollusca > Cephalopoda > Sepiida > Sepiolidae > Sepiola > Sepiola atlantica. The sequence goes on from OY744518.1 coordinate 41,635,514, forward strand.
CTCCTCATACTATTAATCATTTTCAATCCCCTCATAATATTCTTCATCATTTTCAATCCTCTCGTAATATTCCTCATCATTTTCAATCCGCTCATGATATTCTTAATAATTTTCAATCCTCTCATGATATTCTTCATTTTTTCAATCCTCTCATGATATTCTTTATTATTTTCAATCCCCTCATGATATTCTTCATCATTTTCAATCCCCTCATGATATTCTTCATCATTTTCAATCCTCTCATGGTATATTTCATCATTTTCGATCCCCTCATGATATTCTTCTCATTTTCAATCCCTTCATGATATTATTTATCATTTTCAATCCTCTCATGGTATTCTTCATCATTTCCAATCCTGTCAGTCTATTCTTCATAATTTTCAATCCTCTCATGACATTCTTCATCATTTTCAATCCTCTCATGACATTCTTCATCATTTTCAATCCTCTAATGACATTCTTCATCATTTTCAATCCTCTCATGACATTCTTCATCATTTTCAATCCCCTCATGATAGTCTTCATCATTTTCAATTCCCTCATGATAGTCTTCATCATTTTCAATCCTCTCATGATAGTCTTCATCATTTTCAATCCTCTCATGATAGTCTTCATCATTTTCAATCCTCTCATGATAGTCTTCATCATTTTCAATCCTCTCATGATAGTCTTCATCATTTTCAATCCTCTCATGATAGTCTTCATCATTTTCAAACTTCTCATGATAGTCTTCATCATTTTCAATCCTCTCACGATATTCTTCATCATTTTCAATCCCCTCATGATATTATTCATCATTTTAAATCCCCTCATGGTATTCTTCATCATTTCCAATCCTGTCAGTCTATCCTTCTTCATTTTCAATCCTTCATGAAAGTCTTCATCATTTTCAATCCTCTCATGACATTCTTCATCATTTTCAATCCCCTTATGATAGTCTTCATCATTTTCAATCCCCTCATGATAGTCTTTATCATTTTCAATCCCCTCATGATAGTGTACATCATTTTCAATCCCCTCATGATAGTCTTCATCATTTTCAATCCCCTCATGATAGTCTTCATCATTTTCAATCCTCTCATGATAGTCTTCATCATTTTAAATCCTCTCATGATAGTCTTCATCATTTTCAATCCTCTCATGATAGTCTTTATCATAGCTCTATCTAGGATATTGAGAACATTTCTCTCGGACAACACTGAGTACTTTGAAAATCAAGGAGGCCTCATGAGTACTACTGAAATCACTTAGGTATCCTCTCTCCTTCTGATCTGCGAAATAGTCCAAAGGGGAACAAAGATGGCGTTAAAATATTTTCCAAACCTATCACTACAGTAGCTCTATCTAGGACATTGAGCACTTTTCTCCCGGCCAACGCCGAGTACTTTGATAATCAAGGATGTCTCCTGAGGACTACTGAAATCACTTAGGTATCCTCTCTCCTTCTGATCTGCGAAATAGTCCAAAGGGGAACGAAGATGGCGTTGAAATATTTTCCAAACCTATCACTACTATAGCTCTATCTAGTACATTGAGCACTTTTCTCCCGGACAACGCCAGGTACTTTAATAATAAAGGAGGCCTCCTGAGGACTACTGAAATCACTTAGGTGTCCTCTCTCCTACTGATCTGCGAAATAGTCCAAAGGGGAACGAATATGGCGTTAAAATATTATCCAAACTATCACTACAGTAGCTCTATATAAGACAGTCATCACTTTTTTTCCCGGACAGCGCCGAGTACTTTGAAAATCAAAGAGGCCTCCTGGGGACAACTGAAATCAGTTAGGTATCCTCCCTCCTTTTCATCTGCAAAATTGTCCAAAGGGGAAAGAAGATGGCGTTAAAATATTTTCTAAACCTATCACTACAGTAGCTCTATCTAGGATATTTAGCACTTTTCTCCCGGACAACGCCGAGTACTTTGAAAATCGAGGAGGCTTCATGAGCACTCCTGAAATCCCTTAGGTATCCTCTCTCCTTCGGATCTGAGAAATAGTCCAAAGGGGAACGAAGATGGCGTTAAAATATTTTCCAAACCTATCACTACAGTAGCTCTATCTAGGATATTGAGCACTTTTCTCCCGGACAACGCCGAGTATTTCAAAATCAAAGAGGCCTCCTGGGGACTACTGAAATAATTCTTATCCATTCCCCCATCCTTTTCAGCGTAGATGCTGTTAAAATATTATCCAAACCTATCACTACAGTAGCTCTATCTAGGACATTGAGCACTTTTTTCCCGGACAACGCCGAGTACTTTGAAAATCAAAGAAGCCTCCTGGGGACAACTGAAATCAGTTAGGTATCCTCCCTCCTTTTCATCTGCAAAATTGTCCAAAGGGGAACGAAGATGGCGTTAAAATATTTTCTAAACCTATCACTACAGTAGCTCTATCTAGGATATTGAGCACTTTTCTCCCGGACAACGCCGAGTACTTTGAAAATCGAGAAGGCTTCATGAGCACTCCTGAAATAACTTAGGTATCCTCTCTCCTTCGGATCTTCGAAATAGTCCAAAGGGGAACGAAGATGGCGTTAAAATATTTTCCAAACCTATCACTACAGTAGCTCTATCTAGGATATTGAGCACTTTTCTCCCGGACAACGCCGAGTATTTCAAAACAAAGAGGCCTCCTGGGGACTACTGAAATAATTCTTATCCATTCCCCCATCCTTTTCAGCGTAGATGCTGTTAAAATATTATCCAAACCTATCACTACAGTAGCTCTATCTAGGAGATTGAGCACTTTTCTCCCGGACAACGCCGAGTACTTTGATAATCAAGGAGGCCTCCTGGGGACTACTGAAATCACTTTGGTATCCTCTCTACTTCTTATCTGCGAAATAGTCCAAAGGGGAACGACGATGGCGTTAAAATATTTTCCAAACCTATCACTACAGTAGCTCTATCTAGGATATTGAGCACTTTTCTCCCGGACAACGCCGAGTACTTTGAAAATCGAGGAGGCTTCATGAGCACTCCTGAAATCCCTTAGGTATCCTCTCTCCTTCGGATCTGCGAAATAGTCTAAAGGGGAACGAAGATGGCGTTAAAATATTTTCCAAACCTATCAATACAGTTACTCTATCTAGGATATTGAGCACTTTTCTCCCGGACAACGCCGAGTATTTCAAAATCAAAGAGGCCTAATGGGGACTACTGAAATAATTCTTATCCATTCCCCCATCCTTTTCAGCGTAGATGCTGTTAAAATATTATCCAAACCTATCACTACAGTAGCTCTATCTAGGACATTGAGCACTTTTTTCCCGGACAACGCCGAGTACTTTGAAAATCAAAGAGGCCTCCTGGGGACAACTGAAATCAGTTAGGTATTCTCCCTCCTTTTCATCTGCAAAATTGTCCAAAGGGGAAAGAAGATGGCGTTAAAATATTTTCTAAACCTATCACTACAGTAGCTCTATCTAGGACATTGAGCACTTTTCTCCCGGACAACGCCGAGTACTTTTAAAATCGAGGAGGCTTCATTGGCACTCCTGAAATCCCTTAGGTATCCTCTCTCCTTCGGATCTGCGAAATAGTCCAAAGGGGAACGAAGATGGCGTTAAAATATTTTCCAAACCTATCAATACAGTAGCTCTGTCTAGGATATTGAGCACTTTTCTCCCGGACAACGCCGAGTATTTCAAAATCAAAGAGGCCTCCTGGGGACTACTGAAATAATTCTTATCCATTCCCCCATCCTTTTCAGCGTAGATGCTGTTAAAATATTATCCAAACCTATCACTACAGTAGCTCTATCTAGCACATTGAGCACTTTTTTCCCGGACAACGCCGAGTACTTTGAAAATCAAAGAGGCCTCCTGGGGACAACTGCAATCAGTTAGGTATCCTCCCTCCTTTTCATCTGCAAAATTGTCCAAAGGGGAACGAAGATGGCGTTAAAATATTTTCTAAACTTATCACTACAGTAGCTCTATCTAGGATATTGAGCACTTTTCTCCCGGACAACGCCAAGTACTTTTAAAATCGAGGAGGCTTCATGAGCACTCCTGAAATCCCTTAGGTATCCTCTCTCCTTCTGATCTGCGAAATAGTCCAAAGGGGAACGAAGATGGCGTTAAAATATTTTCCAAACCTATCACTACAGTAGCTCTATCTAGGATATTGAGCACTTTTCTCCCGGACAACGCCGAGTACTTTGAAAATCGAGGAGGCTTCATGAGCACTCCTGAAATCCCTTAGGTATCATCTCTCCTTCTGATCTGCGAAATAGTCCAAAGGGGAACGAAGATGGCGTTAAAATATTTTCCAAACCTATCACTACAGTAGCTCTATCTAGGACATTGAGCACTTTTCTCCCGGACAACGCCGAGTACTTTGATAATAAAGGAGGCCTCCTGGGGACTACTGAAATCACTTAGGTATCCTCTCTCCTTCTGATCTGCGAAATAGTCCAAAGGGGAACGAAGATGGCGTTAAAATATTTTCCAAACCTATCACTACAGTAGCTCTATCTAGGATATTGAGCACTTTTCTCCCGGACAACGCCGAGTATTTCAAAATCAAAGAGGCCTCCTGGGGACTACTGAAATAATTCTTATCCATTCCCCCATCCTTTCTAGCGTAGATGCTGTTAAAATATTTTCCAAACCTATCACTACAGTAGCTCTATCTAGGACATTGAGCACTTTTCTCCCGGACAACGCCGAGTACTTTGATAATCAAGGAGGCCTCCTGGGGACTACTGAAATCACTTTGGTATCCTCTCTACTTCTTATCTGCGAAATAGTCCAAAGGGGAACGAAGATGGCGTTAAAATATTTTCCAAACCTATCACTACAGTAGCTCTATCTAGGATATTGAGCACTTTTCTCCCGGACAACGCCGAGTACTTTGAAAATCGAGGAGGCTTCATGAGCACTCCTGAAATCCCTTAGGTATCCTCTCTGCTTCGGATCTGCGAAATAGTCTAAAGGGGAACGAAGATGGCGTTAAAATATTTTCCAAACTTATCACTACAGTTGCTCTATCTAGGATATTGAGCACTTTTCTCCCGGACAACGCCGAGTATTTCAAAATCAAAGAGGCCTCATGGGGACTACTGAAATAATTCTTATCTATTCCCCCATCCTTTTCAGCGTAGATACTGTTAAAATATTATCCAAACCTATCACTACAGTACCTCTATCTAGGACATTGAGCACTTTTTTCCCGAACAACGCCGAGTACTTTGAAAATCAAAGAGGCCTCCTGGGGACAACTGAAATCAGTTAGGTATCCTCCCTCCTTTTCATCTGCAAAATTGTCCAAAGGGGAAAGAAGATGGCGTTAAAATATTTTCTAAACTTATCACTACAGTAGCTCTATCTAGGACATTGAGCACTTTTCTCCCGGACAACGCCGAGTACTTTTAAAATCTAGGAGGCTTCATGAGCACTCCTGAAATCCCTTAGGTATCGTCTCTCCTTCGGATCTGCGAAATAGTCCAAAGGGGAACGAAGATGGCGTTAAAATATTTTCCAAACCTATCACTACAGTAGCTCTATCTAGGATATTGAGCACTTTTCTCCCGGACAACGCCGAGTATTTCAAAATAAAAGAGGCCTCCTGGGGACTACTGAAATAATTCTTATCCATTCCTTCATCCTTTTCAGCGTAGATGCTGTTAAAATATTATCCAAACCTATCACTACAGTAGCTCTATCTAGGACATTGAGCACTTTTTTCCCGGACAACGCCGAGTACTTTGAAAATCAAAGAGGCCTCCTGGGGACAACTGCAATCAGTTAGGTATCCTCCCTCCTTTTCATCTGCAAAATTGTCCAAAGGGGAACGAAGATGGCGTTATAATATTTTCTAAACTTATCACTACAGTAGCTCTATCTAGGATATTGAGCACTTTTCTCCCGGACAACGCCAAGTACTTTGAAAATCGAGGAGGCTTCATGAGCACTCCTGAAATCCCTTAGGTATCCTCTCTCCTTCTGATCTGCGAAATAGTCCAAAGGGGAACGAAGATGGCGTTAAAATATTTTCCAAACCTATCACTACAGTAGCTCTATCTAGGATATTGAGCACTTTTCTCCCGGACAACGCCGAGTACTTTGAAAATCGAGGAGGCTTCATGAGCACTCCTGAAATCCCTTAGGTATCCTCTCTCCTTCTGATCTGCGAAATAGTCCAAAGGGGAACGAAGATGGCGTTAAAATATTTTCCAAACCTATCACTACAGTAGCTCTATCTAGGACATTGAGCACTTTTCTCCCGGACAACGCCGAGTACTTTGATAATAAAGGAGGCCTCCTGGGGACTACTGAAATCACTTAGGTATCCTCTCTCTTTCTGATCTGCGAAATAGTCCAAAGGGGAACGAAGATGGCGTTAAAATATTTTCCAAACCTATCACTACAGTAGCTCTATCTAGGATATTGAGCACTTTTCTCCCGGACAACGCCGAGTATTTCAAAATCAAAGAGGACTCCTGGGGACTACTGAAATAATTCTTATCCATTCCCCCATCCTTTTCAGCGTAGATGCTGTTAAAATATTATCCAAACCTATCACTACAGTAGCTCTATCTAGGACATTGAGCACTTTTCTCCCGGACAACGCCGAGTACTTTGATAATCAAGGAGGCCTCCTGGGGACTACTGAAATCACTTTGGTATCCTCTCTACTTCTTATCTGCGAAATAGTCCAAAGGGGAACGAAGATGGCGTTAAAATATTTTCCAAACCTATCACTACAGTAGCTCTATCTAGGATATTGAGCACTTTTCTCCCGGACAACGCCGAGTACTTTGAAAATCGAGGAGGCTTCATGAGCACTCCTGAAATCCCTTAGGTATCCTCTCTCCTTCGGATCTGCGAAATAGTCTAAAGGGGAACGAAGATGGCGTTAAAATATTTTCCAAACCTATCACTACAGTTGCTCTATCTAGGATATTGAGCACTTTTCTCCCGGACAACGCCGAGTATTTCAAAATCAAAGAGGCCTCATGGGGACTACTGAAATAATTCTTATCCATTCCCCCATCCTTTTCAGCGTAGATGCTGTTAAAATATTATCCAAACCTATCACTACAGTAGCTCTATCTAGGACATTGAGCACTTTTTTTCCCGGACAACGCCCAGTACTTTGAAAATCAAAGAGGCCTCCTGGGGACAACTGAAATCAGTTAGGTATCCTCCCTCCTTTTCATCTGCAAAATTGTCCAAAGGGGAAAGAAGATGGCGTTAAAATATTTTCTAAACCTATCACTACAGTAGCTCTATCTAGGATATTGAGCACTTTTCTCCCGGACAACGCCGAGTACTTTGAAAATCGAGGAGGCTTCATGAGCACTCCTGAAATCCCTTAGGTATCCTCTCTCCTTCGGATCTGCGAAATAGTCCAAAGGGGAACGAAGATGGCGTTAAAATATTTTCCAAACCTATCACTACAGTAGCTCTATCTAGGATATTGAGCACTTTTCTCCCGGACAACGCCAAGTACTTTTAAAATCGAGGAGGCTTCATGAGCACTCCTGAAATCCCTTAGGTATCCTCTCTCCTTCTGATCTGCGAAATAGTCCAAAGGGGAACGAAGATGGCGTTAAAATATTTTCCAAACCTATCACTACAGTAGATCTATCTAGGATATTGAGCACTTTTCTCCCGGACAACGCCGAGTATTTCAAAATCAAAGAGGCCTCCTGGGGACTACTGAAATAACTTTTATCCATTCCCCCATCCTTTTCAGCGTAGATGCTGTTAAAATATTATCCAAACCTATCACTACAGTACCTCTATCTAGGACGTTGAGCAAAAAAGTAGGAGATAATGCATGGGAATAGTGCATCATGACAACGGAACCGATACAACCCTACCTCACACTTCTCAAAAAAGGAGGAGATAATGCATGGGGTGAGTGCATCATGACAACGGACCCGATACGACCCTACCTCAACACTTCTCAAAAAGGTTAGCACTCTGGCCATTCAAAATTGCCTGGGCCGCCCCGTCGGGATTCCCCCGGTAGAGGCGCCTCAGTAAGCAATAAACTTACTCCTCCCCAAAGAGGGGAGGCAAAGCCTGGGAGTGTAGACCTCTTAGAACTGCACAGGACAGACCCATAGACCGGCGGAATAGAACCCCGAAGGCCAAGACGATACCAGTCTATGGAGTGCAGTATCAATCGGAACAGATACTACACCTTGATCTTAGCCAAAAGAAGTGAATTAATGTAATTTTCGGTTAAAAAAAATGGCGTCTAAAAGCTATGTTGAATTAGAGAAAAACGGCCTGGGGAAGTCTAAAATTATTTGTTGATATTCAAAATTCATGTAATAAGGTGTTAAATAGTATTATACAATGTTTGTTGAAAGAAAATCATAGTTATTATTACTTGTTAATTTATTAATGTAATTTAAACAGTGTATAGTGGATAGACCGCTGTACTGTGGTAGATTTGTTATAAATACTGATAGAAATCGTGCCAAAAATTTTAATTTCTGAGCGGATGCTTCATTGGTCTTTTGGCTAAGATCAAAGTGTAGTATCTGTTCCCATAGACTGGTATTGTCTTGGCCTCCGGGGCTTGATTTACGCCGGTCTATGGGATTGTCCTGTGCAGTTCTAGGAGGTCCACCCTCCCAGGCTTCGCCTCCCCTCTTTGGGGAGGAGTAAATTTATTGCTTACTGTCTGAGGCGCCCCTACCGGGGAATGCCGACGGGGCTGCCCAGGCAATTTTTAAATGGCCAGAGTGCTCACCTCTCGAGCGCTGGCTTTTAACCCCACTTTCTCGACCCAATCTGTGGTCACATCTTACTTGTGGGAGTAGGATAAATCTGGCCTTGTGCCTAACTCCTGGGGAGGAGTAAATACCTTTTAATTTCTGAGCGGATGCTTCCTTGGTCTTTTGGCTAAGATCAAAGTGTAGTATCTGTTCCCATAGACTGGTATTGTCTTGTCCTCCGGGTCTTGATTTACGCCGGTCTATGGGATTGTCCTGTGCAGTTCTAGGAGGTCCACCCTCCCAGGCTTCGCCTCCCCTCTTTGGGGAGGAGTAAGTTTATTCCTTACTGTCTGAGGCGCCCCTACCGGGGAATGCCGACGGGGCTGCCCAGGCAATTTTTAAATGACCAGAGTGCTCACCTCTCGAGCGCTGGCTTTTAACCCCACTTTCTCGACCCAATCTGTGGTCACATCTTACTTGTGGGAGTAGGATAAAACTGGCCTTGTGCCTAACTCCTGGGGAGGAGTAAATACCTTTTAATTTCTGATGCTTTCCCGGCCTTTTGGCTAAGATCAAAGTGTAGTATCTGTTCTCGGCATTTTTGCCTTGAGATAAAGTGTATTATCTAGTCCTATCCAGTAGGTGTCGGTTTTACACTGTCGAATCAAAAATCAGATTATCATTTTTTTTTTTTTAATCCCTTTTCCTTTTGGGCATTTCTTCTCCCCTAAAGTACAGGCTGAGGTCGTTATCTCACCGATGGATACTCATACTCCCCTCCCTCCCCTGAATTTCACCTGGGGCGTTCACACCTGCGAATGCTGGCACTCCACCTCCCCAAGTATCGCCTGAGGCGCCCCACTGGCGAATTTGGCCTGAGGCGCTCACACCGGCGAATGCCGAATCCCCCCCCCCCCCAAACTTGGACTGAGGCGCTCACACCGACGAATGTCGACACTCCCCTTCCTTAAATTTGGCCTGAGGCGCTCATACCGGCGAATGCCGAATCCCCCCCCCCAAACTTGGACTGAGGCGCTCACACCGACGAATGTCGACACTCCCCCTCCCCAAATTTGGCCTGAGGCGCTCATAACGGCGAATGCCGACACTCCCCCAAATTTGGACCGAACGCCGACACTCCCCCATCTCCAGATTTGGCCTGAGGCGCTCATACCGGCGAATGCCGACATTCCCCCTCCCCAGATTTGGCCTGAGGCGCCCCACCGCCGAATGCCGACACTCCCTCTCCCCAGATTTGGCCTGTGGCGCTCACATCGGTGAATGCCGAAATTCCCCCCCCCCTATTTGGCCTGAAAGGAGGAGGTAATGCCTGGAAGTATTATATCAGGATAACAGAACGGCCATAGTGAGGAAGGGAGGGGGGAAGGAATATTAGCGTCTATTAATAATTAAGAAAGAAAGGTAGAAAGTGTGGGAGTTAGAGGGGAAGAAGAAAGAAAGAAAAAAATGGTTGTAGTGTGAGTGAATTTCTACCCGCCACTCCCTTACTCTGACGTCATATCTAGTTTATCGTGACTTTGCATTATTTTTCTTCTCAAATTAGTATAAATAACGTTGAAAAATGGAGTTAAAAGCCACCCCCCATTGGAAAAAAGTGCTCAGTCGACCCCGGAAGAGTCAATTTTTTTTTTCCGGTTCCGAGATATTACACGCGTCTGGGCTGGCCGGTCGGAATGATGTCACCCGTGTGACCGTGTGTTGGGTACTTTCGGAGGAGAAGCTTTACATACATACATACATACATACATACATACATACATACATACATACATCCATCCATACATACATACATCCATACAGACAGGTGACGTTTATATAATAGACTAGCAGGGCTACCCGGCGTTGCTCAGGTTATAGAATAGAAGAAAAATCGCGTGTGTAACATCTTTATATTCAAACTTCTATTTCTCTCCCTTTCTCTATAGCCGTCTCTTTATCTTTCTACTTTTCTCTTCTCTGGTCGCCCAATTTCACAGCTACTTTCTCATTTTGCCTTTTGCGAAAGCTGTTTCTTCTCCACCATTCCTCTTACGTTGGCCAGGGCAAAAGTATGACATATTTCTATAAAAAGTACCACCTCTGTCTGTGCCTTCTATATAGGTACATAATATATAAGTACCTATCGCCACTCTGGTGTGAATGCTAAATCCGTATCTATTGTCGCCCAGGTGCGCATGGTATGTACTTACTTATCACCATCCCTGTTCACATGCTATATACGTACCTATTACAGCCCCGGTGCGCATACTATATACGTACCTATTGGCGTTGCACGGGGATCACTTCTCCAGTCGCCCTCCTTCCACAGTTGCCAGGAGTAAAAGATGTCACGTACATGGTTGCCAATTCACCCTGGCTACACTATCTCCGGCCTCCCCAAAACTCTGCACTACCTCTCCATTCCCTTGAGTAAAAATGTAATATTTCTATTAAAAGTACCATATTTGTCTTCATTATTAATGTTAATAAGGGTGTTTGTTTATTTACTTCTTCATGTCCGTGTATGTTAGATAAAATAACCTAGGTCAATCAGGCCCCTCTGACAGCAGTCTTTGTTAATGATAATAATGGTGTCTATTTACTTCTTTCATGTTTGTGTATGTTAGATTAAATAACCTAGGTTGATCACCGATTAAATATTTTATATGAATATAATAAATGGTATCAATGGGGAAGAATAATTTTTTCTTTTAAATTCACCGATCGAGACATTATTTTATATGAATATAAATAATAGTGCTAACAATGGGGACCCTTCCTATTACATTCTACTCAGACTCCGTAATATACCATTCGGGTTGAACTCCAGGCCTTGACTCTTTCCTGAACATCAGGCTCTGACTCCTACCCGAACAATTAGGACCTGACTACTTCCTGAAGAGCTGGCTCCGACTCCTTAAACATCAGGGTGACTCTTTCATATACTGCAAGCTCTGAATCTTTTCCCGAACTTCCAGCTTTGACTGTTTCACTGTTTCACTGCTCCCCGAACATCAGTTTGTTTTTTTTAATCCTGTGCTATGGTGTGTATAATAAACACATCTGCTCTATCTAGGATATTGAACTCTATTTAATTAAACACTCGTTCTATGTAGGATAATGAGCACTTTTAAAATAAGGAGGCCAAGAGAGCACTATCACAATCAAGCGCCTAGAACTTGTTAAATTTCAATGTAAAAAAATGCTGACTGATTTGCTATTCTCTTTTACTGGATAACATTAAAAGCAGTGTTTAATTATAACATTAAAGGGAAAATGCCAATGTTACCTTACTGTAAAGAATTTACTATTTTATGTTAACCTTCCACTATTTTCAGGCCTCCCCAAAACTCTGCACTACCTCTCCATTCCCTGGAGTAAAAATGTAACATTTCTATTAAAAGTACCATATTTGTCTTCATTAGTATTGTTAATAAGGGTGTTTGTTTATTTACTTCTTCATGTCCGTGTATGTTAGATAAAATAACCTAGGTTGATCAGGCCCCTCTGACAGCAGTCTTTGTTAATGATAATAATGGTGTCTATTTACTTCTTTCATGTTTGTGTATGTTAGATTAAATAACCTAGGTTGATCACCGATTAAATATTTTATATGAATATAATAAATGGTATCAATGGGGAAGAATAATTTTTTCTTTTAAACAAATGTCTTAGCTGGAGAAACATAGAAATATTAATTTTTTTTCATATGTTAGAACAATGATGACCGACGACACTCTTTCCCACACTTCTGATGGTCTTGTGTCTAATTTGTGTTATGAGTAAATGTGGTATTGTGGTGACTAACATTCTAGTTATAGTAGGATATACATTTTTATTACTTTAGAACACTTTTGAAAGCCTTGTTTTGAATGTAATTTTTTCATATTTTCTGCAAGTAAATAATTCAAAGTTTAGTATTTGTTCAGATGGATGGTTAACGTCCGTAAAAACTAAAAAGAATGAAAGTTTACAACTTGTTCAATAAAGCAAAAAGCAAATATACGGTTATGAGTAAATGTGGTATTGTGGTGACTGATCATTCTAGTTAAAAGTAGAATAGACCGAATTTACAGAAAGCTGCTGTATTTAGGGTAAAGAACACCGACAGATTAAGCAGGTACACCTTACCAAGTTTTACACTGTTCTATCTAACATATTGAACAGTTACTGATTTAGTATATATCCATTAGTAAATTACACACATGCTATCTCTATGATATTGTGCACTGTTAGATTCACCATAAGACATACTAAGAGTCACACTATATTATAACACATACTTGCTCTATCTAGAGTATTAAATACATCCGAATGCAGCATTTACTATGTTTTGAGTGTCCTACTGCATTATTGCACACATCTGTTGCATCTAGGGAACTGATCAGTGTTTTCTACAAAATATAACATTTAGAAAGTGTCCTAGTGCAGTAATAATGTATTGCTCCTGAGTTTGTTTCAGATTATAAACCTAGGCATGAACAACAAAACAATAGTCAAAAAATGTGCTTAACATATTTATGAAAAATGATTAGTTTATTGCTCAATATATTGAAACGCATTTATTTTAAGTTTGTTCACCACTTTCAAGCAAGAATATATTGTAAAAAAACAAAAACAATTTTATATTTAAATGGGTGATTTTTATTTTAATGTGTCTTTTGAGAATGTGTAATTGTGTCAAAAGATAAAAACACAAATTTAAAAAAGGAACTGCAGCACTTAATGATATCAATCACAGAAACACATTGTTCAACCGTGATGTTTTAGTAATAAAACGTTTTTTTAACCGTTTGATTATTTGTAATAAGATTTTTGCTATAGTCTTCATTTTATATAAAAGAATATAAAAATAAATTTCAATCAACCTGGAGATTTCGATGATGACAATGTAGCTTGTGTGGTTAATGAAACTAAGTAGGCAAATTCACTTAAATGAAAGATGTAATTGGGAAAAACAACCAAATTGTCTGAAATGGAAGATGAAATTAGAAAATATACTATTCAATTGAATGAGTACAGTAATCAAAATGATGTGGCTAAAAATGTACATCATTAATAATCACTTTTTAAAACTCAAAATATGAAAGTACTGAAATTTTTGTGTTAAGTTCTTATTAGTGACTTGCTATCATCAAGAATCCACCCCAAAGAATGTTCTTTCTTTTATGATTTTGAGGAATAGATAATTAAAAACATGAGAGCTATGACGTAGTTATTATTGCAAGAACAGAGTCCTTCGTTTGTGATGATCACTGATCTTTTTTTTAAATTTTTTTTTTACTAATCATACATCAAACTAAAGTCATGTATTAAAAAGAAATTGTTCATAACGATTACACACAAACACAAAAAATAACTGAAGCAGTGAGTCCTGTGTTTATAAGAATAAATGGTGTCTATTAATCCATGCATAAGATAATGGGTAGTCTGAATTTCTCTTAATTCAAATTGTGGTAAAGCCGAGCTCTGATAATCAAATCTGAAGGAAAGAAAGCATCAAATATATAGAACATAAAGGAATCTATTTAAAAGGTGTTCTGAATTGTGAATAGAAAAGGATAAAATGCAGTTTGTTTAAAAATAGATAGTTTTGTAGTAAAAGATATATAATTACAAAGAACAAATGCTGTACTCTATTGAAAAAGGCTGCTTCAATTGAGATTTTCTGGTACTGGGGGGTCTCAGGCTGTTAAGCAATTCCAAACTGAAACAGAACTAAGATATTGTTTAGTAGTAAAATAGCTTGGCCATTTTGCTAAGATCAAAGTGTGGTATCTGTTCTGATGGGTGCTGCACTTCATGGATCGGTGTTGTTTTGGCCTTCGGGGCTTGGTTTCCGCCGGTCTGTGGGTCTGATCTGTCCTGTGCAGTTCTAGGAGGTCCACCCTCCCAGGCTTTACCTCCCCTCTTTGGGGAGGAGTAAGTTAATTGCTTGCTGCCTGAAACGCCCCTGCCGGGGAATGTCGACAGGGTTGCCCAGGCAATTTTTAATGGCCAGAGTGCTCACCTTCTCGAGCGCTGGCTTTTCAAATCCCACTGTCAGTCCTTGTGTCACATATTCCTATTGTGGGTGGGGGTTAAATAACGCCTTTTGGCTAAGATCAAAGTGTAGTATCTGTTCCGATGGATACTGCACTTCATAGATCGGTATTGTCTTGGCCTTCTGGGGCTTGGTTTCCGCCGGTCTGTGGGTCTGATCTGTCCTGTGCAGTTCTAGGAGGTCCACCCTCCCAGGTTTTACCTCCCCTCTTTGGGAAGGAGTAAGTTAATTGCTTACTGCCTGAGGCGCCCCTACCGGGGAATGCCGACAGGGCTGCCCAAGCAATTTTTAATGGCCAGAGTGCTCACCTTCTCGAGCGCTGGCTTTTCAAATCCCACTTTCAGTCCTTCTGTCACATATTCCTATTGTGGGTGGGGGTTAAATAACGCCTTTTGGCTAAGATTAAAGTGTAGTATCTGTTCCGATTGATACTGCACCCCATAAACTGGTATCGTCTTGGCCTTCGGGGCTTGATTTACGCCGGTCTATGGGTCTGTCCTGTGCAGTTCTAGTAGGTCCACCTTCCCAGGCTTTGCCTCCCCTCTTTGGGGAGGAGTAAGTTTATTGCTTACTGCCTGAGGCGCCCCTACCGGGGAATGCCGACGGGGCTGCCCAGGCAATTTTTAAACCCCATTTTCCCAACCCGACTTGTGGGAGTAAGATAAAAACTGGCCTTGTGCCTAACTCCTGGAGAGGAGTAAATCAATACTCTAGTGTAAATTTGTGTTGACGTTTTCCTTTGTGTAACTTTCTAATAGGAGATGTATTTACTATTGCCTGTTGGGTGAGGTGCTTTACTATATTCACGAGGGAGTCTCAATGGGACTATACAGTCATTTCACTTCTCACCAAAGTGCCATTGTTTTCACTAAGTTTCAGTGCTAATAGTTTTCAAACATTTACTTAGAAAGTGAAAATAATTATAAAAAAAAGAATGTGCACCAAAAAAGTAAACAAAAATATTTTCTCTGATAATGACTGTTTTCCCCTATCTGTCTGACTGTCTCCCTTGCTTCATCTGTGTGCATGGTTTGGTTTATATCATGTAGCAGTATTTATATGGTGTTGCATAGTTAATAGAATAATACACATGCTGTTTATTGAATGTAACATCGACAGACTAATAGATTAAATAGCAAGCAAATAAAAATACTTGTTTGAAACAAAATAGTTGAAGAATACATTACCAGAGCCTTGTTAGCCAGGGTTATACAGAGTGAAACGGGCTATAATAACTGGTGTAAAGTTACATCCATAACCTCCTAAGCATTTACACTGTTTTACCCTGTTACCACCTCCCAGAACGGGGACCAGAGGTTGGATTTTGGGAGGCATGTTTGGATGTTAAACAACCAAAACCATGTTCTTTTAGTCAATTCTCAACTGTCATTCATTTTTAAGTTATTCTCAACTCTGGAGAGGTGTCATTCATTTTTAAGTCATTCTCAACTCTGGTGGATGTGTCATTCATTTTCTAATTATTCTCAACTCAGGGGGGGGGGGCATCATTCATTATTTAATTATTCTAAACTCTGGGAGAGTTGTCATTTTAGAATTGGTAATTTGTATAAACAAAATGTAGTTAAAATGAGTTTAGAATTCTGAAAACTCTTGAGGAGTTTGAAATTGGTGACTTACTGGAAAAGAACATGATGACAATTAATATTGGAATTTTTATTGTGTTCTACACATTTCAGTTGTCAATTTTGTTTTGTTTATCTGTTTGTTTTAGATTCTTACGTACCTATTACAGACTCGGTGCGCATACTATATACGTACCTATTGGCGTTGCACGGGGATCACTTCTCCAGTCGCCCTCCTTCCACAGTTGCCAGGAGTAAAAGATGTCACGTACATGGTTGCCAATTCACCCTGGCTACACTATTTTCAGGCCTCCCCAAAACTCTGCACTACCTCTCCATTCCCTGGAGTAAAAATGTAACATTTCTATTAAAAGTACCATATTTGTCTTCATTAGTATTGTTAATAAGGGTGTTTGTTTATTTACTTCTTCATGTCCGTGTATGTTAGATAAAATAACCTAGGTTGATCAGGCCCCTCTGACAGCAGTCTTTGTTAATGATAATAATGGTGTCTATTTACTTCTTTCATGTTTGTGTATGTTAGATTAAATAACCTAGGTTGATCACCGATTAAATATTTTATATGAATATAATAAATGGTATCAATGGGGAAGAATAATTTTTTCTTTTAAATTCACCGATCGAGACATTATTTTATATGAATATAAATAATAGTGCTAACAATGGGGACCCTTCCTATTACATTCTACTCAGACTCCGTAATATACCATTCGGGTTGAACTCCAGGCCTTGACTCTTTCCTGAACATCAGGCTCTGACTCCTACCCGAACAATTAGGACCTGACTACTTCCTGAAGAGCTGGCTCCGACTCCTTAAACATCAGGGTGACTCTTTCATATACTGCAAGCTCTGAATCTTTTCCCGAACCTCCAGCTTTGACTGTTTCACTGTTTCACTGCTCCCCGAACATCAGTTTGTTTTTTTTAATCCTGTGCTATGGTGTGTATAATAAACACATCTGCTCTATCTAGGATATTGAACTCTATTTAATTAAACACTCGTTCTATGTAGGATAATGAGCACTTGTAAAATAAGGAGGTCAAGAGAGCACTATCACAATCAAGCGCCTAGAACTTGTTAAATTTCAATGTAAAAAAATGATGACTGATTTGCTATTCTCTTTTACTGGATAACATTAAAAGCAGTGTTTAATTATTGATAACATTAAAGGGAAAATGCCAATGTTACCTTACTGTAAAGAATTTACTATTTTATGTTAACCTTCCACTAACCTTGCTCAGCAAAAAATGTCTTAGCTGGGGAAACATAGAAATATTAATTTTTTTTCATATGTTAGAACAATGATGACCGACGACACTCTTTCCCACACTTCTGATGGTCTTGTGTCTAATTTGTGTTATGAGTAAATGTGGTATTGTGGTGACTAACATTCTAGTTATAGTAGGATATACATTTTTATTACTTTAGAACACTTTTGAAAGCCTTGTTTTGAATGTAATTTTTTCATATTTTCTGCAAGTAAATAATTCAAAGTTTAGTATTTGTTCAGATGGATGCTACAACCCTTAATTGGTAACTGAAGTCGGTACCAGTCTAAGTGTTTGGTTAACGTCCATAAAAACTAAAAAGAATGAAAGTTTACAACTTGTTCAATAAAGCAAAAAGCAAATATAAGGTTATGAGTAAATGTGGTATTGTGGTGACTGATCATTCTAGTTAAAAGTAGAATAGACCGAATTTACAGAAAGCTGCTGTATTTAGGGTAAAGAACACCGACAGATTAAGCAGGTACACCTTACCAAGTGTTACACTGTTCTATCTAACATATTGAACAGTTACTGATTTAGTATATATCCATTAGTAAATTACACACATGCTATCTCTATGATATTGTGCACTGTTAGATTCACCATAAGACATACTAAGAGTCACACTATATTATAACACATACTTGCTCTATCTAGAGTATTAAGTACATCCGAATGCAGCATTTACTATGTTTTGAGTGTCCTACTGCATTATTGCACACATCTGTTGCATCTAGGGAACTGATCAGTGTTTTCTACAAAATATAACATTTAGAAAGTGTCCTAGTGCAGTAATAATGTATTGCTCCTGAGTTTGTTTCAGATTATAAACCTAGGCATGAACAACAAAACAATAGTAAAAAAATGTGCTTAACATATTTATGAAAAATGATTAGTTTATTGCTCAATATATTGAAACACATTTATTTTAAGTTTGTTCACCACTTTCAAGCAAGAATATAATGAAAAAAACAAAAACAATTTTATATTTAAATGGGTGATTTTTATTTTAATGTGTCTTTTGAGAATGTGTAATTGTGTCAAAAGATAAAAACACAAATTTAAAAAAGGAACTGCAGCACTTAATGATATCAATCACAGAAACACATTGTTCAACCGTGATGTTTTAGTAATAAAACGTTTTTTTAACCGTCCTCATTTTGATTATTTGTAATAAGATTTTTACTATAGTCTTCATTTTATATAAAAGAATATAAAAATAAATTTCAAGCTACATTGTCATCATCGAAATCTCCAGGTTGATTGTGTGGTTAATGAAACTAAGTAGGCAAATTCACTTAAATGAAAGATGTAATTGGGAAAAACAACCAAATTGTCTGAAATGGAAGATGAAATTAGAAAATATACTATTCAATTGAATGAGTACAGTAATCAAAATGATGTGGCTAAAAATGTACATCATTAATAATCACTTTTTAAAACTCAAAATATGAAAGTACTGAAATGTTTGTGTTAAGTTCTTATTAGTGACTTGCTATCATCAAGAATCCACCCCAAAGAATGTTCTTTCTTTTATGATTTTGAGGAATAGATAATTAAAAACATGAGAGCTATGACGTAGTTATTATTGCAAGAACAGAGTCCTTCGTTTGTGATGATCACTGATCTTTTTTTTTAATTTTTTTTTTACTAATCATACATCAAACTAAAGTCATGTATTAAAAAGAAATTGTTCATAACGATTACACACACACAAAAAATAACTGAAGCAGTGAGTCCTGTGTTTATAAGAATAAATGGTGTCTATTAATCCATGCATAAGATAATGGGTAGTCTGAATTTCTCTTAATTCAAATTGTGGTAAAGCCGGACTCTGATAATCAAATCTGAAGGAAAGAAAGCATCAAATATATAGAACATAAAGGAATCTATTTCAAAGGTGTTCTGAATTGTGAATAGAAAAGGATAAAATGCAGTTTGTTTAAAAATAGATAGTTTTGTAGTAAAAGATATATAATTACAAAGAACAAATGCTGTACTCTATTGAAAAAGGCTGCTTCAATTGAGATTTTCTGGTACTGGGGGGTCTCAGGCTGTTAAGCAATTCCAAACTGAAACAGAACTAAGATATTGTTTAGTAGTAAAATAGCTTGGCCATTTTGCTAAGATCAAAGTGTGGTATCTGTTCCGATGGGTGCTGCACTTCATGGATCGGTGTTGTTTTGGCCTTCGGGGCTTGGTTTCCGCCGGTCTGTGGGTCTGATCTGTCCTGTGCAGTTCTAGGAGGTCCACCCTCCCAGGCTTTACCTCCCCTCTTTAGGGAGGAGTAAGTTAATTGCTTGCTGCCTGAGGCGCCCCTGCCGGGGAATGCCGACAGGGCTGCCCAGGCAATTTTTAATGGCCAGAGTGCTCATCTTCTCGAGCGCTGGCTTTTCAAATCCCACTTTCCGACCTTGTGTCACATATTCCTATTGTGGGTGGGGGTTAAATAACGCCTTTTGGCTAAGATCAAAGTGTAGTATCTGTTCCGATGGATACTGCACGTCATAGATCGGTATTGTCTTGGCCTTCTGGGGCTTGGTTTCCGCCGGTCTGTGGGTCTGATCTGTCCTGTGCAGTTCTAGGAGGTCCACCCTCCCAGGTTTTACCTCCCCTCTTTGGGGAGGAGTAAGTTAATTGCTTACTGCCTGAGGCGCCCCTACCGGGGAATGCCGACGGGGCTGCCCAGGCAATTTTTAATGGCCAGAGTGCTCACCTTCTCGAGCGCTGGCTTTTCATATCCCACTTTCAGTCCTTCTGTCACATATTCCTATTGTGGGTGGGGGTTAAATAACGCCTTTTGGCTAAGATCAAAGTGTAGTATCTGTTCCGATGGATACTTCACCCCATAAACTGGTATCGTCTTGGCCTTCGGGGCTTGATTTACGCCGGTCTATGGGTCTGTCCTGTGCAGTTCTAGGAGGTCCACCTTCCCAGGCTTTGCCTCCCCTCTTTGGGGAGGAGTAAGTTTATTGCTTACTGCCTGAGGCGCCCCTACCGGGGAATGCCGACGGGGCTGCCCAGGCAATTTTTAAACCCCACTTTCCCAACCCGACTTGTGGGAGTAAGATAAAAACTGGCCTTGTGCCTAACTCCTGGAGAGGAGTAAATCAATACTCTAGTGTAAATTTGTGTTGACGTTTTCCTTTGTGTAACTTTCTAATAGGAGATGTATTTACTATTGCCTGTTGGGTGAGGTGCTTTACTATATTCACGAGGGAGTCTCAATGGGACTATACAGTCATTTCACTTCTCACCAAAGTGCCATTGTTTTCACTAAGTTTCAGTGCTAATAGTTTTCAAACATTTACTTAGAAAGTGAAAATAATTATAAAAAAAAGAATGTGCACCAAAAAAGTAAACAAAAATATTTTCTCTGATAATGACTGTTTTCCCCTATCTGTCTGACTGTCTCCCTTGCTTCATCTGTGTGCATGGTTTGGTTTATATCATGTAGCAGTATTTATATGGTGTTGCATAGTTAATAGAATAATACACATGCTGTTTATTGAATGTAACATCGACAGACTAATAGATTAAATAGCAAGCAAATAAAAATACTTGTTTGAAACAAAATAGTTGAAGAATACATTACCAGAGCCTTGTTAGCCAGGGTTATACAGAGTGAAACGGGCTATAATAACTGGTGTAAAGTTACATCCATAACCTCCTAAGCATTTACACTGTTTTACCCTGTTACCACCTCCCAGAACGGGGACCAGAGGTTGGATTTTGGGAAGCATGTTTGGATGTTAAACAACCAAAACCATGTTCTTTTAGTCAATTCACAACTGTCATTCATTTTTAAGTTATTCTCAACTCTGGAGAGGTGTCATTCATTTTTAAGTCATTCTCAACTCTGGTGGATGTGTCATTCATTTTCTAATTATTCTCAACTCAGGGGGGGGGGCATCATTCATTATTTAATTATTCTAAACTCTGGGAGAGTTGTCATTTTAGAATTGGTAATTTGTATAAACAAAATGTAGTTAAAATGAATTTAGAATTCTGAAAACTCTTGAGGAGTTTGAAATTGGTGACTTACTGAAAAAAAACATGATGACAATGAATATTGGAATTTTTATTGTGTTCTACACATTTCAGTTGTCAATTTTTTTTTGTTTATCTGTTGATTTTAGATTCTTACCTATTTAGACTTTAGGTCATGTTGGGAGTTAAAATGAATTTAGAATTCTGAAAACTCTTGAGGAGTTTGAAATTGGTGACTTACTGAAAAAGAACATGATGACAATGAATATTGGTATTTTTATTGTGTTCTACACATTTCAGTTGTCAATTTTGTTTTGTTTATTCGTTTGTTTTAGATTCTTACGTACCTATTACAGCCCCGGTGCGCATACTATATACGTACCTATTGGCGTTGCACGGCGATCACTTCTCCAGTCGCCTCCTTCCACAGTTGCCAGGAGTAAAAGATGTCACGTACATGGTTGCCAATTCACCCTGGCTACACTATCTCCGGCCTCCCCAAAACTCTGCACTACCTCTCCATTCCCTGGAGTAAAAATGTAACATTTCTATTAAAAGTACCATATTTGTCTTCATTAGTATTGTTAATAAGGGTGTTTGTTTATTTACTTCTTCATGTCCGTGTATGTTAGATAAAATAACCTAGGTCGATCAGGCCCCTCTGACAGCAGTCTTTGTTAATGATAATAATGGTGTCTATTTACTTCTTTCATGTTTGTGTATGTTAGATTAAATAACCTAGGTTGATCACCGATTAAATATTTTATATGAATATAATAAATGGTATCAATGGGGAAGAATAATTTTTTCTTTTAAATTCACCGATCGAGACATTATTTTATATGAATATAAATAATAGTGCTAACAATGGGGACCCTTCCTATTACATTCTACTCAGACTCCGTAATATACCATTCGGGTTGAACTCCAGGCCTTGACTCTTTCCTGAACATCAGGCTCTGACTCCTACCCGAACAATTAGGACCTGACTACTTCCTGAAGAGCTGGCTCCGACTCCTTAAACATCAGGGTGACTCTTTCATATACTGCAAGCTCTGAATCTTTTCCCAAACTTCCAGCTTTGACTGTTTCACTGTTTCACTGCTCCCCGAACATCATTTTTTTTTTTTTTAATCCTGTGCTATGGTGTGTATAATAAACACATCTGCTCTATCTAGGATATTGAACTCTATTTAATTAAACACTCGTTCTATGTAGGATAATGAGCACTTTTAAAATAAGGAGGCCAAGAGAGCACTATCACAATCAAGCGCCTAGATCTTGTTAAATTTCAATGTAAAAAAATGCTGACTGATTTGCTATTCTCTTTTACTGGATAACATTAAAAGCAGTGTTTAATTATTGATAACATTAAAGGGAAAATGCCAATGTTACCTTACTGTAAAGAATTTACTATTTTATGTTAACCTTCCACTAACCTTGCTCAGCAACAAATGTCTTAGCTGGGTTATTTAACATATATATATATTTTTTTTTTCATATGTTAGAACAATGATGACCGACGACACTCTTTCCCACACTTCTGACTGTCTTGTGTCTAATTTGTGTTATGAGTAAATGTGGTATTGTGGTGACTAACATTCTAGTTATAGTAGGATATACATTTTTATTACTTTAGAACACTTTTGAAAGCCTTGTTTTGAATGTAATTTTTTCATATTTTCTGCAAGTAAATAATTCAAAGTTTAGTATTTGTTCAGATGGATGCTACAACCCTTAATTGGTAACTGAAGTCGGTACCAGTCTAAGTGTTTGGTTAACGTCCGTAAAAACTAAAAAGAATGAAAGTTTACAACTTGTTCAATAAAGCAAAAAGCAAATATAAGGTTATGAGTAAATGTGGTATTGTGGTGACTGATCATTCTAGTTAAAAGTAGAATAGACCGAATTTACAGAAAGCTGCTGTATTTAGGGTAAAGAACACCGACAGATTAAGCAGGTACACCTTACCAAGTGTTACACTGTTCTATCAAACATATTGAACAGTTACTGATTTAGTATATATCCATTAGTAAATTACACACATGCTATCTCTATGATATTGTGCACTGTTAGATTCACCATAAGACATACTAAGAGTCACACTATATTATAACACATACTTGCTCTATCTAGAGTATTAAGTACATCCGAATGCAGCATTTACTATGTTTTGAGTGTCCTACTGCATTATTGCACACATCTGTTGCATCTAGGGAACTGATCAGTGTTTTCTACAAAATACAACATTTAGAAAGTGTCCTAGTGCAGTAATAATGTATTGCTCCTGAGTTTGTTTCAGATTATAAACCTAGGCATGAACAACAAAACAATAGTAAAAAAATGTGCTTAACATATTTAAGAAAAATTATTAGTTTATTGCTCAATATATTGAAACACATTTATTTTAAGTTTGTTCACCACTTTCAAGCAAGAATATAATGAAAAAAAAACAAAAACAATTTTATATTTAAATGGGTGATTTTTATTTTAATGTGTCTTTTGAGAATGTGTAATTGTGTCAAAAGATAAAAACACAAATTTAAAAAAGGAACTGCAGCACTTAATGATATCAATCACAGAAACACATTGTTCAACCGTGATGTTTTAGTAATAAAACGTTTTTTTAACCGTCCTCATTTTGATTATTTGTAATAAGATTTTTGCTATAGTCTTCATTTTATTTTATATAAAAGAATATAAAAATAAATTTCAAGCTACATTGTCATCATCGAAATCTCCAGGTTGATTGTGTGGTTAATGAAACTAAGTAGGCAAATTCACTTAAATGAAAGATGTAATTGGGAAAAACAACCAAATTGTCTGAAATGGAAGATGAAATTAGAAAATATATTATTCAATTGAATGAGTACAGTAATCAAAATGATGTGGCTAAAAATGTACATCATTAATAATCACTTTTTAAAACTCAAAATATGAAAGTACTGAAATGTTTGTGTTAAGTTCTTATTAGTGACTTGCTATCATCAAGAATCCACCCCAAAGAATGTTCTTTCTTTTATGATTTTGAGGAATAGGTAATTAAAAACATGAGAGCTATGACGTAGTTATTATTGCAATAGAGTTATTATTATAGAGTCCTTCGTTTGTGATGATCAGTGATCTTTTTTTTTTTTTACTAATCATACATCAAACTAAAGTCATGTATTAAAAAGAAATTGTTCATAATGATTACACACACACAAAAAAAATAACTGAAGCAGTGAGTCCTGTGTTAGTCTGAATTTCTCTTAATTGTCGTAAGTGTTTATTAAAAAATTTCAGCAATTGTTTTTTTATTTTTTTTTTGTGAGTTTAATTTTTTTTTTTTTTAATTTATTATAATGGAAAATATCCGAATTTGTCAATTGTTTTTTTATCGTGTAAAGTTCTAATGCCTTTAAAAGAAGTGTATCATATTTAATTATCGACGTTTACGAATGCATATGTGATTATGTCGGATGAGTTTTTATACTTAAAAATATTGTAATATTATTTATAAAAATATTGTAATATTATTTATAATGGGTGGCACGTTATTATGTAGTCGCTGTCTCTTATATATTTAGGTGGGGGTGGGTGGGGGAACATTTAATCAGTTTACACGGATTTTTCATTTTAAAAAATAAAATAAAAATAAAACTTTAAACTCTAAAAAATAAGAAAAAAAACAATACAAAAACTTTAACAAATTCTGATATTTTATTGTAATAAGTAAGGGTAGTTCTGCATTTCAAACGTCACTTGGACTTAATAATTGAAGAGTTCCATTCATTCCACCGAGTCAACCGGAAGTGCCAGACTGAATGTAAAGTCATCGATTTATCTTATTGTATGAATGAAAAGTTTCTGAAAGTAGGCAACAGTAATGTCTGAAGTGAAAATTTATCAATGAAATGAGTAGTTAGTGATTTTTTTCATTGTAAGAATTCAAATTCTATTGACTATTTTGTCAATAGTGATCGTTTAAAACGATTTTAAGAAAGTTCAAATTCTGTATAAGTAACAGTTGTTTTAACTTCATGTAAATAAGTAAAACGTAAAATTTTTATATTAATTGTTAGAGGTGATTTTTTTTTAAAATTATTATAATATGAAATATCGGATTATTCATACGAGAGTTGAGATTCGGTGGACCAGAAATGCGTGCACACTTTACGTATAACTTATATAGGAAAATACCCCCCTCCTAAATTATAAAATAATAACAATTTTCATAAATTTTTTTCTTAGCAGATATTTTTTTAGGCTGTTTACATGTAATTTGCCAAAAAAAGTAGAAACTTTTTTTTTTAGGGGTCGAAATACGAAAGGTGCACTTCTATAAATTTACCAAAAAAAAAAAAAAATGATATAGTGTTTTTTTTTCTTACGATACGTTTAATAAACAAAAAAATTAAGTTATAGAAATATTTGTAAATAAAATTAGCGATCTTAATTGTTGATTATGCCTAATGTACGGTTATGTTTTAAAATGTATACATTTAGTTTATTTATTAAAATATATTGCGTTTCACGTTGCGAAACTAAACAAACATGTTTTTGTATCAGTATTTACTTGTCTCCCCACGAGGACAGAATGCATAATAAACTCATATATATATATTTTTTTTACGATACGTTTAATAAACAAATAATATTAGCAATAAATATATTTTAATTTGTTGTGTTTTTTTTTGGGGGGGAATGAACACTTGTCAGTCAAATGTTTTTATTTAAGTGTGAAAATACCGTTTTATTTCGCTTACGAAGAGAAATGTAAATATTTACTTGCGTCCCCACGAAGGGAGATTGCATAATAAAGTCATATCGTGTTTTTTTTTTTTACGATACGTTTAATAAACCAAAAAATTAAGTTATAGAAATATTTGTAAATAAAATTATCGATCTTAATTGTTGATTATGGATGGTGAGGCCAATGTACGGTTATGTTTTAAAATGTATTTATTTTGTTTATTTATTAAAATATATTGCGTTTCACGTTGCGAAACTAAACAAACATGTTTTTGTATCAGTATTTACTTGTCTCCCCACGAGGACAGAATGCATAATAAACTCATATATATATATATTTTTTACGATACGTTTAATAAACAAATAATATTAGCGAATTTTTTTGTTTAAATAAAAATTAAGTTGTTTATAATTGTTGATTACAGAAACAAATAAAAAAAGTACGTAAACTTACGTTTTTCATATTTGGCGCGTTCAAAATGGTCTTATTGAGGAAGTGACATATATTTCACGCATGCGCAAATCGTTTTTGTACTCTGTCGTGATTTTTTAAAACATCCCCCCCCCTCAACGTTTCGAGCCATTTCTATACGAAAATATGAACGTTTCCCCCCAATTTTCAGAGATAGCACGTCTGGGGGCTGGCTGGTTTTAATAATGTAACCCGCGTGACCGTGTGTTGGGTAGTATCGGAGGAGAAGACCAACATACATACATACATACATACATACATACATACATACATACATACATACATACATACATACATACATACATACAGACAGGTGACGTTTATATAATAGATGGCTAATAAGATTAAGAAAATAAATAAACTCGTAACGTTTTAATTAAGAATAAATCAGAGTAAAAGTAACACATCGTCTTGTTTACATTTTAAATAACGCGCTCGTCTTGCGTCCATACTGAAGGATCAGAGGGAGGTAACCCATTCAATGGAGTAACGCTGGCTGTTCAATCAGTTGCGCAGTAGATTGATTGACTACGTAGCTCATTTCATATATATATATATATAAATAATAAAATAAATAATTATAATGTATAAGTAAGATTGTTAGCGAGCAAAATAGCGTAAATGCATGTGGAAATCTGAAGAAAACAATCATGAATGTATATTTGCGAATACTAATTTATTAGAAGTTTAAAATAAATTATGTAAATTGTAAAATGCGCATAGCGTTTTGTAGAAGTATATAAAGAAGCTAGCAGACTAAATAAATAGTAATATTACTCTGATGGAGTTTCGGCTTCAGACAGACAGACATATACAGACTCTCCATTATTAATAGGTAGCACACATAGTTCGGGTAAAAAACCTATACTTTTAGTACGTATATTTCTTAAAACGCTATACTTTGATTTGGAACTGTGCCCGAAGTTGTTGTTGTTTCGGTTATGATGTGTCCTTCTCCCAGACAACTGATCGACTATTATAGAAAGAAGCTTTTATTTTGCATCAGAGACTGAGACGCTGCTATTTTTGTAAACACGCCTGCTTGTCTGTGTAGACCACGGCAAAGTGGAAATACTGTCTAAAATGAAACGAATGCAGCATTATGATGCTACTTTTAACCTCATATAGACAGTTTGGGAAGTTAAAGTGGACGAATAATATATTAGAGAGAGAAAAGAGGAGAATAATGTGAAGGGGAGTGATTGATACAAAGTTGTATTTAATTATACGCGGAGTTAGAAATGAAGTCGTCACTTATACACGTCAAAATCTTCTTTTAACACTTGTTGCGCATGATTCTAGTTTAATTTTGTTCAGATTTCTTTTTCATTCTTTTTTCCTAAAATATTTTATAACAGTAAATGTAAGTGGGGGTAAAGGAAACACACTGCTGATTAGTTCACGAATAAAAGTGGACTTATATTCCGTTCAATCATTCAGATTAAATAGTTTGTGTACGGATCGTTGTTTTGTGCCATTTTGGGCGACAACCGCCCGCGAGTCGGTGGTAAACATTTTCCTGAATAATGGTTAATGAATAATATCGATATTTGTCATCGGATCGGATAGAAATACTTGACACATGATTGAACATGAAGAAAAAATAGACTTTCGCTTTTTTCTGCAATCTTTATGTTGAAATATACTGCGTTATTATTATCCACTCTGTATTCATACGTAACTTTTCGATTCTCTTCACACACACACACACACACACACACACACACACACACACACACACACATATATATATATATATATATATATATATATATATATATATATATATATATATATATATACCTGTGTGTATGTATGTACATATATATATATACATACACAACTAATAGAAATGTAAGTATATATGCATATATATATATATATATATATATATATATATATATATATATATTTATATGTGAGTATGTGTGATTGAAAGTATATACACGTACGCACAGACACACACACATATATATATATTCATATACATATATGTAAATATATATACATATAATTATATATATATATACATATTTATATATACATATATGTATATGTACATATATTTATATATATATATGTGTGTATACATATATATATATATATATATATATATATATATATATAAATAGGATCTCTAATAAGTAACTACATAATTTTAATTTAGAATACACTTATCAGACATGAGCTGTTTTATTTTTACATAAATCTATCAGCCTAATAATATATAGACCGGCAAATAAATGTCCCTGTCGGTCGCATTACCTTTTAGGCTACTGCGTCACTTAGTGTACACATGTTACAAAAAAATCGAAAGTGTACGACCGCACGGCCAGTGTACAAATGAATCGAAATTTTACGTGAGCAATTCTGGGGCACAAAAGAACCGAAAGTTTACGACCTTGCCTCTGTTGTACAACACATTTTCTTTTTTAATCATCGAAAGTTTCGGGACGCGTCTCTGGTGTACAAATGAATCGACAGCTTACCTACACAATTAACAACATACTGACGCGCCTCTAGTGTACAACATAATCGAAAGTTTACGACCGCGCCTCTGTCGTACAAAAGAATCGTAGATTATCGAAAGTTTCCGAACGGGCCTATGCGTACAAATGAATCGAAAGTTTACCTAAACAATTACATAAACGTAAACCGAAATAAAAATAAACACTCACAATGCCCACCCGCTTCACTTTCACAATTACGTCATTTCCGGAAGAATGAGTGCAGTTTTACAAATTAATATATTAAAGTGTTGATGTAATGTTCTCTCTTGAATCAGAAAGTCTAAGTCTGATTTAAGAATTCGATAGTTTTTGAATAAAATGTTAATTAATTGTATTAATGATTTTTATAAATGTTATTATCGAAAAAAATATCATAAATGCATATGGACATATGCACTACAAGTTATCAGTGTATATTTCTGAATATCTATTATTAGAACACTAAAACAAATTAATTATGTAAATTCAAAAAAACACATGTCGTGTGGGCTTATTTCATATGTATATATACGACCTGCTAGAATGATATATTACTAATATTACCTAGACGAACATACGGAAGACATCAAGTGTGTGTTCGAATCGCCGTCTTTGCATCAACTTTGTTCATTGTACATTTATTTATTATTTAATCTAAAATAAGTAGTTAAGAGTTTATCTAATGTAAATCTTACGTTTACAAAAAACTTTACGACGGACAGACAGAAATCCTGACATCGTGACAGAAAACCCCCTCTATATGTTATAAGCAGATCGAAAGGCGGCTTGCATGGTAATTACTTTCAAAATTCTAATGTATAACTGAAATAAATTGGAAATAAAATACAATTGGTATTATAATGTTTATCAAATAAAATGTACACTATCTGCGTCCGAATTACACACTGAATGAAAAAAATGGTTAACGTTAGAACAAAAGAAAGTATATAGTAACTTTTTAATATATGGGAGTCAATATATATATATATATATATATATATATATATATATATATATATATATATATATATATAATTTAGAACCGCGGAATGTCCACACTTAGGGATAGTTGTTAATTGTTTTCTCGACGTGCCGAGCTAGCTTTCCTGTCTCAGGTAGTAGTTGGGGTAATATGGCTCCGAGGGTTCTTGTTTTAGCCATCTCAAGCGCTTTCAATCATCTTGATCGTCATCAGAAGTTTGTTTATTTTTTCTCTGAGATTGTTGTTATCTTTTGTGTTTTTATCATTTTCTCTGATGTTTTAGCGAGAAATGAGGGAAACGAGAAGAGTAAAGTGAGTGATTGAGTGATTTTTTTCTGATTTGTATATTTGCGTATTCATTGTATTTATGAATTTTGTTTAGTTATGTTGTTTTATTATTGTTTTATTTATTTATCGATTTAATCATTTACTTTTTGTATTCTTATATATTTATTAGTTTTACTTTCATCCTAGCTACTGCAACAAAAAGCTAAAACGAAATCAAAAACAAAATCAACAGACATATTTTTCTCTTACACCAACAAAACGTACTTAAACTTCTCTAATACTCTACTCTCAGAACTCGAAAAACTATTCCTTAACCTCGAACTGAACTGTTACCTCTCCCGAACATACGATCATTAAATAAAGCGACTAGACATACTCTACCCACAGATTCAATACTTAAGAAACCACGAAAAGGTCAATACACACCGCCACCGCCTGATTTAGTAAAGGCTGAACGCGTAAACACCTGATATGATGACATACACTATTACGCAGTAGCTAAGTGGTTAACAACACAGTCTGAGCGGACTGACAACCTGGGTTAACCTGGTTCAAATCAACAACACTTTAATCAAAACTCACACCTAACTTTGTGAATAACCTCCTGGACAGGAGATAAATAAAATACCCCCATTTTACTGTTTTTTAGCGATAGGGACACTCGGTTTTAAAATTTAAAATACAAGAATTTTAACTGGTTGTTTTTTATAAGCCGAAGGGTTAAACAATTTATTAGAGGTGTTATTAAGAACATCTAGAAATGGGAGTTCTTATTTACGTTTAGTTTTATTGTGAATTTAAGAACATAGTCTTTTGGAAAAGGTCTTGAAGTGTGTATTTGTTGATTATTATCAGCTAGAACAAGAATATCGTCGACATAGCGTACGGAAACATAAGTTTAAAAAAAAATATTTTGTAAATAATAATGTTATTGAATATTTTGAAAATGTTTTGTACATAATAATATATAATAATAAATCGTTTAACAGTTTCACTTATAAAAAGTAACCAGCTTAAATTATAATCCTTTACATTTCAAGAGCGAGTGCCCCTATCGCTACAAAATAGCTATTGTTAAAAATCTACTAAATCGTGTCAAATTCATCTCCTCCCCTAATAAATACTATTCATTGAATAGAAAAGAAACACTAGTAGAAATAATGATAATATTCAACATCACAACTCAAACAATATTAACATATACTATTGTAATCAAATGCAATCAAACTTTAGATTAGAAGATCTATATTCATACACAATAACTTAAAATTAACAATATCACATATGAAACCAGTGGAAACGTTTAAAAATGCAAAAAGTAATGCGATTTTGTTCTGTGATGCGATCCAGGTTTGCTCAATTTAAAATCGTCAACAACTTCCTGGAACAATGCGGAAAAAGTTCTATTTGCTTTTGACACCCGAGGATTATTCGACGAAGAATCGAAAACGTTTGTGAAAACTATGAAACATATGGAACATGTATTAATTTATTTTATTTAGGATAATTGAACACATGTAAAAGTTATAATTAAACAGACGAATTTTATTATTTTTACAATGTTTGCATAAACGAGAAAATGCTGTATAAATAGGCACCAGTATATATATATATATATATATATATATATATATATATATATATATATATATATATGTGTGTGTGTGTGTAAAGGAGTAAGGCTACTAACGTTTGTAACAAGTGTTTTGCAACATTTATTTATTATTTTGTTATTTTATCAATTTATCATTGTATATAACACGTTCAAAGCGGTGATCCGCTCGCATCAGATATGTACACCCATTTATATATATACATATATATATATATATATATATATATATATATATATATATATATATATATACCCATTTATATATATATATATATATATATATATATACCCATTTATATATATATATATATATATATATATATATATTTTAAAATTTTATTCCATTAGTTGCGACAAAACAAGTTCTGTTTCATTGGTGCTAGTAAATAGCGACCAACACCTCAGGCTAACAGTGGAATCCGAATGGCATACGTTTCAAATTTAGCTCAACGGGAGATTGAAAATTGAAAATACATTGGAGGGGGACAAAGTTGGGGCTTTGTCTATAACGGTGACATGGGACATGAGAGGGGAGGTGGGGACTCCAACAAGTCGTGTTTCAAAATATTGCGTGGGAGGTTTTCCCGTGTTTGTGCTGTGATGATCTCAATTTCAGCCGGGGTGGCGGTGAGGGCGACGGCCAGAGTGAGTGAAATTAAAATGAGAATAAAATTATGATTATAACCGTCATTCTTATTTTATTTTAATTCTAATAGGTAATTATCATGTGGATAAAAATGTTTGATAATTTTAATTTAGGCTATTAATTGCTACTTCTGCATTTTATTTATTCTATTTTAATGTCTTGTTTATTATTTGTAGTGAATTTTGTTGTGATTATATTTTTTTTAAATTGTGATTATATAATACTAAGATCAATACTAGTGGAATCATTTTATAATAAAAGTTTAATGGTGTTACCAGTTTTAGCATTAACAAACCGATTATGATTACAATAACTCTCCCAATAATACCTACGATAGTCGCAGTGATAATAGCCTTAATCAAAGCCTAAATAAAAATAAAAATAAAGATAAATATAAATAAAATTAGAATAAAAATAGAAATAACAAGTTAGTAAAAATATTAGTGATAATAATAATAATAATAATAATAATAATAATAATAATAATAATAATAATAATAATAATAATGATAAATATCACCATCATTACCATCCTGCTACTTGTGAAGTCAACAAGTGATGGTAGGCTTTTTTGTTCTACTACCAATGACAAGGACTAAGTACCAGTTAATAATTAAGTGTTCAAGATAGTGATCGAAGGGTTAAGTAATTGAGATTATATTAGTCCAAGTGATATCAGTGTTAATCGCTATCCCAGTTATGGGTTTATGTGGGAGGTGATTTTGGTAGAATTGGTAGTATGGCTGAGAGGCTATTGAGGCTGTGCATTATAGGTAGTACGTAGAGATTTGATGTTATTTGTAGTTTAGAGAGGTGGTTATACATTTATAGATTAATCAGGACTTGTCGGGGTGGGGTTGGGTGGTAAATTTGTGTGGGTGGGTAGGGGGTTATAATGTGTTTTGGGGTAGTGTATAATGGGGGGGGGGGTTAATGTTATCATTCATTTTTGTAAAAAAAAAAAAAGGATTTTGTTTTTTTAATTTTTAAAAATTATGTGGGGTTGGTGTTGGGTTAAGGTGGGGTATGTGGGTTGCTAAGGAGGTAGAATCTACTATGTTTACAGTTGATAGATGTCTCTTGTTTTCTATTTAGGAGTTTGTTTTTGTCCTTAAAGCGGATAATTTCCAGTGTTTCATTCACGCATAATCTACATGGAGAGTTTATTGATTTGCAGGTGCTGGATTTTTTCAAGATTTTCCACTTAATTATGGGAGTTTCTTTTTTTGTTTTTATTTTGTGGTAGTGTAGTGAAAGTCCAGTTTGCCCAGGATGGTCTGGGTTGTTGAAGGAGAGTTTATGGTTGTAGAATCTTTCCTTGAAGTTTTTACCTGCCAGACCAATATAATAGTATGTCTGGGATGGGTTTTCAGTTGAGGAGATAGATGCCTCATAGACCATTTGGGTTGATAGGCACTTTTGATTTAGGGGGCAGTTTGATTTGTTATTACAGTTGCATGATCTTCTAGAATTTGAGGTTACTGAGGTGTTTAGTATTTTCATGTTGTGCTTTTTTATGATACTTTGTCACCACAACAATAGCTGAGTTTTAATGTATTCTTATTAAACATTTTATGGAGTGTGTTGTTATTGGAGAAATGAGTGTTTATTAAGTTCAGGAATGTATTCCCTAATTTGGTTTTAGTTGAGTTGTTAAATGGAGTTGTATACCAGATAATTTTCCTATTTCTATTTTTGTTCCTATTAGGGTTATTTTGTGTAGTTGGGATATACTCTATTTTGGTATTTTTGTATCCACTCTCCTTTAGTGCTTTATTATAAAAGTTCTTATGTTTATTGAAGATATCTATATTGGAGGAGTTGTTGCTAATCCTTCTACTAATTAATTCAGGGATGTGTTTGCTTACAGATCTAGGGTGGTTAGATAGTGGGTTGACATAAAGGGGGTAGGAGTTATCTTTAGCTCATAAGTATCTCTAGCGAGGTTGAAGGTAATATCGAGGAAATTGACCTGTTTAACATTTGATGCTATTTCAGCCTTTAGGCCTATTCGTTTAATTTCTTTTCTTTGGATATATATATATATAAATAAATATATATATATATATATATATATATATATATCTATATATATATATACATATGTACATATATATATATATATATATATATAGATACATATATATATATATATAGATAGATAGATAGATAGATACATATATGTATACACATATATACAGATATATGCATATATATACATATAGATATATACATATATATACATATATATACATGTATATATATATATATATGCATATATATATATATATATATATATATATATATATATATATATATATATATATATATATATATATATAGTTACGGACAGGCTTTTGTAAATTTTTATATAGATCTAGTGTTTTATGTTTCTGAATGTTTAAGATAAGGATTGATACTTTGTATTTTTTAAATTATTTGGACAACTGTTATAATCGTCAGTGTTATCTCACAACTTTTCGACCAATGTAAACTTAGTCTGATATATCTTGTCGAATTCCCGAGTTCACATATATTACAGATGTATTTAACTCCCTTCACTTGTTTGAAGAAGCAAATAGAGTACCCCCTGTTTATGTCGATCGCAAGTTTCGCTCTATCATCTTTTTCGATTCGCTCGATACGTGACGTACTTTTGTAAATTGTTTTAAGACTAATATTAAATAGGAATACTTCATAATACACACAATAAAATGTTTATATTAGCATTCACGTCTAAAATGTTAGTATATCAAAGCTATTACAGTCGCACCCCAAATACGATTACTATTCAAACCACTGATCTGCAACCCGTTAGCATCTAGATTAAAATTCTTATTAATTATCCTGCTTTTTAGATCATCACAATGCCACCCTATGATATAGTTTAAAAAATAGTTCGATACTAAATTTCCCCGCGCATTTTGATGAGTATTGTTCCTTTATCAAGATGCTTTACATCTTATTCTATGATATATTCGTGTTTGACATCCACAACAAAAATTCGACGTTGTACCTCGTGTATAATTTGGAAATCATATAAATTAACACAAATTAAGAACATAAATGTTTATAAGGGGTATAGGGCGATGATAAGGCGTGTGCATAGGTTCTCATTTATTCCTCGAAAAATCTACGTATGCTTACATATGCAATTAGTTATTTATATTTTTCAGAATTTATTTAGTCAAAGCTTATCCCATGTTGACTGCTTTATCTGAACTCAGGCTTTAAATCTACTTATAATATTAGGAGTACGTTCTCTGTCAGGATTTCTATCTGTCCGTCGCTAGAAAGTTGGTAAACGTAAGCATTACAGTCTTAAAGTTTCGATCTTTATACAACGGGTGGACACTAGGTGACGTGGTATCCAAGCAAAAAATGCGACCGAAAGAGAGCATTTATTTGCTAGTCTAATACTATAAAATGTAAAATTAAACAATAAACACTCTAATAAACACTCTAATATCGTGTAATGGGGTTCGCACAAAATAACAGAGAGTATATCATCTAATCCCGAACAACAACAGATTTTTCTGTTAAGCGTTATATTGCATCGCGAAATAAAATAGTTACAGCCCTTGCAAAATTCATCAATAGGATTGCTTTCTTTTTAAAAGACATTTGACTATTTTCCTAATAAGCTATTTAAAAATAATAGACCGATAAGCTTCGCTTCAATATAAGACGGTTCACCCAAGGATGTTTGATAGTAATTTAGAATCAAAACAATTACCCGAGGGCTAAATAATTTCAGAAAACTCTACTCCCTTGTAATCGTCTCCAGGGGGTGGATACACACGTCTTTTATTGTACTGAATACTCCACAAAACGTATTCTTTAACATTTAAATTCACTTCACAGTTAATAAAAACTGGATAGTTTTGATAATTTTAACAATGCTATTTGCTTTAATCCCTGAGGGGTTGATTTCTTATTTAAAATATCATTTAAATTTTAAAAGAATTAAAAAGAAGAATTATATATATATATATATATATATATATATATATATATATATATATATATATTACATAATGTGTGTGTGCACGTGTTAGTGTGTGTTGGTCGGGGTGTGTGTGCGTGAGTGAGTGTTCCTTGTTTAATTATTTCTGCAGTTTTCCAACTGGGTTGGTGTCGTTCCAGGTCAGTAGAGATTGAAGAACGGTAACGATTGCCAATACGATTCTTATTCATTTTAGAAACATTTTTAAAATTTAATTCCTTGCTTTTTTGTTGTTGTATTCAAATGTTTTTCTTTCTTTCTTTTCCATAGTTTTGCACGTGTTTTTCGTTTTCATTTCAAAGTTGCGTTCAGTTTAGCAAAAATGAAATAAAATAGAATAAATAACAAAATTAAAAAAATGACAAATATATTTTATTATCAGACACATTTTTATCCTACAACTTTCGCTTTCAAATGTCACCAATTTAAATCCTCGTTTATAAAAAAAAATATTTATTTATTTATTTATAGAACGTGAACGCAGCATTGTCTTCGTAATTACCGCCCGAGGGGGGCCTTTTTAAATAATCGTTCGTCCACAACGGATATCCCAGATTTTGCACGTAAATAGACCACGGGAAAGCGCCTCCCACACACGCTCAAAAACGGAAAACAAAAGCGTAAAGAAAAAGAAAACAGAAAGCTATTATGACTGACAATTTAAATTTGAAATTAAAATTTAAAAGAAAAGAAGCTAATGCTATAGTTAACATCGCTATTGTTATTGCTATCACCAATGCCTCTAATTTGGTATTTCGAAATGATTGAAAAGTTAAAGAACTGTGAAAAGAGGTCGGACAGAAAATAACGCAGACATCGACACCATAATAGGATCAGAAAGGTAATGGAAAATTGGAAAGAAGGTACTGGAAAAAAAGAAAATAACGGAAAGAAATTCAGAGCAACGGATCCGGATGTCTTAGAAATAATGATAATGTGAGTAAATATTACATTTACTAGTGAAGAACAAAAACAAATGTGAGGGAAGAAAGCAAAGAAACAAAAGTAGGAAAAGAAAAAAAAAGAAAACAACAAAAGATTTTAGTAACATTTCCTCCAATTGTGTGAAACACGTACATCTCAGGCAGAAACACCCGCTGCTGTTAAGGAATAAAATAGATCCTTAGATGTATTCACCTCATAGGCAGAAAGTTGGACACAAGGTCATGTGGGGTTTTGAAAATCCAACGAATTAGAGACAGTGCACTCTTACCCACAAACATGCCTGAACAGCCACGTCGGCATTCCCCGAAGAGGGCGCGTCAGGCGATTAGTAGTCAACTTATCAGAGAGAAGGTACAGCCTGGGAGGGGGAACCTCATATGGCTGAATAAACTCATACCTTTGCGAAACAGCAACATA
This sequence comes from Sepiola atlantica, assembly GCA_963556195.1. Lineage (NCBI taxonomy): Eukaryota > Metazoa > Mollusca > Cephalopoda > Sepiida > Sepiolidae > Sepiola > Sepiola atlantica. The sequence continues at coordinate 41,673,697 of OY744518.1, forward strand.
TTAGAACAATAAACCAGATAATATATTACATTCATTTTGTATCTAAAATGGATAAAGATCAACAGCGAAGCATGCTTTTTATTAATACTTTTTAACACTAAACTACACCCAAAAGTGATGTTTACTCTTATTACAAGGAATTTTTGATGAATGAAATAGAATAAAATATAGCGTCATCTTATATTTATCAATGGCTTGTTAGAATTAATAATCCGCCCGTTGTATAATTACCTTCTTAATTGTAAACTTTATTTGTTTTAACATAGTCCACTCCAAACAAAGCAAACTGCCACTTTAGACGTAAGGGACAACTAAGAAGTAAGGTGAAAGTTTGTGGGCTCATCCTAAATTCCGAGCTGTGCAGTGATATGCTTGTTCATATTAGTTTTAAATTTCTGCATGTCGGTAAAGTCGGGGAAACAGGGTGCAGGGATGGAGTTCCAAAAGCCGGCAGCACGAAGAAAGAAGCTATTGCTGCATCCTTGTGATTGTTTTGCAAGTACTTCAATGGAATGTGCTCAGATGAAATTGCTGGTCTGGTGCCCTCTCGACGTAAAAACACTGGACCAACCCGATAAACAGAAAAATTCCATCAATTTACTGTGAAGGTCACCAGATTCCGGAGAGACTTCTCCATTAGCTTTTTTCCTCGTGCTGTCGGTCTCTGGAACTCCCTCCTTGCTCCCTGTTTCCTAGACTGTACCGACATGCAGAGATTAAAAACAAATTTAAACAGACATCTTTCTGGACAGCTCCAAACACAGGAGGGCACCCAAAACCTACTCTATAATTCAGAATAGCCCCTTAACGTCTACAGTGACGACCAGCCTTTTTTTTGGGGGGGGGGGTGAAATATCTTTTTTAAAAAAAGATGTGCTCACAATACTCCATACACAGGCGGATTGATGAATGAAAGGAACTTTGTGTTAGCAGCATTAAATGTTACCATCTATTCATTACTCCATTCTACTACGGACTGGAGATTACTTTCTAAGATTCAGCCATTACCTCAGATGTGTTCGCGTCCGTATTGCCTTCATGACGAGAGTAGAGCGTGATGTCGTCAGCAAATTCACACATTACAGACACATGCCATCAGGGTAGTCGTTTATGAAAATCAGGAACAAGAAAGGTCCGCGGATCGATCCATGGGTGGCACCTGCATTTATGTCATCTTGTTGGGATGAACGGTCATCGAGGGCCACTTTAATCTTTCTTTTTGTTAGAGAAGGATCTAATTTTACTAAATATCCGTGCAGTAATACCCTAAGGGGCCAGTTAAGCATTGAAGATTTTCCTGAAATCACAAGTTCCTAGTTTCTGGGACTGAATGTGTTTTCTGGTCATCTCTATATACCTTCTCTTTGCTTCACCTATCACAGCCTTACATTTTGTTCTTGACTCCATAGATTTTTGTCTATTTTTAGTTGATTTTGACGGCCGAATTGTCGGAATGGAAGCTTCCTCTGAGCAATAGAAACTGCACATCTCAAGCTGAACCATTGAGGAAAGTAGGGTGATTTATATAATGTTCGCATGAAGATATATCCGTTTTATCCATTTAGTTAACTCATTTGCGCAAGGAAAGAAAAATGTTTTACTCCATAGAGCGTCACTAATGTGATTCCTGATTGATTCCTGAGTGTAGTATCTCGTCGTTTTGAGCAACGGCTCATCAGCTGCTGAACGACATTTTAGGGTTTTATCAATAATTACCAAAATGTTATCAGAGTTTCCGAGCGGGCTATGGGCATTCGTCACACAAACATCGAGCAGTGAGGTCAAGAACTGATCGATAATTGAGGCGGGTCCACACGATCAGCTAAACGGGTCGGTAAAGTGACAGTCTACGAGAAAGCGTGCGCTAGGAAAAGAACTATACGTAGAGTAAAAAGCTGCGTCTGTATAGCTGGAGAATCCAAGCCAATCACGGTGATGTGCATTGAAACCACTATATATGTATTTGGATACAAGTCAAGTTAGACTGTTATATCTATGCTTTCAGAGATAAACTTAAGCAGAATACGTTCCTGGGTCGGAAGAAAACGTTATAAGACATATAAGTTACTAACGCCGTGCTTTAAGGTTAATCTAACGCACTTGTAGGCTTAATCATCTCGTTATAGCCTATTTCTCTTGTCAAAGGTAGTGGCTCCAAATATGAACTTCTAGCCTGTGCATATGTTTGTCAAAGTGTTTACGGTAGAGTCCGAGGTGTTTGGTAATGTCAAAAAGATGTGAGGATATTGGGTTTTGTAGGTTTGTTTCACTTAGTGCCAGGATATCCGGGGAGTTTACTAGGGGAAACGTTTCTACGTCATTGATGTTTGTTCTAAGCTCCCGGGATTTGTGAACACTAGCCTCAATGGTGGAGGCGAAGGGTTTTTTTGCGGTGTCTGGTTAGAAACACATAGTAAAATAATTTAAAAGAACACCATGAATACACTATGGGAACAGCTAGAGTTATATATATATATATATATATATATATATATATATATAAAAGGAGATTGTAGTTTGCTTGAAGCATTGCTGGTAAATGTAAGTGTAAATTAGTCGTCCAAAGCTATAGCAATGCGATGTGGTTGCCGTGCTTTCACTTTTCTTTTCTTTTCTGCGTTTATTTCTTTTCACTTTTCCATCTCACGGCAACCACATCGCATTGCTATAGCCTTGGACGACTAATTTACACTTATATATATATATATATATATATATATATATATATATATATATACTGAATAAATATGTTTCACAGGACGAGAATCAGCAATAATTATAGCCTTAGGTTTACATTTCAATGCTTTCTCTTTATTTGCGGTATATTGTGCGGTTTATGTGCTCACCACTTGGTTATAAAGCTAACACAAATAGTGTAACGACAGTACTCACCTTGTCGCTTAGAATACATATTCCACAATTCATATCGATACTTTTAGTAGTACACGATTAAATCACCTGCATATATACGATTGACGCTCACACGTGCTTACCGATTAAAAAAATATATTACTTAATATGATTAAAAAATTATGCAGAGCAGATGTTTTCATTACATTTAGTGGATGTAACTTATTTTAAAAGTTTATGGAAGGGCGAGGGTGTTCGAGTAAAGACACATTCTAAATGGTGAATTTACTTAAAAAATAATGTGCTCATGTTACTTACCGTGATGACGAGAATATATATTCAAATATTCTAAATGATCATTTCATAAAAAAAATTAAAAACAAATACTTATTTATATATACCTCCCTTATAGTTAATATTTAAAAAATATAATGTTCCCATGTTACCTACCGTAAATTCATATAATTGCAGATTACAATCTCACTCTCTCTCACTCTCACCCACCCACACACACACACACATATATATATATATATATATATATATATAATTTTTTATATCATGTATCTACACAACATGTTATAAGGATATATTTTAGCCTGACGATTCTCTACGGAGATGAAACGCGGAAGCCCTTGTGAAGCTTAATTGCCATTAATATATTTTCGTAGCTTTATATATATATATATATATATATATATATATATATATACATATATATATATATGTATGTGTTTATATAAATGTTCATATATACACTTTTATGCATATGCTTTTCTAAATTAAATATACCAATATATATATATATATATTATATATATATATATATATATATATATATATATATATATATATATATATATATATATATATATATATATACTATTGGTCCGTTTCAAAGGGCAGGGGCTGAAGGCAGTAAATCTAAAATTGATGCCGTTAAAAGAAATTGCTTGGGCAGTTCCAACATCGTCTTTTTTAGAATTGGTGACAAGAATCATCATCATAAATTCTGGTCCCTTTTTGGGGAGGCAAGGGAACCAGTTTTATGCTTGGCTATTCTGTAAAGCGAACAAATAAACAAATACAAATGTGAAGCCAAAAGATCAGTGCCTGCAATAACTTCCAGTTCGATTTTATTCTATGTTATTCCCGCTTCGATTTTTTTTTTCATTTATTTTGTTCGCTTCCCCGTTTTAGGGACGCATAGACAAGGAGTATGTCTAATAAAACAAACTGATACAAAAAAGTCCAGCTTAGTTTATATTTTATCGGCATTCTGTGTTTGAATTGCTTGCCTCTGACTCAATTGGGCGTGGGAGTTATAAAAATCGTAAGGCTAATAAATAAGTCTTCCCTTTATATTGCATTCCTTTATTTGTACGTCTACATGTTGGAAGAAATATGCCCTTTTTATTGTACGAAGGTTCAGCCGAACGAGTATGTCTTGAAGGGAATCGCCTATTCTTCGTTATTTAAAGCGTGCTGCCGCTGTCTTAATGTTCAGCAACACGTATTATAGAATAGGCTAACTGAGTTCAAATTCAACCGAATCTGTGAGATTAATGTATATACAAGTAAGCTTCAAACCCTGACGATCCTCGCTACATAATTTAATACAGAATGCCCATCTAGAGGACGGCTATTATGTTGTGTAATTAAACGTGTTTATTAGCAGGGTACCTTGACGTGTGTTCAAAAGTCATCTTCATGGGCGTACCTTTTGGTAGGGAAGTTTCATCATTCTACACATACCGCACATGGTATTCACAAATGGTCACCCATCGGGTACCTGATCGGATCAACGTGATCTAAGTGAAACGAAGTGTTAACTTGAGTATGCAATATGCTAAACTCGATTGGCGAAGATACAACACTTTTATTGCTCGACAAACTTGTCTAATTATTATTTTTTAAATATTTCTTAAATAAAATGTCCTTATTTAAGATATTAAGATCATTTCTGATTAATGTAAAATATATCTATTAAATGTAGATATCACAAGTTAGCAGTTGCTACTCATGGTTAAATAGTGTGTTGTGTTCGACTAATTGTATGCCACTTTTTAATAAATAGTATGTTTCGCTATGACATAGCTCCGAAACAGTGATATGGCGAGTAACAAAACACCACAATAGTCCGTGCATAATATTGAGTTTATCTTTGGAGGTGACGGTGTTTAAGTGGATATCGACACGGACTGAAAACCTGGGTGTTCCAAGTTCGAATCCTGTCGATTCCACAGTATCACTTTAACTTAGGGATGTTGGCAACCTTCTTGTGGTCTTTCCCGTAAGTACTCGAGGTATTTCCAAGTAGATTTCTAACAAGAAAAACATATAGGAAACAAATACTAACACCAGAATCAACTGATTCACACGAAAGAAGAAGATTGAGTTTATCTGTACCCAGTTCGGCTAGGTAAAATGTTTTATTTCTTAGAAAGATTCGCCACGTTTTCCCCTCTCCCCTTTAGTTTATAAATATAGAGTTGATTTTCGTATGAGGTACTCATGACCATGGCCGACCACGAATTACGCTAGACACGACTGTTTTTTCTCCAAAAAATGAGAAATTAAGAAAATGACGAAATAAAAATTAAATTGCTGGAACTCAGTATGTTTCACAAGTACGTCTATACTGACCTTCCTCGTTAATTATTACTGCGCTCTTTGGACTCGAATAGATTAACTATATTTCAAATATTTGTGTGAGCTAATAATGTGTAATCTCCTACAAGACAAAATTATACCTGGATTGTATAGATCTGATTTCATATTTGGTTCTGAAACTTTGCCAAGACTGTGGTTACAATCGTATGTATTTCTACATATAATACGAATTACTGCTGTAGTGACAGTAGGGTCAATTAATAAATACGCTGATAATCTCTCTCTCTCTCTCTCTCTCTCTCTATATATATATATATATATATATATATATATATGAAGCAAACTTATCTTCACTTTGTTCCAATTTAAATGAATGACTATTTTCTTTGAGTAAGCCTCGGGGTTCGATAAACGTCTAGAATTGGCCTTCACTCCAGACCTGATATGGCAGACTTACATTAAATCTGTTGCTGGAAAGAATGTTCGATCTTCTACTTCTCCTTCCTGGCGCAATCCACTACCTTTATAAATGTTAAATAAGTCATAAGATTGAGTACTGTTTAGACATCCGGGGAGATGTCGTTAAGAGCACTCTTCCCAGCCTTAAAAGAGTTCAAATCCTATTTCGAAATCTAGTAAGTTCTATCATCTGTCCTATCTTTCAGCCTCTTTCTCACAGAATACAGTTTTCGAGTATTTGTCTGTCTATCATTTTTTTACATCCCTGTGAGAAAAACTCCTCCATTCCCAACAAAAACTTCGAACAATCTAAATAATTTTCCTTTCTTTTTCCGTATACAGAAACAAAACATTACTTCCATCAACAAAGGTTCGTTCCAAGAACTACCGGTATTTGGAGTATATACCTCGGCGCGTCTCTCCAGCTAACTACATCGTGTTTGTTTTCAAGTTCAATGTTAACATATATTGTTGAGCTGCCTTCTTATATAATCATATTCTACCAAGTTTGAACCATCGTTACCAATCAACTGCAGTGTTGTCATACTCTCAATCAGACAACCTCATTCACTCTTATTCTCCAGTGACTTTTGGGCCCCGACAAGCGATGACCCATTAGAAGAAAATAATTTGCGTATTCCTGTATGTGAGTCGTGGCATCACACTAAGAACGGTTAATCTAAGGACGAAAATAACAGCAGAGTTTAAATAAACATCTTCGATCATATGTCCTTATCAATGTCAGAAACCGCTAAAGCCTTTTTTAAAACTCATAATTATCAATCAACACTACGTATAAATTACATTACAAACAAATGTTCCGACATTTTTTGCGTTCCCTTGTACAGCCGACCGCAGACAAATTCGGAAACTTTTCACTGCTAGTAAGTATAAAAGAACTACTTACAATAGATACACTAAAGATCAATTCATCGTATGCATTTTACATTGTATTCTTTAATTAAAACTAGAAAGTTTTTCAATATTACTTTATTTATTGATCACACTCGAATTTATTTAGATTCATGCGAATGTTGTATACCTACGTAGAATTCAACACATTTTAAGTTAGTTTAAAAGATGCAATATGTTCGTTTAATCGGTGGTCGTGTTGATAAAGGGCTCGACTTCAGTTCCAATATTGTATACCATCTTTCCAGTGTTCGGTATCACTTGAGACGATTATTTATTTCGCTATAGCGTTCCAGTTATCCTGTAGCCGATACCAATCATCATCATACATCTTAACGCGACACTTGTTTATGTGTTTTAGTTGTGTATGCAAAACAATAGAGATAATGATAAACAATAGGTTGATTTGGTACTTGGAATCCAACGGCCTTATTAGCAATCTACAATGCAATAAAAGAGGTACGATAGACCATTTGGTTCGATTGGAAACGGCCATAAGAGTAACTATCATTCGAAAATAACATCTCATAGCTATTTTCATTGACCTAGAGAAAGTGTACGATACAACATGAAAGTATGGCATAATGAGATATTTGAACGATCTCGGTCTTAAAGGTAGACTACCACACTTTATTGACGGGTTTTTGTCAAACCGAAATTTCAAGTTCGCATCGGATCTACTCTCTCTGAGATAAAAAAAAAACTCCGGAAGAGGGTGTTCCACAAGGCAGCGTGCTATCTGTGACTCTGTTTAGCATAAAAATAAATAACATAATAAAAAGCTTATTACCCGGAGTAGATGGATCCCTATACGTTGATGACTTCCTAATCTACTACAGGTCTAAACATATGCATACCATTGAGCGCAAATTGCAACCATGTCTGAATAAAATAAATAAATGGGCAACAGAAAATGGATTCCGATTTTCTCAGGCAAAAACAATATGTGTTCATTTTTCTCAGAAGAGAAAATTACACAATGACCCAAGCCTGAAACTCGAAAAGATGGAAATTCCGGTTGTAGACGAATACACATTTTTGGGTGTAATTTTCGATAAAAAAACTGACCTTTATTCCACACCTGAAATATATAAAGGCAAAATGTAACAAAACATTACAACTACTACGTGTGGTAGCTCACACTGAATGAAGTGCAGACCGAAACACTCTCCTGAAACTATATAGATCATTGATTAGATCTAAATTGGACTACGGTATTTTTATATACCGATCAGCTAGAAATACCTATCTTAAAATACTATACCCGATCTACCATGGAGGACTAAGATTAGTCCTTGGAGCCTTCATAACATCGCTTGTTGAGGGTCTCTATGTTTAAGCTGACGAGGCACCTGCAGATATCAGAGGTGAGAAGTTGGCTTTGCAGTACTATATTAAATTGAAATCGTGTTCATCAAATCCTGCATATGAAAGCACATTCCATCCAAAATACAGACAATTATTCCAAAGAAATGAAAGGGCAATAAGACTCTTTGGCCTTCGAATGGAAATAATCAACAAAGTAGCAGGATTGGACCTGACAAAAATACACGATATTATAATACCAAAAATACCACCTTGGACCATAAGGACCCCAAATATCTTGCTAACCTTAAACAAACTTCACAAACAAAACACCCATCCTCTGGTTTTCCACGAGGAATTGGAGAAAATCGAAAAGACCTATCAAAGACATAGGTACATCTTCACAGATGGATCGAAGCATGAAGAAGCAATAGGATGTGCTGCAGTATACAACAATAATATAAATAAAAAGCGTCTCCAAAATGACACTTCCATATTTAATGCAGCTGCATATGCTGTCGATGTGGCGCTCGATTTCATTCTGAAATCCAAGAAAAATAGATTCATTATCTTTTCAGACTCTTTGTCTGTGCTGATACCCCTTAAAAATAGGAAATTTGACAATCCATTGGTAACCAAGTTGCTATGCAGGATGGAATATTTGTCAAAAGACAATGAAATATTGCTGTATTGGATCCCAAGTGATATCGGAATCAGAGGAAACGACCAGGCTGATAGGGAAGCCAGGTGTGCATTAGGCATGGACGCGGAGACCAATTTTCAGATTCTATTCACAGATTTAAAAATAAAAATCATCAACATCTGTATTTTTCAGAAATATCTATAGTTAGATTTTAGTGTCTTTCAAATAGAACACATACTCCTTCATGTACATATGGAACATTACTTTCTCAGAGTTCAGTATACTGTTAAAATCTGGTATAAAATGTACAATCAGTGTCATCTATTACTTAACTAACAACTTTCTTGGTGAATTATCCTTCTAACCAACGCATATTTTTATATAGAGAGTAAATGAATACTGTAACTCTCCTATAAAATCAAGTGAATATTTGAAAGTAATTTTACTCAAATATAATATTGTATTTGCTAACGAGTTTTAGTAATCTATTAAATAAAATAATCGGGACTAATTGGTTAACGATACTATTATTATGTTATCGTACGTTCCACATATTTGCTTGAAATGAATACCAAAAATATTAATACATATTTTCATAGAATAAACCCACCAAGTGACCAGTATGCTTCTAGTAGTTCTATAATTATGCTTACCATTAATATATCTCATAATTATGATGTGATATACTCACACCGTGTGACGACCAACTTGATAGTGTACAGTTAATTGCGCGTAACCAGAAATATAATTTATCTTCCGCCTTTCACATCTCTTGAATGAAAAACTGCATGCGGTTGCTTTAAACTATCCGACCATGTAAACGATGAAGTGAAATTGAAGCGTTATCATTACTGGTCCATAGGATATCACTTTCTAGTATTTCAAAGTTGTTTCGCATATCAGTCATGAATACCATATTAAGTAAGAATATTGGTTAGATATTTTTTGTAAAAAAAGGGATATGATCTCTATCATCATGGTGCATTACAAATATGAATATGAATGCGAATAAATAAAATCGAGACACCTATCTTATCTACATTCATTATTCTCGCCCACGAGGTTATGTTTCCGGTCGAGTTCATCACTGTTTGTTTTTTTATACAGACCAACGTCCACAGCGTTTTAAAACCGTCACCAAATATCGTCAATATCTTGGCTATGGGACAACTTAGACTTTATTTAACCTCAGGATATCGAGGTCTAAGTTCACGGCCAAGATCACGGAAAAAGTTAAAGTGACGCTTTGGGCGATAACTTTCTTTCTAGTCATCGTATAGACTAGTCACGTTGTGCATATGTAGCCAATGAAGCCAAACATCCTTGAACCTGATATTTGATCGTGAAAAAGTTCGGTAAATGTCAGCATTTTGACGTAATTTCAACATTAGACTGTTTCGAATTAAATGTTTATGCTCATTGATAACCTATGAAAAATGTAAGCATGGTAAGATAACTAGTTTCTTTTTAGGAATCAATGTTTCTATGGCATAACTATGGGAATATTTGACACAATATAGGGATGTACAGATA
>OY744518.1:41689011-41696511 GCA_963556195.1 Sepiola atlantica
TACCAATGAGGTTCTCTAGAATATTATTCAGAAAATAAACATCTCTGTTTATGATACCACTCTCTATTCTGGTTTTACTTCTCGCCATCTCCTTGTGATCAGTTAAAATATTGCAGCTGATCTAAATGTCTACCTGGGGTACGTGCGACGATTGGGGTACATACATAGCTTATTTCGTTTACTCCAGTTAAGACTCTGCTCGTGTCTTTCAATCATAGGTGTGCCCTTTTTTGTTCTGAAACTCTCATGGATTGCTCTGCTTTTGAAACCAAAAGTACCATGTTGAACTGAACTTATGTAATATTATAAATAAATATTACAATGTTATTATTACATAATCGAGCAGTCTACCTAATGAAACAAATACATACTATATATATATATATATATATATGTACATATATATATATATATACATATATATATATATACACATATATATACATATATATACACACATATATATATACCCATATATGTACATATATATATATATATATAAATATATACTAATATATATATATATATATATATATATATATATACATATATATATATATATATATATATATATATATATATATATATATATATGGGGTAAAGTACCAATTTGAACTGAACTTCTGTAATATTATAAATAACTATTACAATGTTATTATAAAATAATCGAGCAGTCTACCTAATGAAACAAATACATACTATATATATATGTACATATATATATATATGTATATATATACATATATATATATACACATATATATACACATATATATACACATATATATATATATATATATAAATATATACTAATATATACATATATATATATACTAATATATACATATATATATATATATATATATATATATATATATATATATATATATATATATATATATATATATATATATATATATATATATATATGGGGTAAAGTCTAAGAGAAATAAACCGATCATTCTAAATTTTGAAACACATAATGTTTAATGAGGATTATTTTTTCGTTTAATTCTGTGTTCTCTCAGGAGAGATAATGGAACTAATTACCTTTGAAAAAAACATACATATTCGATTTTTATTAAATGTGTATCATATGCATTAGATATTAATTCATATATCTTCTTAACATGTCTGTTGCTTCTTTTGAAATTGATATATTTCTAATTAAATGACATTTTACTCATTCTTATCAAACGATTCCATTCATCCCATCCTGTATTCATAAGATCCATTTATTTAACGCCCCGGGTTTTCGAAATATCTTTCCAGATAAAATACATTTAATTGATTTTCATCAAAATTGGTATGATCATTCTAGGCATTACATTTCGGAATATATATATATATATATATATATATATATATATATATGTGTGGGTGTGTGTGGGTGTGTGTGTATATATCTTCTTTAACTTAATCCTCGCATTAGGACATAAAAGCAATGTAATACTGTACTATTCGGTTCTTTAATGGTATTATTACCGAATATGAATATTTGTACACTAATTATCCTAGTTTAATGTAAATGTCAATATTATGATATTATAAGCTAGTAATAACATGTTCAATATATTTTATGAGTTCAGAATCTCACATCACATGATTGAGGTGGTTTCCCAGACTATGAATATAAACGCTATATTCAACGATTGTGTATTTGAAGCTAGCTGTTGAGGCGATTTGATTCAAGCATGTGAATGTTTACAAACAAAACCTGTTGTAGTAATCGACGTTCATCCACTTTCTAATGTGGATATATGTGGGGATATTCATGCTTGTTCTATGTAGATTGCTGACATTGGTTTAGAGTTGCATTCTATTTAAGACATAGTTGACGCTGAATAAAGCAGTACGTTACCTAATTTCAATTTGAATATCATGTAAAACGCTTCTAGGTTAATGCATTCAAAAAGAGAAAATGCCCGTAAAATAGTTTAGCTTTACATTCTATCTGGAACGAAAGAAGAAATAAAGAAAGCAATACTTGGTTCGTCTTATCGCTTAAAATGTAGTTGTTCTCATTATAAACGATAAAATTCAAATAGCATGGCGAAAAAAAAAAGTAATTATGTAAAGTAACGAACGTACATATATTTACGTTTACTTATAAATACTTTTAATTAATACTTTTATTGATAGTGTGTGACTTACTAATTTCTGAAAATTCATAAAAACACATTAGAGAGCGGTAGGCCTTAAAACGCAAAAAACAATGGCTGCATACATTCAGGTGCATAGGAATGTATAGTTTAATAACCGACGAAGTTGAATGTTAATGATATTTAATTTAAAACAACTACATTTCAATATATGAGAGCATCTGTATTTTTTACCAGTTTTTTTTTTAATAATAAATAACTTCAAAACCATTTCTTACTACAGTTGTAAAATATTGTCAACCATTACAATTCAATAACCCACTGAGTTTCAATATAAATGTATATATATATATATATATATATATATATATATATATATATATATATATATATATATATATATATATAATGCCTGAGCAGCTTCGTCAGTGATCACCGGTACGTGCGCCTCAGGCGATTAGAATTAAACCGCTGAAAAAGTATGTGAAGCATGGGAGGGTGTACTTTCTAGAGTAAAACGAACATTATTATTTATGCGTATATATATATATATATATATATATATATATATATATATATATATATATATACATATATATATATATATATATATATACAGGGTAATTCATAAGTCACTTAGCTATTTAAAATTATTACTATATGAAGCACAAAAATACTATGAACTTTTGATAATTGTTATCTTACTTTTCAATTACCGCTATTTGGTATATTAAATTTGTTCGTTTATATATCTCTTTCTATATATATTTACTTTTAGTTATTTAAATTTGTGTAAATCATCATATATGCTACAAAGAGTCGTAAATTTCTTGCAAAAAAAATGGAGTTATGCATGCAGAACGAAGGTGGAAATTTTGAAAATTTCCTTTAATTTTAAACTCCCATAAATTAAGTTGTTGAATAAACTTTCTGTATTACCGTATTATTTAACTTTGGAATTTCAAAAATAAATAGCTAAGTGACTAATGAATCACCCTGTATATAGTGTCTCACCGTCCACCAGACACACTTATTCACTTTTATCTTTCAGTGGCATTTGATTATTAATCAGAATGTTTCATTAGTATGTATATATATATATATATATATATATATATATATATATATATAAAACAAATTTGAAAGAAAAAAAGCAGGCAAATCCTTTTGGAAAACACGTATAAGATGCAAATATGTTTTACTTAAAAATCACGCAATATTTTCCCTGTACCTTATAAATTCCGGATAACATATTACTCTTCAGAACAAAACTAAATACATTATCTTTGTGTTTATTTTTAAGTAGTAGTGTATAGTATAAGTTCTAAGTATTTTTAGAAGCAAATTCATCATATTCTTTTCTTGGCTTGTATTGCATAAATTTATAAATATACATGCTGCAATCAGCCAGGAAGCAGTCCCTCGGTATTGTCCTCCACAGACGGGTGGATCTAGGAAAGAAAAGCTGCTCATAGAAGCTCCATTTAGTGTTAGGTTGCTTGTGAATATTTTACAGAAGGACCGGTAAATTAGAGCTGAGTCGAGCACCTGTTTTGAAAATAACAGTAGAGCAAAAAAAGCGTAGCAACATCTCTTCTGTAATATAGTAGCTGTGAGGACTGACGAGCTAATGTCAGTTTTGCATAGAAATAACAGGTTCGGTTTCGTCTCCTGTAAATGGATGTTCACCTCTGAAAGGCTGGAACATGTACCCCTGATGTTGACAAAGTAGACCTGAGAGAATATATCTAGTTTATATATTGGGGTTCTGGGTGATGCTTTAGTTTTTACATGTGACTTGTTATGTTGTTATTTAAAATCTTTTTGAATAGGCATGGTTCCTAATTCACAATAACACCTTACGTCTCAGTGTGCCATGTTTGGGGTTTGAAAGAGTAAAATAAATCATTGGATGAATATGTGGTTTTAGCGATGTAACTTTCTTTTGTATCGGAGCTTGACCGAATTCAACATGAGAATAACAAACAATGATGTACTTCGTCCTCCAAGTAGAATTATATAATCTGCACAATCACAAAGTAAAACAGCTGATATCGTGAGAGCATTAAGAAATACATCTCCCACGGTAAAACTAATAATTCGGTTAGATATACAACAAACAAACACATCGATATACAATCATTTTAATTCAACCCCTATGGTTTATAAAATATTAGGTATTTTCTAAAATTACACTCACAAAAAAATATTTTCAGCTCTTTATTTTTAAAAATATATACATAGATATACATAAATGCCGATATATATATATATATATATATATATATATATATATATATATATATATATATATATATACAGTAACTCCCTATTATTAAGTGATCGTAGTTTATTAGTGAAATATGATTTTTACAAGAAATAAATAGGATAATAAAGTGGATAGCATGAGGTTTTATTCAAAATTCGATATGGGTTCCACAATCGCCACCAACTTCTAAACCTGTCTGGAAAGCGCAGCAGCTGATTTCACAAGAAACTTTCTTTCTTTTTTTCTTATTTTTTACTTATGAGTCAACAATTATCAAGGATTATAGTCAACCAGATAGATAGATTGATGGATGAATGGTGTTGAATAAGTGTAGAGTATTGAAAACTGCACTCGACGCAGAAAACAGCAGAAAACATTGCCCGTGTAATGTGAGGGCTAAAAGAAAAATAAACATATAATTCATAACCCGTTTTTTTACCCCTTTCCCTCGCTATAATTCTCATGGCATCTTTATTTTATTTTTTACAAGATACCTCGATATTTGGCTCTGTCGAGCGAGGTACGAAACCGGTCAGCTACGCTTTCATCTTTTTAATTCTTAATTCATCATGATTAATAAATATTGTCTATTTCATGCCATTATAAAGTTTTGTACTACAAAGAAAAGAAAGAAAAAAAATATATATATATATATATATATATATATATATATATATATATACTTATTACTGTTATTACTATTTCATGTATTCACATAAAATATATACCTTTTTATGCATCAATTTTCAGTATTTACTTCAACCGTGCTCGATACGTAAGTAGAGCTAAATAGTAAGCTATGAAAATATATTTATGGCAATAAAGATACACAGAGGCTCTCGCGTTTCATCCCCGGGAGAATCTTCAGGCTAAACAAACTCCTTTGGGTTGGCCTGGGTGCCCTTGACTCTTCGGAAGCATCAGATCTTGTGGGCGTATTTATTTTATATACACTCACAAATATATTTGATAATACAGATATCGGCTTATATACAGATGATGGATAGCGATAATAAGAGATTCGAACAAAGTCAATGGAGAACACGTCAAGAAAATTATACATATGGAAATGAAAAAAACTAGGCCTAAAAGTAGAAGTAATGGTAAACATACAAACAACTCACTTTCAAGAGGTCACGTTAAACTTAAATTTAAAAAATACTTCCGAACCATACTTAAAAGATAACCCCAATCCAATATCCGTAAACCGAAAGCCTGATCACCACTTATAAATCATAAAATATATTCCGAATTCTATCGAAAGTAGGCGTATTAACAATTTAAGCAACGAAAGTGTTTTTAAAAAATCAAGCAACATTTACAACCCAGCTATAAAAAATAGTGGTGACTATAATACCGAAATTAAATATAAGAAACAAGACACTAATTATAACAATAACATTTAAAATAAAATAAAAAATAAATTAAATCTACTACGCTCCACCCTATAACCAGATGCTAAACAGTAAACTGGGCGAAACATTCCTGAATCTGATTGAAAAACACTTCTCCATAACCAATCACCTGCATCAAATATTCAATAAAAATAACCTAAAACTATCCTACAGCTGCTTCGAAAACCTAGAAATGATGATTAAGACACATACTAAAAAAATACTAAAAGAGAACACCAGAGAAGAAGAAAAAAATAACAAATTACATAAAAAAAGTGACAAATATAGCAAAAATAACACTACGAAGAACAAAAATATAAACACTACTAATAAAAATAAACAAAACACTAATAGTAATCACCCAAATAGAAATGAAAATTTTGTAATGACGAGAAAAGATGTAACTGCATGAATCGTACACTTTGTCCACTACAAATTAAAGCCTAACCAAAAGTATTGTATACCAAGCCACAATATTTTAAAACCAGATATTATGACCACAAAAGCACATTTAAAAACAGAGAACGTCGAATTAAAACAGCACTAGCAAACCACTATTGGAAGCTCAAAGAAAATAGACGCTCACCAATAATCGAATGGAAAATAATACGACATGCCAGTACATGTAGAAATTTAGACGACCCGTGTAGATTATGTCTGAAGGAAAGATTTGAAATCCTAAAGTTTAAAGACCCCCAAAATCTATTAAACTGTAGAAGTGAGATAGTAAACAGCTGCTACACAGAAATGCATTTACCTTAGGCTAACTATAAATAAATAAACAAATAAGTAACACAAAACTAAACTAAACAAACACCTAACAATTTAAAAATTAAGGCCTAAAATAAAAATACAAGGAACAATGTGCAAAAATAAATTCACCCATTATATTGATACAACAAAGGACAGGATATAGACCAATCTATATAAGACAGAACAAGAGAACAGGATATAGGAAGTAACACTAACCATACCTTTGTTCGTGGGGAGCCCAACGATTGGCTAAGAGAACAACAAACAATCTGATTGGTTCACTAGCTTGCCGTGTATATAAAAAGACCCGTCATGCATTTACACACACCCACAAACACACACACACATACTGTAACACTCCAGCGTTCTTACCCCTGACCTACATCCGTACCCCATGGATATTATAATGCCTTTTTTCTTTCACATATTACTTTTCTCGAATATACTATTCGAATTTAAATGCAGAATGCTTTCCACGAAAAATGAACATAGTCACTTTCTTCTACTAGTGATATCGACTCACGAGTTAGGAAATATGTATACACACAGAATCATTCAAAGCGAGTAGTTTCACGGTATCATGATTAGTCAGTGTGGCTAGAAAGCTTTTGAAACTAAACCATCAGTTTAGTCATCAAGTGTTCTTACACGAAGGGCATAGTTTAATAGATATATAGAAATATATATAGATAGATAAGACTAGATACTAAGAGATAGAAAGTAAGAGGGAATAAGATAAGAAGAAAATCTATAACAACAAGCAGCAAATTTTGAATGTGATGTTTGATTTAGTTGCTTCTCCTTAAGACAGGCAAATAGCCAATTTGGCACAACATAACTTATATCGTCACTGACAATGCATCATGAATTTCTACATTCCTATTTTTTTGTACTTATAAGGAGAACCGACAAAATCTATTTGTTGACATTTTAGGTCAGCACAGATGATTTATATGAACCCTGACACAAGTTGCTTTTCTAA
>OY744518.1:41701511-41794011 GCA_963556195.1 Sepiola atlantica
TTAATTAAATTAGGTTAAATTAAATTAGTTTTTAATTAGATTAAAATAAATAAAACAATTTGGTGGCAGGAATGGAGAAAAGTAATTAAGGAAAAAATAATTTTAAAAACATGCATGCCGACACGGACTTAATTTCTAAAAATAGAAACAATTGAATTTTATAAAAAAAGTATTTTGTACGGGATTTTAAATTAGTAATAATAAAGTCTCCTGTCATTTAATGAGTAAGAGTGATATTTTCCCGTAAAGTTGACAAAAAAATAAACCGGTCCATTAAAAAAAAGTTTGTTTTTTTTTTTTTTTTTTTCAAAATAGAAAATAGATTTCTGATAACGATATTCCGTTGTAACATTTATTTATGGAATATAGAATAATATTCTCCACAGAGAGTTACAAACAGACACAGCCGTTAAGGAAATATTTTAAATGATTTAAAATAATAACTAGATTTTTGTAGAAGGCCTTTTTATAATAACAGTTTATTTTTGATATATGAATAATTTTTTTTAAAAACAAATTCTGCGGGATAGGCTTTTTTCGCTTCGTTAAACAACAAAACGATAACAATTCGGCAGTTAATTAAATGAAGGATATTTTCACAAAATGTAAAATGACGTCCCAGACACTAGATGATTAATTTCTATAGGGAATAGGTTTAATAATAAATATTTTTAGAAACAGTATTTTGAATAAATAGTTTCTATATTAAGATTTTTTCTTGATGGAAGGGAGTTTTCTGCGGGATTGACATTCAACTCGTCGTGTGTTTATTTCGAAGGGTAATAAATCAACAATTGAAATAAGACTCTTTGAACTCGGACGAACATTTGTGTTGACTTTTCTTTGTGAGAAGTTGGATTTAGAATTCCCATAATATCATTGGATTGGAATGGTAACTTGTGAGCGGTAGCTTGAATGATTTAGTTCTTTTGTTTTATTGTGTGGGGGGGGGGATTTATTCAGCTAACGTGAAAGTGTATTTTCGCACATTGTTCCGGTTTTGTGGTTTTATTGAATGTATTTGGGACCGACTACTTGCTTGTTGGCTTGGTGGAAGAAATAATGCACAAGCTACTTTTCTAAGACTTTTCTAGGACTTTCTTTTCTTACCGTTGTTCTTCCTTGCTTTTTAAGTTTGACTTTTATTTTTATTTTTCTTCTTCTTTTCTTAAGTGACCTCAACTATTACAACGCCACATTGTGTTTTGTCGGCAGTTGAAACCAGTATTCCAGACATTTAATTTCCCTGATGATCTGCCAAGCAAGTAACTGCTTGGTAGTGAAACACGTGTAGGAAAAAACATTTAATTTGAATAAATAGTATTTGTAAGAAAAAATATCTTTAATGGTGATCATTGGTGTCTTGAAAGGAATGCTTTGGTAAGCCTGCATAAAATCACATATAAATGCTCTGTACTCTGTAATCGAGTATCATCGAGCTTGTTTTTTATTGGAACAACCCCGGTCTTCACTGAATGATCTATTTTATAAGTGAAAAATCTAAATCTATATATATATATATATATATATATATATATATATATACATATATATATATATATATATATATTATTCTGAATAAAACTTATTTTCCTTCTTGGGCATGTGTGCGATTTACTTTGTTTCATTCTCTTCTGTATTGTTTATGTTCGTTATTGTCTGCGTGCTGTTTACTTATGTTAGACTGTGCAAGAAATGTATGTGTC
This sequence comes from Sepiola atlantica, assembly GCA_963556195.1. NCBI lineage: Eukaryota > Metazoa > Mollusca > Cephalopoda > Sepiida > Sepiolidae > Sepiola > Sepiola atlantica. The sequence goes on from OY744518.1 coordinate 41,703,218, forward strand.
AGTGTGGGTGTAACTGCCATAGTAAATAAGGTGGTGGTTAAAGACTGATATAATATGACGCTCGAATCCATAATAAATATTAAAATAGAAGGATTTATTTCAGTGGTGCTTTTAATCTGATTAGCTAGTAGAATAGTAGACCACAATGTGTATCACGGTGTTTACATTTAATAACGCAAATTAATTTAATGATAAAAGAATACGAATAAAATCATAAACATTTACACAAAACAGACTAAATTATGAAAATAATTTTAATCAGGAATGATACAACGGCAATAAGCACTTTTTTTCAGTCTAGCAAAACTAAATAAATATAGATGAGTTGTAATACCTTCTAATGTAATCATCAACAGTTCTGGTGAGCATTGATGTATATAGCAAAAATATGGATTCTGTAACAACACTGACAGCTATAAAATGCCATTTTAGTTATGTCGTAATTATATTGTATAGTAACAAATAAAACTCTTAAAATAATTTGTTGAATATATGTGAAGATCTAATTTCCCAAAAGGGAATTTGCAGTTACGTTTACAGTTATAATATTGATTTAACTCCAAGCTAATCAAAGCTAATGGTATCTTAGCTGCTTGTTTCTACTAAGTGATCCAGAGCAGTCATGACCTAGTTTCACGCAAACTAAAAGAATACGTACGTTTGTATACATGTGCTTGCTTCTACAGACAAAGTCTTAACCATAACGACAATACTAAATTTACGAAAATACACACGATATATTGTTATGGAGTGGACTAGCTGGCTTATATTTGTATATGCTGTTGTTTCTTCAATATCTGTATTATGTAGAATATATATGGAATGAAATAGGATGACACCTGATTTCATCCTAGAAAAAGTGATATAATTAGTATATAAAAATTGATCGATCATAGTCGAAGGCCATCAAAAAGCCCTCATTTAATTAGATACTACACCAACATTTTCACGAGGCCGTTACTTGTTTCCCAGAATTATTCAACTTACGCTTATAATGCTGAGTATTTAGCAAAGAGTACAATTTCTAGGCTCTTGGTATGACTCAACTTCGCATTGAACCCTCGTCCTACGGGCAATTAGAAAACATCAGTTTATAGAAAAACTGTGTTATTTGAGATAATATAATAAGGAACCTTGTTTAAGAATTACTGTTATGCGTGTTTTTAAATATTGAATCACCATGTGTCAGACTAGGCTAATTTTGATATCAGCTAGTTTAGGAAACGTAGAGATGTGAATTACGAACGGAACGACGGATTTTGGATTCGATTTCAGTAAAAGAAAATCCTCGGTAAATTCCGAGCACATAGAGTTAAAGAATGAAGGTGTAGGCGATGTACATGGAAATGACAAACAAGTTACGCCACTGACAGAGATAGTAGATAGATAGATAAAAATGGGGAGATAGAGGGAAGAAGAAAAAGGATTAAGTAAATGAAGAAAAAGACGATGTAACATCATCGTAATAATCATCTTGTCAGACTTTTACGCCGAGATAGATCCTTTGCATATATCGTGGTTGTAGAATTAGTTTAAACAGGACCGCGACGAGAACGCTTCAATCATGGACCCATAATGTTGTTACCCGTCATTTTGCGTATACACATGATCTGTGCATCACCGCCCAATGTACATACTTCATTCGTATTGGGGACACGCTCAACTACGTTCTCTCAGAATTAACCACCTACCGCGAAGAGACGCTAAGCGCCAACTAAATGTGTCTTAGTGTGGGACACCACTGCTACACTTTGAGCATCCTGTCCTCCTTCAGAGTCACACTCGACAGATGTATTACATACAAAACTCATATCGTGAAGACAAAAGCAAAATTCACAACCTGCAACAACATCCTGTGCAAACCTCACAAACACCAGATGGAGTTCATGTTCCAAGACAGTACATGCAACAGCCCTTGCCCTCAGCTTTTCTACTGCAGATAATGCCAGTCCAGTGTGGGAAAGACCCACCTATGCTAAAAAACCGGGCCCCGCTCTTAACGAGAGCTGTATATGTATCACTGGGAGCTTGCACCCCACTCACACCAACGAAATGTATATCCCAGTAGGTATCCCTCCCCCCCCAGTTCAGAAGAGCGATAGTCACCAGGATAGAGCAGTGCAGGCCAGCCACAGATTACAGGCACCCTCTTCATGATTAAGCACCTGCCCCCAGTTCACTGAAATCACGGATATGTTTCCTAACCAGCACTGCTCTACGGAATACATCCCCATCTAAAGCCCACCTAATAATGTGAAACGAAAAGCTGTCCAACCACCTACACAGCTCGACTATTCCTATCCCCCCCCCCCTGCCGAAAACCTCCCACCAGGATATAACAACTGGTCGACATGGAAGCGCCTAAACCGACTCCACTGAGGTGTCGGCTGTTCGAGAGTGACTCTTAGCAGATGAGGCTATATTAGTGGCCCAACCACATGCGACTGTGGCACAGAACCCCAGACCATGGAGATTCTTCTTCTACAACATCAAGAGACAGCAATGTACCAATCACTGGTTGGGCGTTATATAAGCTGAATAGCTTTGTATATGGACACAAGAAGAAAAAGAAGAAGAAGAAGAAGAAAAAGAAGAATATCATCATATTTTTATTTTAGATTCTAGCAACGGAGTCCGAAATTAATTTCTGCCCAAACTATACGCATTCAACGGCTTAGTCAGACGATCTTTAGATATTGGTGTAGCGTATCCAAACACTTTCTCCAGCTGTTTGTTTCGCTTTTTCCCAGTGGCTTCCATCGTGAATACTCTTTTGCGACCATGTTGTCGCTTTCGCACAATACATTACAGTTCCGATGTTTTATTTTTATTTTAAGAATAGCGCAACCCCGTAACAGTCACGGATACCGACACTTAGGACATGATCATGTTGAGTCGGACCTGAAATCCATCACAACATCTTTGTCTTCATCATCCATATTTATCTTTTCGCTTCCTTCATGAGTGTCAATACTTGAGGCCTCACAAATAGGTCGTACTACACTCTGATAGATATCGCCATTAACAATAAATATGCGTGACAGCTTACGATGTAAGAAATTCCCGTCACCTAGTCAGTTGTCGACGTACACGTTAAATACTTTATTCCGTATAGTAACTAAAAACAAAAATAATACTTTTTCTAAGGAAGCAGTAAATTCGAAGTTACACAATCTATTCTGATACGGTTAATAAAGATATGTATTATTTAAAATATGTAGTGTGTTCGTGTACCCATGTCGGTATATCACCATTTTTTACTAACAAGTTAAATACACTAAATAAAACCAGTTTATATCATCAATATTTAGCCCAATAATGTTACATATAAATCAATTGCAATGTTGTAATATATGAGATGCATTCTATGTCCAAGAATACACATTTGTATGCCGACCAACATAATACACCCACAACCTCGTCGAAAATAAATATTACAGTTTTATTTGTATTTCCCTTACTCCTTTCTATCGCCTCAGCTAGCATCGTTTTTAAACGCTGAAACCCGGCCAGTTAGGAAAATATGGGAATAAAACATTTATTATAAAAAATAAATCAAGTGCGAGAAACGAAAAAAACAACAATATCATGCGTATATAAATAATGGAACAGTAACCTGCAGATGCAATTTGTTATGTCACGGCCAACCGAAAAGAAAACTGCTGACTCTTACTGTATAGTTTGATTTGTCTTCAGTCCGTTATCCATTAGAAGATTAAACAGCAACAAAAAGGGGTAGGAAATGATGATGAAATATTACATTTCATTGAATATGGCTTTCTGTTTTGTGGTAACATGAGAGAGAGAGAGAGAGAGAGAGGTAGAGAGAGAGAGAGAGAGAGAGAGAGAGAAAGACGTTGAAAGGACGAGTAAATAGACGAGACCCTGAATAATTCAATAAAAAATCGAACAGGAAGAAATCAGTATTATGTAATGGAGGTGACGGTGGTTTCGTACGGACCGACGGCTTGGGTGCGCCAACGCGTATTCTAGTCGATTCCATGGTACTGCCTTAATTTAGAAATGTAGGCAACCATTACATGGTCCCCTCTGCCAGAATTCCAATAACAGAATCAAGCCGGTCAACAAAGTTGTACCATATTGATTCATACTTTTACAAGTATTATTTAGATTATTCTGACGACTGTTATCATCTTGGGTGTTATTCTCACAACGTTTCGGTCGAAGTAACCTCCGACTTTCTCTAAGTACGTGTCATCGACCACAGGTGTATGTCTCCCTCAAGGGCGGCTTAATATTAGGGTTAGATCGAAATAAGAAGTGATTACTTGGAATCTGGTGAGATTTGGCGTCACTGAATCTCCAATGTAACCCTCGTTAGTTCAGAATGAGCAAGCACTAGTAATGATATAGCTGATAATTCTCTAATACCTAACTAATAATAATTATAATAATTATGATAATAGTTATAATAATAACAATGTAATTAGATAACGTTGTTTAATTATACTAATAGTCGCACAAACACACCAATACATGGCAACGAAAAGGACACTTGAAAAAAGAAACAGATTCCTTACTAACATTAGCGCATACAAAGTGTTCATAAAGAACGTTATCAAAACTCAGACACACTGATACACAAACAAGGTAAATGTAGACTCCGTAGAAAAAGATACGAAACGGTAAACCACATAAGTACATGAGCTAAACAGGCTCAAATAAAACCGACGCAACTGTTCTTTGATATCTAGAGTTTGAACTGTGTCCTCGTCCTTTCTATCCTATCTTCCTCTTCATAAATATTTTGTCTGGTGATGTTGTTATAAGCATTTGTTGCAAGAGGATGTTAAGATAATATAATGTCTCATATATTATGCTAGTGTCAGTTCTTTCCGTGTTGGTCCTTCTCTGATTTTAGTTGTGATTACGAAATCTAATTATTTTCCTGTTTACCCGTTATTTGTTGGTGTCATCTCATTATGTGAGTAGATATTTGCACACGAAATATTTTTCTGAACATTTAATTTTTCTATCATGCCCATCTTCCTTTTTATACCAATTTGTCTTTTTTTCTAGATTTTGCAGGATTCTCCCCAGTGTCCGTACTATTATTAATATATTATCTCCTTTCTTATTGTTTCATACACTCTTTACTTCTCTTGCAAGCTGCATCCTCGCTCTATAGGGACAGCGGATCTTTCTATTTGTTATGGTGTATTATTCTTTTTAACTATTATAATGTCCGCGCTTTTGCTTCAATATGTGTATTTCTTTATATTCATATGGTTCACTATATTAATCTATTTTATTTAAAACGTATTTGTTCCGAGCCTAGCTTTAAATATGTGCATGGTTGTTCAGTGTACATTCTTTTGCATAGTTATTAGTTAACCAATGCTTAAGTCAACAGGACTCATATATTATAAGTCATTTGAATACAACATTTTTCAAATAAACATTTTGTAACCATGCTCGTAAAATTAAACATTAACTAATATGTCTCGGTATGTTTGAACATATATACGAGATCTGTCTAAAAAGTATCCGAACTTAATTTTCTCCGTGCGAAATAGAGAAGATAGGGCGGTGTCACTCTATATAGTGATGGAATGCACCTTCATGCGCATGAGTTGATTTTATAACTGTTCTCTGCCGTTAGTCGCTGCCTGTCGGGTGCTGAGTGAGGTGCTACACAACGTATTCGTCGGATTACCGATTCTCTGAAAGTGACTGAACTTGTTGAGCAAAGCTACTCTATCAAATCTTTTAAAAGCTTAGTGATTCTCAAAGCAAAACAATTCGTAAAATTCATCAGATGTTTGGAGAAAATGCGATTGCTGTAACACAAATTAAGGAGTAGATCAACCGATTCAAAAATGGCCACGCATTGGCGGAGGGTGACCAGATTTCTGGCAGGCCCCACACTGCTCAGAGTACAGTTGTTGTTCAGAGAGCGTAACATTTGTTGATGGAAGATCGTCGTTCAACCATGTGGGAAATCACCCAAGAGTTAGAGTGAGTAAAGATTCTGCCTATGCAATTTTGCATAATTATTTGAATATGCACAAAGTGGCTTCGAAATGTGTGCCCAAGTCGTTGTCGGAGGAACAAAAGGTCCTCCGTTTTCAAGTTTCACAGGACCTTCTGGAAACCGCCAACACTGATATTGGGTTTGTGAACACCGTGATAACTGAAGATGACACATGGGTGTACGGATACGACCCAGAAACCAAAGGACAGTCCTCGCAATAGACGCATCCCGAGTCTCCAAGGCCACAAAAAGCGCGACAGGTGCAAAGCAAAATCAAATTGATGCTGACTGTCTTCTTTGATATCCGTGGAATTGTGCATCACGAATATATATCTGAAGGACAAACAGTGACACAGGAGTATTATAAAGATGTTCTCCAGCGTCTCCGTGACGCAGTTCGGCGCAAAAGACCAGACATATGAACAGCGAAAACCTAGCAACTGCATTACAACACCCCCCGAACATTCTTCTTAATTGATCCAACATTTCTTGGCCAAACATGGAATTCACATCGTTCGCCAACCTCCCTGCTCCTTGCAACTTCTGATTATTATCGAAAATTGAGGACACCACTGAAATGTTGATGTTTTGAGATGAACACAATTAAAAATGAATACTTCCAAAGGTGTTTCCGGCAGTGGATGAATCGGTGGGCTAACTATGTGCAAGCATAAAGGACATACTTTGAAAGGGGTTAGGGTGCCAACCCCGTCAGGTATTTGAAATATTTTTCTAGCATAAGGTCGGATACTTTTCAGACAAGTCCTGTATATATATATATATATATATATATATATATATATTCATTACTAATATATATTTTAATATAGATATTGTGGAAGTGTGAATATATGAATAATTGTGTATGTTCTTAAAATATATGATATCTGACTTTATAAGACTGGTAAATTATTTTTCTGTTGTAATATGCTGGATAATTTAGGATCTACTTTCATTTGTTGGGAGTAATTACAAATAAAATATTACTTCATAAAAGTGTTAGATCTGTAGAACTATGGTCAGAACTTATTTTCAAAATAGGTATAATATATGTAATTCACTTAAAGTTATTTTAATATTGACTTGAGTATAACTTGTAAGATTGCGAGTTAATATATTGGATTTAAAAAAATATTATCTCGAATAATAACAGAATACTTTATCATGGAGTAGTTTCTCTTGAAACCCTTGGCCTAAATTATGATTAAATAAATGTGTGTTCAATTACATATCATATAAGACGAATAATGTTGTTGCTTTTAGGTTTTGTGAAGGTTAGTTTGTGGGAATTTTGTTTTCTAAAGCATGAACTTAGAAGTTTAACTATATATATGCTCCTAATCTAATCGGCTTTGTTACTATGAACATTGAATTTGATTAGTAAATCGTAGTTTTCGATTAAGAATTAATTTCTGGCTCTTATTTATTGTTTTATAGCCAAGTCTGCATTGATTGGGGGTATTTTCAGAAAATCATTGGATAAATATTATCCCGTGTTATATAAAAAGAAGTTTTCTTTACTATTCCTACATGCATAAGTCTTTTAAAGTTGAACATTATTTGCTGTTTTGATTATTATATTTTTAGAAGAAATTAAGCATAATTTATTAAAATATATTCGCTGGAACTTTTTATATACCTACCTTGAAGAGTAAGTTTACTTTTTCGTAAAAAAAAGTATATACATTGCACATTTTCACTCAACAATTATATAATAAAATATCGAAAAAAATCATGAATAAGTAAATAGGATGTCTAGATGTTTTTTTGTCATGTGTTTGTGATAATTTATCAATTTCATTGCTAGCTTGTCTTATAAGAAGATGCTAAATATGTTATATGCCTAAAATGAGATTATTACGAAATTTCTAAACATATGCACACAATAATATTTGTTGATGTTTTATCTTTAGAGCATGATTACAAAATATTGATTATGCTATGCATTTGTACTTTAATGAGTTATAATATATATATATATATATATATATATATATATATATATATATATATATATATATATATATATATATATATATATACATATTTATATATATACAAGGACTGTCAAAAAGTAATCTTACCTTAGGCCAGAAAAATATTTCAAATACATGATGTGGTTAGGACCCGAATCAGTTTCAAAGTAGGTCCCTTGTGCTTGCTCACACTAAGCCCACCGATGTATCCCCTGCCGGAAACACCTCTGGAAGTCTTCTTTTGGAATGGTTTTCATCTCCGCCATCACGTTCCGCAGTATCTCTTTTTTAGCACTGTCTCAACAACTGCTGCACTCAGAGCAGTTTGGTGTTTTCCAGAACTGTTGTTAATCTCTGCTGTGTGCGGCTATTTTCTAATCCGTAGAAGCACTCTTTAAAGTGTGTTACACAACCGAATCTTGATATGAAACGGGCAACACAATATTATTTTAATAATAAATGTTTAAATATTGTGTACATACGTATACTTGTTATCTTTGCGGTATAGTCAGTTAAGTAGCACCGTTTGAACCCTAGAACCAGAATCCGTATTAAAAATATGTACAGTTAATGCCCCTTAAAGATTTAAAAGTCTTGATAGTAGAGCACTCTTTGGAGTTACAAGATTGTTGCTCCCCCTGTCATTATGCAAAGTTCCACTCGAGCGTCGAACACTTTCCACGGCACCACGCTTGCCCCGCCTCTATGGTAAGTGTACGTTAATTTCAATTACTGTATGTGGCGACTTCTCGTTGCCGCCTAATTCTAGTCTGAATCTACAAACTGCGTTCGATCTCATGCGATCGTTTGCAATCGACACTCCTGCACTCATCAGGGTAGAACACGCCAAACAATATCGTATGTAGGCATGATATAAAAAAGCACTTCAATATTAATTACCTACTAGACACTATCCTCAAGTTTCTTTAGTCTCTCTGTACAAGTGTCTGTCAGTATCACCTGACATGATGACACTACCCTCACAAATAAACCGTGACTAAATATTCAAAATATCATAGTATTCAAAGCTCAAATTTGATCCCCTCAACTGGCTAATACGTGGCATGGTGCATATTCTCTAAGTAGTGTTATCTCAATTAACAACACTAAGCTGGATACTCCACCAGACTAGATAGATGTTTGTCCTGGAATCTGGTAAGACTAAGCAACCTTAATAAATATCTACTATAACATAATTAACTGGTCTATTGGGAAGAGAAAAATTAATATTATTTACTTCTTTACTAACTCAACGTTTGACAGGTAAAGGAGAACTTTTATGGAATATCTATCTGTGTATCTCATATAGATATCAAGTGTAAGACTCAAGAAGAGGCCCTGTGATTTCTAAGAACTTCGACTGGAATAAAATGAAACAATATACATATATATATATACACACACATATATATATATATATATATATATATATATATATATATATATATATATATATATATATATATATATTAGCTAGTGTTGGTATTTGTATCTTAATTTATAGTTACTAGCATCTAGCTTGATATTCTAACAAAGTATAGTAATATGCTGTAACGTTATAAGATAGTCAGGGAAGACAGAACACAAGGATAAAGCAGAGGAATCTATTAAATATGTGAGAAAAATGCCTCAAACTGTCAAGTTTGATGTTATTGTTCCAGGGCAACGCGGGGTTTCTTCGCAAGTAAAAATAAAATAAATGAATAAATGGTGGATACGCCCTGAAGCAAGTTAGAGCTGTGGACATGTAAATCGCTTTGTTAAATCCTATTTTTGCAAGTTTGCCTTTTGTTCTCCGTCCTGTCACCCTGAAGATTGAGTGGCAACTCTATGTGTCTGTTACGTTATCCATTTTTATTGGCTTTTTTCCTAAACACTTGAAGGCAGCCTTATATCCCACGGGACTTCTTTGCGATTCCTGTACACATAATCGGATTGCTTTGACGTGTAAAACGAATTAGCTGTTGAAAGAAGAAAACCTCGAATATATCGATATGCCTTGTGTTATGTTTTGAGACTTATCTAATGTTGGTCTTTTTCATTTATTTATTTTCTGTTAATTCTTTGTGTTGTATGTTTTTCTTTCGTTTTGTTGTCGCTACTTGATATACGTTGCTTATAATAAGTGAATAAAACAGCAAAGAAAAAGAAATATATTACTTAACACCTGTTACTAAACTGGTATTGTAATCATGTACTGTATATTCGGCCTCCGTTCAGTTTCTAGAAGATTGTAAGGGTGCCTGAAGGGAGAGTTTATTGTGAAGCGAGAGTTTCTCAATGAATAATCTCGCTTCTCCGGATCGACACTGTTCTATACCAGTTGCAAGTAGAAATTCAGGAAGACTGGGAACAATACTGAAATATGCAACGGGCCCTCCCACATACAGCACCTGGTATTCCAAAATGGTCACCCATTCTTGTAACGACCAGACTCAGCGTTGTTTTACTTTAGTGATCTTACGGGAACCGGTGTGCCATGTTGGGCATGTCGTATATGTATTGTATATCTGTTATAATAAACGTGACGCGTTCCATTTCTGTTCGGCGTTTACACACTGATACTCTTCGATAATAGATCGATTTATAAATTGACACAAGCAATTAATAAACGTGAAATGTATAATTAGTTTCTTTTGGTTTTAGGTAAAAAACAATTCTTACTACCAATACAGTTAATAAGACACACTGCGCTACCTTATCAATAGAATCGCTGATGAAAATTTTTCCAAATGGATTAGTGGGTTATCGATTTTATATATACGATATGATTCGAATCCGTTATAGTCGATTTAATAGGCTGGTACGATATCTATGTACAATAAGGCACACCTCAATGTTTATGGTGAATGATCTCGTATGTGAATAAATGAAATACACGTTGCAATTTTACAGATATATTGTCAGAGATGTTGATTTATACATTTCCCAACAATATTCGTATGTGACAAATGACCGCAATACACCCGATGTTCAATCTTTTACATGCAATGAATTATTTTAAAAACATATCGTGTTTCGTCATTTAATAAAAACTGATCTATTGGTAAACAAACAAAAGAAGAAACAAAAAATTTCCTGAAACAGCAGAATCGTTTATATAAGAATCATGGCCAAATTTGCACAGACGACTGAATACATCCTGTTAACATCAGATACACATTTTGTGTTCAGTGGGAGTCTATCTCCACATAAATGAAAGTGATTGTATATGTGTCCTGAAAAATGACAGTGAATAAATCATATGTAAATACTATAAATGGGACTATGATTTTGTCTAGTACCATAGTATCAACATCATCTATTTATGTGCTAACCCCCATTATGGTAACATTAATCACCCATATTAAAACCGGTTAAGGTAATTAAGATGAGACTGATGTCGATATTTGCAGACAGATTTCAGTAAATATCTGCAAATAGCTAGCTAAAAAATGTTTGAATAAATAAAAATGAATAAATGTACGGCTCTATTATTTAACGCTTTTATATACAGGGTGGGCCAAAATAAGGGTCCTATCTTTAAATTGGAATAACTTGAATTTGAATAACTTCCACAAAATAAAAGTTAAACTCACCAAACTTTATGTGTGTGTAGACTGACCCTTCCGAGATTTTTTGAAATAAACAAAACAAATTTTAGCCGAAAAACACTTCTTAAAACTTACAAAAACTAAAGTATTGTTTTTTAAACTGTTTTGAGTTTTTTAAGCAAAAATAATGTTTTCTAAATGAGGGTACGTTCCTTAGGGCTAATACGGCTCATGCTTGCTTCGGAAGGGGTCCTTTACTTATTCTAAAAAAAAAAATTTAAAAAATCAATAAATAAAAAAGTTATGAATTTTTAAAAATAGGACCCTTATTTTTGCCCACCCTGTATAAGAGAAAGGTTCACTGGACAATATAGTGTTGACATAAACTAATGGTATTATATATATATAAATATATATTCTTTGGACTCTGCTATTGGTCAGCATTTAGTTGAACACCCAAGTTGTGCCAGTAGCTATGAAATAAATCGTTTTGAGGTCTTGCATAGAGCAGATTCCAAGAACCATTTGAAAATATTGGAGTCCGTCTCTATCGCTATTCGCAAACCTTCCTTGTGCCGACAGAAGGAATTTGTCAGATCGCTAAATCTCTTTGGGGAACTTTGAACCCCTCCCTTCTTCTTTTTCCCCCTAACGTAGTGCCTTTTAATTGTTTTTTTTTAAAGAAATCATTAAATTCACTTCTTTTAATCGCTCCATCGTTAATTTCGGCACACTTAATTCCCCGTTTGCTCTATCTCTCGACGATATTATTGATTAAAAACTATGGATTTTCACCTGACGAGATGATAGTCGAAAGGGCCTTTGAGAGATTTCCGCGCATCCTTTGTAAATGCATATATATATATATATATATATATATATATATATATATATATATATATATATATATAAGCTGACTCGTTTCCAAGCATTGTTCTATTGTTTAATTTGGTTGACCTAAAACAAGGCATGTTGCCAATGTAGACGTAATAGGCTACTGATAATAAAAGTGAACGTTTTAGGGGGTCATCCTTAATTGGGAGCTGCGCAGCGATATGCTTATTCACAATCGTTTCAATATGCCAACAATAATCCATGCATGGGCTAGATATAATATTTACTCAACGAATTCCAGGCCTCAAAGTTGGATAATGTAATTATTTATTACTTATATGTGTTCGACGCGAACGCAGACCTCACGAAGTTTATGGAAAATAGTATTTGGAGATGCACCCTGTCTTAGACCGGAAAGTTAATTACCAACCCGGATTTAAGGTAAGTAGTAGGCTTAATGAAAAGCAGGTGTTTTTCTCTAAAAATATGTTGTATTGTTCAATTCAATTTCACTAAACTTGCTGTGTTCTTGTTCAATGCGAACACAGACACATCACGATGTTAATGAAAAACGTTTTAGTTCGAGACGGGGGTCGGGGAGCCAACCCTAATTAATGACAGCAACTTTTTTTCTTTAAAAATAAATTGTAACCGTTAGAAAGCAAAAGTAAAAAAAAAATATACACAATTAAGAGCATGGTTATGAATGCAAAGAGTAAGAGAATATAATGTAGTATAAAAAAGTGATACTGTCCAGCGTTGCTGAATTTAAATCGTAAACGACTTCCTGGAACAATCCGAAAAAAACGTTCTCTGCGCGTTTCTCAAACGTCTTTTAAAAATTATTTTCTTTCTCCAGCATTTTTGTTCATTTGCTTGTGACATCTGAGGTGTATTCGACGAAGAATCGAAACCGTTCGTGACACCTATGGAACATTTATTAATGTTTATGATGTTAATACAAAAAAAACGATCAGAAAAATTGAAAAAGAAACGATCAGTAAAATTGAACATACGAATTCTCTTATTTTTAACAATGTTTGCATATATATATATATATATATATATATGCTTATATAGTTATCTACATACAAATTGTTTAGCTGTATCACAGCTCTTTAGTGCGGGTAGACCAGCTAGTGCCTAAACCGTCGAGCTGACAGTCGGAACCTCTACCCCTGCGCTATCATACGACACTGACTGAATGTACTTGATATCTCGATGTAAACATTGCCAAGTGCCGGGAGCTCAAATTAGTGTTACACAATGAGCTATGTATTTATACATATATATATATGTATATACATACATATATATATATATATATATATATATATATATATATATATATATATATATATATATGTATATATATATATATATAAATATATATATATATATATATGTATATATATGCATATATCTATGTATATGTATGTATATATATATACATGTATATATATATTTATATATTTATTTATATGTGTATATATATATATATATATATATATTTGTCTGTGTTTGTGTCTCTGTGTATGTGTGTATGTGTATATGCTAATATTCCCACATATGCGTTGTGTGATCAATATAATTGTCATGCTTTCGACCGGCCTGCTCCAATAATCCGCTTAACATAATTCAAATTGGGTATTTTCCTGCCTTTTCCAGATTGTATCCTTATTTCGCTCTTACTTTCTGATACACATTCAGCCTAACAATACAACGCGCCTATCTTTTTAGTTTTCTCTCTAGTGTCACATTTTTTTGTTTTTTTTTGCTCTACATGTTCTCCCTCTTTTAAAGCCTCCGACATTTTTCTTTTTTATTGCATCTTTAAAAAGTAGAAGGTTCCGCTTAGCGTTTTCTATTTTTTTCTAACCACTGTTTCCTTTCCTTTTTGAGGGAAGCGCCGTCGTATCGTTATGTGAGGCATCGTCGATCGTTCGGTCAATCGTTTAATTTCCCACGCTTCATTACTCGTGTATATAACACCCTATTTCAGATGCCTCTAATAATATGTATGTCCTGCTTTAATTAAAATATAATTTACCTTGGTCTGTCATGCTTACGTTTAAAATGGCATTCGTGAGTCTTCCACACTTAATTTAAACGAGCTAATCAAATAGACCAATTTGTGACGTATCTATTTTTATCTTTTCTTGTTTTAGCGGATTATCTTTGACAATATGTTTTTTAATTTATGTTTCGGACTAACAAAATAACTCGTATACATCAAGTATTATTTATCACGCTGCCATGTCATTGCTCTTAATTTATCGCTAGATAAATGTGACGTAATACAGCTAGGGCGAAATATACTGTTCGTTCTGATTGGCTTAGAAAATAAAGAGAAATATTCAACTAGAACATGTAAACATTCTCCTCGCGAGCGAAGCATTTTCGAGAGAGAAAGAATATAACTTTTTAATAAGTATATGACTCTCTTTTTCTTATTATGTTGTAATTTCATTACGTTACTTCAGTTGTAACGAGTTGGCCAACTATGAAACCTTTATGTGTCTACCCAATCCTGCTTGTATATTAACGGTGTTAATTCGCCGTCGGACGGAGGTAATATCATATAAATTAGGCGTAAGAATGGTCAATAATGAGGACAGTTCAACTGGTAAAAAATATTACAAGGGAACAATCAATTATTATACAAATTAAAAAAAAAAATTACAATTGTATTAAGAAAATAATATTTTGTTATATGATATATTTTTATAATTCAGGAGGTGATTTAAATCATTTAATAAAACGTATTATTATTTTGTTTACGTTACGAAAAAATCCAGTTTATCAGGTAAATAAAATATTCTAATCCGATTAGCTAGTCTTTGAAGACGTAATAAATAACAATAATTATTATAAGACATTATACACATGTGTGGTTAGTGCAAAATACTGTTATACGCATGTATTTAAATTACTTCATAAAAACATATCTAACATGCTTAAAAATCATATGTAAGATAGCTTTTATGACATTACATTTTATTCATATTTAGATAAAATATAAATTAATTTGTCAATAGAATAATATTTATATTCCTAACTTTTAGAAATACAGAACTGTAAATATGCATCTCTATTGTAGTAGGGTATTAGTAAGGACAGTTTTATATATGTTTGTTTAGTAAATAAAATATTGTTTGTGGGTTTGTAATAGTTAACGTAATAAAAGCAACAGAAACATGTACACTTATTAACTTTTGATTGTTACTCCCCGATATTTTGCGTCATTCATATTTAATTATAAACGTAACAGTAACACCCTACGTTGCACAAGTTTGAATGAAATGACGTATGCCCTTTAGTGTCATACTCATATCACTATATAACCATTGCATTCTTATTATTTACATTTTATGATAGTGTATTCCTGGGTTAGAATCAAAGGATGTATTCAACTTGCATAGAGTAGAAAAGGAGTGGGCTACATAACATTAATTGAAATACATTTCGATAAAGTTATTGTATTTTATCCTTTCATCGCCTGGAAACGCGACCGCCTCCCGGCATCTTTTTCAATCCCGTTATTCACATGTCTATTCTCATTTTTTAAATTGCCTTAATGTTCAAGTTTGAAAACATAAAATTAAAAAAAGTTAAACGTTATAATTTCATTGAATGAATGTCAAGCACGAACCTAGACACCACAATATGATTATCGCTTCTGCTATCAAAATGAAATTACTCATCCTTGCACTCTTGGTAAAGTAATTTCAAAACATATATATGGTTAGGAAAGTAAATTTGAAAAGCCTTACAGTAAGTTATTGAACTAACAACCAAACAAGCAAAAAAGAAAGCAGGCAAGAATTACAAATATGGATATATGAATTACAGTCATTCAGTTTTATAAATTAGTCTCATGAATAACTTTCTTCATCTAATTTAATTAAGAATTAACAATTAAAATTCAAATTGATTTCATCGATTACATAATATATCCGGTTATATATATATATATATATATATATATATATATATATATATATATATATATATATATATCTTTTAGTAATATACGCTTACCGATATACACCAGTAATGTACTTTACCTAATAACCTCCGTTAATTACCCAAGGACATCACTGCGTTTGTTGCAAATACGAAATAGCAAAATGTCGTCTGAAATAGAATCGCTCAGTAAGTAATTTACTACATATTTTACTTTTTACACACAAATAGTTCGTGTTATAATTTCATTATTCACTATCTTACATAGATTCAATTTTTACGATCGAATTGTAAAAATCGTCAAGTACAAACCAGAATAGCGTACGATCAATTACGTTGTGAAACTGTGGGATTCAAGCCACACTGAGTAGTTTTTATATAACGAAACACTTTTTTTCTTTTGATGACTACATATATTTACATATTAAATGTACATCATTTAAATATATATATGTATATATATGATATTGTATATGTATATATATATATATATATATATATATATATGGGTATGTATGTATCTATCTATCTATATATATATATATATATATGTATATATACATATTTATGTATATATATATACATATTTTTGTATATATATATACATATATATATATATATATATATATATATATATATATATATATATATATATATATATATATATATGCAAGCTTTTTTTAAAACCATGGAGCCCTCTCTTCTCAAAATGTTTAGTGTCAATCTCTCGACGCGGCGAGAAATTCTGCGATTCACAGGTGTTAACCGGTGTAGTATGGAACTCACCGTTTTGAAAGGAATAGCCCCCGACACAACGCTAGGTGCCATACTCCGCCGGCTAACACTTGAGAACCGCAGAATTGCTCGCCGCGTCGAGAGTTGTACAGGAAATATTGTGAAAAGAGAGAGATCCGTGGGCTTTAATAAAGCCGCATAAACAGCGACTTGCTTTCAAACTATATATATATATATATATATATATATATATATATATATATATATATACATTCTTACTCTGCTTTCCATTCTTTCTTTTTCATTTCTCTTCTCCCTACGCAAGATGTTGAATGTTCTTCCAATTTATGATGTATGTTTTTTGTTTGTTTTGTTTCATCCGCTAATTCTTCATCGTTCTCACATCTTAATTCGACAACTGACATTTATTCCTATTTTCTATCTCCACCCCACATCCCTCGCTTAACGTCTTAACCTTGACGTTCCACATTGACAGTTCTATTCCGAAATTTTACACTTCTTAACACCTCTAGCGTCTAATCGATATGAAGCCACGAGGACAGATCAGGTCTTGCCGTTTAAAGAGACTCATTAAATGGACATTGAATAAACACATACACACACGCGCGCGAAATGACATACACACTAAAAAGCACATAAGTACTTAGCTGAAAGACGGAAAACACAGTAAATCTACTGGGCAGTTTGTTTCTATATATGAGGCAAAGGTATATGCGTGTGTGTTTACCTACGCATTAGTTTCAACTGTTGATTTCCGAGCAAAATCGATGACATAGCAGGAATCAGCGGATGCTTGCAGATATTTTAGATGTCGGCTGGAGTTGCTAAGTCCAGATTATGATGTATTTTTTTTGTCTAATACAATCTTCATCTCGACTTCGGCCACCTTATATAATAAAAGTTATATTCATGTCGACAAAAATGAAATGTATTTCGGTACAAAACAACAATTGTCTGTTATATTAATATTACGTTGGAAGCAAGTTATTCTAAATCCATCATATGATTAGAAAAACATCATTAATAGCTGGCATATGGACACGAATTAAGAATTACAGCCGAATACATACAGCAAATGTTATACGTATAAAATATCAATAGCTTCATAAAAAAGTGGAATTATATTCAATACACGCATCTTAACAGTTCATCCACAGAAACCTGTTTTGCTAGATCAAAACTGGAAGCTTAACATTCCTAATCTGTATGTATATATATATATATATATATATATATATATATATATATATATATATATATATATATATATATATCTGTTGTAAGATAGATGAAATCACAAAAATACACCTTGCCAAATGCCGAGAGCTCTATTTCTACACAAAGCATATTGTTTTTATACGCTAAGGACATTGTATTATTTAACTTACCAGTGTGATCAACCCAAAAATGATATGAGTTCTACTAATTCACAGACATACTATTTCTCTGTATGGTGTTCAACTGTTACGTTATATATATATATATATATATATATATATATATATATATATAGTCTCGGAAGTTTCTCAACCATTAAAACTATATAAAAAAAAAACTAAAAAAAAACAAAAAAAAAACTTATAGTCTCAAGTCTTCCAGTGGAAAATCACTCATGTAAGTCAATTTATTTTTTACAGTTATTATATTAGTTAGTTTCTAACACTATTTTAATATATATATATATATATATATATATATATATATATATATATATATATATATATATATATATATATATTAGTGGAAATGCTCTAGTGATACACAGGAACACTCTCTCCCACAATCTAAACCTTTCAGACTGCACTCTCCTCAAGAACGAACACTCTCTCTCACGTCGCAAATGCATTGGAAACGCGACTATACTCCTTTCTTTACCATCAAACTTCAACCTAAGGCTCGGTTCTTATACCCTAAGCAGACACTTAGCAAATGTCACACTAAGACCATGCCAAATTGTACCACTGCGACCCTGATTAAATATCTACATATATATATATATATATATATATATATATATATATTAGAAAATGTGTGTATGTGTGTATATGTGTAGGTGTATTTATTGATACATATACATATATATATATATATATATGTATGTATGTATATATATACACATATGCATGTGTGGTTATATTTATATATTTTGTGATAATAGCAAGCTCCCATTGATAATCAAATCATTTTAATACATCTCTCTCGAACTTACCCCTTATTTTCTATTTTTGAAATCCATATATATTTTTATTTTTCTCCTACTATTTAACCTGTTTCCCCGTCTGTTTCATTTTTCGCACATTTTGTCCACCACGGCTTTTCATTTTCATGAATTGCTCTTTAAAAACCTAACGTGTGACAAATTAGCAGAACTATCCCGTATTCTTTCTGATTAATCTTTGGGTTCTAAGATCCAGTGTATCAATTTCATGCCCACATCATTAGTCAGCTTCTCTGTCCTTTCTTCTATCTTGTCGCCTTTTTTTCTTTCCCCCACCGCCTTCTCCATACTAGCTCATTAGGTGTGATAGTGAAAAAAGAGATAAAGGATCAATAAAAAAATATAAACAGAAGAATAAGAAACATAGAAGAATGTGTCACCCACTTATCATATTCCAACATCACTTAGTATCTTCTCATATGGTCCAATCAGATCATCCTTCCCTCATCCCATGTGTGTGCCTTCAAAATAAAATTATTTCCATATCTTCATTTTCTGAAGACGTTCGCCACGAACGAAACCGGTCCAAAATATATTGTTTTTGTTTTTCTCCTGCACTTTAACTTGTTTTCCGTTTGTATTTTTTTCACACACACACACACACTCATATATATATATATATATATATATATATATATATATATATATATATATATATATATATATATATATATATATATATGGTAATGGTACCCTAGTTTTGTGGGTTTTTGGTAAACCATACAAACGGGGTCGAATAGAACCCGTGGGTCTAATTATTTTAGAAATATTAGTGGGAAGAGCTCCACTCTTTACCCACTTAACTAAACGTTTTTGGAATTTAGTCTCGATAGATACAGTGAAGTCATGTGTATCTACCGGACCTAACTGAATAAATTTAGAGGTGTCCTCAAGAATAGTCGCCATTTTATTGACATAATCAGAATGATTAAGTATAACGACCCCTGAACCTTTATCAGGTTTTGTGATAACCAAATATTTATTATTGCGAAGTGCTTTGATGGTACGGAAATGTTCACTTCGCCATTTTGATTCACAAAACGAAATAGGTGTACCCGCATACGAATGTGCGAAGTCATTCAACTTTACCTTAAGATCACTAACCTTAGAGTCGGATGTAGGTTGAAGTCTTGCTAGTTGAGCAAAAAGGACTTCAAATTCAGAATATATTTCTTCACGTTTAGTATTTGTAGGAGGAATACAGAAGTCTAAACCATGGGAAATAATGTTAAGTTCAAGTGGGGACAACTGAGTAGAAGAAATATTAAGGACGTTTTGACTAAAACTCGGGTTCGTCGAACAGCCAAACTTTCTAAAAATTAAATGTTTCAGTTTATTCTGATGTTTTAACGTTAACCTAGAAAGGCTACGTTCGTGAATAACCGCAACATATCGCATAAATCTGATTCTGTCAAAGAACGACAAAGTGCCTATAGATTCCTTCCATGACTCGTGGTATTTTTTAGTGAGTCGTGCAATGTCGCTAGAAAGCTTTGACAAAAAATTGGAAATGAAAGCATTTTCAATTTTCTGTCCAGGATGTAATTTTGCCCTCTTAATTCTAAATGAAATAAAAGGGGGACAAACTTTATTACTCAAGCAAGAATAGAGGAAGGTCTCGTTAGCCCGAGCAGTTCTTAATTTACTTTTAATCTGAAGTAGAGAATTTAATCTACTGATTAATTCGGGTTTGTACCTAGTCTTGAAGTATTTAAATATTTTCTTTGTCGTACAAAACTTTAAAATAGCATTGAAGAGACAATATTTATTATTCATAATGAATTTAAGAAATTAAAAAGATGAAAGGGCAGCTGACCGGTTTCGTACCTCGCTCAACAGAGCCAAATATCGAGGTAATGTATAAAAAATATAAAAAGATGCTATGAGAATTATAGCGAGGGAAACGGGTAAAAAAAAAAAAAAAAAAAAAAAGAAGTTCAGTCAAATAGAAACAACATTAAGCCCGAGGAGATTTTCTCTTTGTTTGCAAAGAGAAGGTCTGAAGGACTTAATATAAATTGTTTCTAAGATCTTGAGATGATAAGGGGAGTGCGACTTACTAAGAATGGAGAATAAGTCGACACTGAATTTAGAGGCACAGGTGCGATTATTTATGAGATGTTGACCTATCGACGAGCCATAAGTATTATTCAAATCATCAGTTGGTAAATAATTTCCATTGCGAATTTTTGTGGGCACGTGTTGTTTGACCCGGATGTCCAATCTCTGTGACGTCATCCCGACGTAGTGCATACTGCAACTGCATTTAAATAAATAAATAATGGAATTATTATGATGTGGGGGAAGGACATCTTTTCGAATAGAAGTTAAGATTGGACGAGAGGAAAATACAACACGCGTATTCGCAGCAAAATAACATTGTTGTACAGACAAAGAGATTTGTTTGGCGAATCTATCACTAATATTACCAAGCCAAGGTAGGCGAAGGTAAATAGGGCATCTGTCTACAGAAGCTGGTTTGCTTTTGTAAAAATGTAATATTTTTGTTTTAATCGTAGATTGTACAATGTCTAAAGAATAGCCATTGTTACAGAGGATCTTAGTATTTTTGTTGGTTTCCATGAAGAAGGTCTCCTATCTGGTCCAAATAGACCAGATATCTACTTTCGTTATGTTGACGACACCTTTTGTCTGTTCAACAATGAAACGGAAGCGGACGTTTTTTTTTACGTCCCTTAACAATATTCATCCAGCTCTTAAATTCACTATTGATAAGGAAACTAATTCTTCACTGCCATTCCTTGATGTATTAGTTAATAAATCTTCCTGTGGTTTCTTAACATCAGTATATCGGAAACCTACCTTCACTGGTCTTTATACTCGTTAGGACTCATTTTGTCCCACAAAACAAAAATTTAATCTTATTAAGACCCTTACCCATAGGGCCTTAAAAATGTGTTCGAAGACCGAGCTGGATGAAGAAATTAAATTTATTACTAAGACCCTCTGTAACAATGGCTATCCTTTAGACATTGTACAATCTACGATTAAAACAAAAATATTACATTTTTACAAAAGCAAACCAGCTTCTGTAGACAGATGCCCTATTTACCTTCGCCTACCTTGGCTTGGTAATATTAGTGATAGATTCGCCAAACAAATCTCTTTGTCTGTACAACAATGTTATTTTGCTGCGAATACGCGTGTTGTTTTTTCCTCTCGTCCAATCTTAACTTCTATTCGAAAAGATGTCCTTCCCCCACATCATAATAATTCCATTATTTATTTATTTAAATGTAGTTGCAGTATGCACTACGTCGGGATGACGTCACAGAGATTGGACATCCGGGTCAAACAACACGTGCCCACAAAAATTCGCAATGGAAATTATTTACCAACTGATGATTTGAATAATACTTATGGCTCGTCGATAGGTCAACATCTCATAAATAATCGCACCTGTGCCTCTAAATTCAGTGTCGACTTATTCTCCATTCTTAGTAAGTCGCACTCCCCTTATCATCTCAAGATCTTAGAAGCAATTTATATTAAGTCCTTCAGACCTTCTCTTTGCAAACAAAGAGAAAATCTCCTCGGGCTTAATGTTGTTTCTGTTTAACCGAACTTTTTTTCTTTTTTTTTTTTTTTACCCCTTTCCCTCGCTATAATTCTCATAGCATCTTTTTATATTTTTTATACATTACCTCGATATTTGGCTCTGTTGAGCGAGGTACGAAACCGGTCAGCTGCCCTTTCATCTTTTTAATTTCTTAAATTCATTATGAATAATAAATATTGTCTCTTCAATGCTATTTTAAAGTTTTGTACGACAAAGAAAATATTTAAATATATATATATATATGTATACATACGCTTGTATGTGCTCGTGGGCATAGATTCTATTAGTCAATAAAATGGTCCTTTATTTTTAGTCAAAGTAATATGAATGGCACTACATTTTATCACCCTCACCCTGTGACATAAACATCGATGTATTTAATGCATAATCAATTGAAACGAAATATACAATCGTAAAACTAGTAATGTCAAATCTCGCGTGATCTGATTTGTTTCGTGTTATATGTTACTGGACATGCGAGATTTGCTATCGATCTCACAACATTTCCACATCCTGCTGTTCGTATATTACGTTCATGTATAGCCGTAGTCAATCGTTTTTCGTAAGAGTTTTACTTTGACACGCATACGCACTTCTTCGGCGCAGAATGACACAAAACTATTTCACTCTATTTATTTTTTATACATTTATTTTTTAATCTATAAAATAATTTTAACATTTCATGAACCCTCACTGACATGCACAGACAGGCATTATACATTATCTTATGGGGGGTACACTCTGGTAGATCAAATGATTATTTCAACATTTCATTATGCCAATAGTCTTTTGTAAAAGGTTATTAAGTACTTTCCGTAATCAGCGTCGAAGTAAAAATATCAACATACGAATGATAATGTCATTGATATTCCATATAATGTCTACCACTACCACTAACGGTTTCGTTTACATCAAGTGGTAAACAACCTAATTCAGGCCTGTGAGGTTTTGATGACGAATCTCTTTAGTTCTAGGCATACTGATGAGCCATTGAAACTTGGATAAAAGTATGCTCTACATATACCCGCCGTCATAGGTGTATCTCTCTGTCGGAGAAATAAGGATTTTCACCTTACAATTATGCCATACTCTTTCGCAGAAAAAGATTTACATTCGCTTATCAGTATCGTACACCATGGATGCATATATAAATACGATATAGCTTCCCCACTCGCGTATTAGATAAGATCAGTTTATAAAGCGCTGACGCCAGCCACTGATGTCTCGGCTTCGAATCCCAATAGTTCTAACAACACTGATGAGTCGTACAAACGATGAAAACATATACGTTAAATGAAATACTATATAAATATATATATATATATGGGTTGAAGACTCTGATGGATAACATTATTTCCACTTCGCATTAAGACAATATTTCTCGGTAAAACTAACAGAGTACATTCTATTATCAGTATTGTACAAGTATGAATACACGAAGGGCATTATTTGAGATCACGTGCGAATTCAATACAAAGTCGTACTCTCTATTAACTAAAGTATAAATGAATGTATATAGTGTTTAAAACGGCACCAAATATTCACTATAAAGGTACACCTTTGCTACAGCTTCTAAATATTCAGTTTATTAACACAAATTCACAACATGAAATAACTCTTATAGAGCTGCCCCATAACAACCTCAAAACAGGATCTCTTAACACAAAAGTTACATAAATAGTCTACACAGCATAAATGCAAATCTTACAATGGTGAATAAACACTCATGCCGATATATCGCCGAATATTATTCCTAAATCTGTAAGAGAAAATCTTAACAGAACACACATATAGTGTACATTTGTGCACACATACGTGTATATGTATATATATATATATATATATATATATATATATATATATATATATATATATATATATATTTTATATATATATTGTATATATATATATATATATATGTATATATACATATATGTATATATGGGCGTGTGTGTGCGTGTGTGTGGTTGTGTGTGTGCGTAAATAATCATATATTTGTATATTTCTTTTTTGAAAAAAAAAGTAATTGTAAAAATGCATCTCTCTGCTATTGATGTATGTTTTTTCTATACCTGTACATTTCAGTCTTTTTTCCCCCATATTGTGTTTTTTTATATGTTCGAATTGATTGCATTGTCTGATATTGGAAGTGGATTGTACTTATCAAATCACAACCTTTCTTCGCCATATGAACTATACTCTAGGCTTTCTGATATTGTTTGTTTATATCCTGTGCTTATAAGGATACTTGCAATCAATAAACATCCATATTATCTCAGAAACTTTTGTAAACGAAACTGTTGATTGGTATGTAAATAGATATGTCGTATATGTTTCGATCTTTGTATTCTTTCAATTAGTTGTCTGAATATGTCATGATGCTTAACAGCTTTGTCCGAAACATATATGTAAATGTTAAGCCAATGGAGTGGAGGTATGGGTGATGCTATCAATTTCATATCATTTAATTCTCCTGAAACATTCTGAACGATTTTTTTGTGACAAAAACTAATTTTTGTATAACCGTGTTTTTAGTGGGTGTTTTTGCAGCTCACCTGAACAGGTAAATCTCTGTTAGGTTTTTGTTGTAGTTTTTGTATGTTTCAAGTTAACCCAAATATTCTAGTTTAGTTTATCTGCGATAGGTCGGCTTTATTTAGCTATGTTAGTTAGTTTTCACACATATATTTTTAATATTTCCACTGTTTTCACCAGTGCCGGTTTTCATAGTGGCAATACTCCCTTAGATCCCAATTTCCCTAGTACTAGTGCATCTATTTTTATTGTAAAAACACTGATGTTTTTCATATTCTAAACTTCACTTAGCCTTCTGTAAAGCTGCTTGTCTTTAAAAAGTTGTCTGTCTCCTTGGTCTTTACCCGTGTAACGGCTGGAATGGCGAAATCTATTAATTGTCTCTCCTTCCTTATTCAGTATTATTACGTTAGCCACCATTGCTTGGATTAGGTTGCATGTGTTTATTTCCATGGTCTAGAAGGATCTTATACATTTTATTTACCAATACTGGTCAGGTTTGTGCCTGCTCCATTTGTATGCATGTTACACTTGCATTCTCTTGGTTGACAGTGCGGAACCTATTTGATTGAAGATTCATTTTTGGGCACTGTCTATTAAAAAGAGACAAGTGGTTGATGAACCAGTCGAGATGTAGCACAATACTCCATGCATAGGCGAATGGTGGCTTTATGATATATAGGGTATCTGCTGCTGAGAGAAAGGTTCTAGTCCGGTGGAGGGACCCAATTTTCTTTGAACACTGTTAGCAGTACCTTCTATGTATTTCTTAGAATGCATGTTGCCTGTGAATGTTAACAGAGGAATTTAGATGGTATACTCCAAGGTGGAATGATCGTAGTAATGGCAGTCGATGGTTTGAAAGTGTTATTAGAATAATTAAAAGAGAGGTGATTGATAGTATTAAGTTTAACCATCACTCTATGGTCCGATTTTACTAAATACTGGATGTTATTTACTAAAGATTCAGGCATTTCTGTGTATATGCGGTCATTCGTTTGAACACATGTCGAGAATACAGCAGGGGGTCATGAGCAAAAATGCCCATCTCTGACACGATTTCATAAGGAAGGTCGTTTATGAAACTCAGGATTAGTAAATGGACAAAGATCCACACCTAAGAAACACCCGCAGTAAATCATGCTGTTTAGATGTGTGGCCATCGAGGACGATGTTGTTCTGTCTCTTGTTTAAGACTGTCTGATTGTATTAAATATTCGTCCAGTAATACTGTACGACTTAATCCTCAAGAAAGTCCTTTTTATGCAAGATCTTGTCAGATGTGTTAGATATATAACACTCCACAGCCTAGCTACACCGGTCTTACCCCGTGTATGGTATATGCTTTCAGAGATGAGCGTTAGGATATACTCAGTATAGGGGTTTGGCTTCCAGAACATTCAAATATGTTTTATTAACCTATAGGCTTAGTGCGGTAACCATCTGTTTAAATGAGAGTTGTTTCACTTTTTTCTCACATTTATTCTCTACGCATGTCGATTTCGAATTTCTCTCGTATGTCCTCGGTTAAGATGCTAGTTTTGTTTATTATTGTTTCCAGCTCCTATTTGAGTTGGTCAATAGTATAAGATTGTCTATATATATCAGATGGTAAGTTTGTCTTCGAAGATTTTATTCGGAATTTCACCGCTCATTTTGGCGTGAAGTGACATCATGATTATGATAAAAATTAGTGGAGATAGATAATCTCTCTGGAAATATATATTATATTTATCTCTGCCAGCTGTTGCCCTCGAGCTGTCAGTTCCAATCTCTAGGTCTCCACCGCTTTCTCGATAATGTTGATAAGTTTGTGAGATATTTTTCATATTTTCAATCATCCAATTAGCAATGCTTACGAGATTGGGTCGTGCGTTTTTTCTGTAGTTATTACAAGCCATGCTTATGTTCTTTTTTCTTTTTTTTATTGCACTATGTTTTGACCGGGTCACTTGTTATTAGTAGTACTTGTAATAGTAATGTTACTAGTAGTTTTATTACTAGTAATACTATTAGTAAAATTACTTTTAAGTACTGAGATCCGAGTCATATCCATGCTTTATTACGTGCATGTGTTCGTGTGTTATTATTTATTACTCATTATGCGTTTTAACACTGGTTATTATTAATGATCTGCAACTCTAAAAAATGGTTGTGTTACCTGATGTATGAGTGACAATAAATATCTCCTGATGTCTAGAACTATCTGATTCTGTCCATCAGTGTATCTTATAAAGTTGGGTTCTCGCAACAGTCATGTTTTAATGAGTTCTGCCTGTTACCGGTCATTAGCTTTTTCTGGAATTGCAGTATCAAGAACATTCATGTATTTGAGATCTGAAAGCTATGTTCTTCTCTTGGTCTGTATATGTTACCAGAGACTTTACGATCATTTACCGTGGTACGAACCGATGGTACTGCTACTTTAAT
The DNA here is from genome assembly GCA_963556195.1 of Sepiola atlantica. Lineage (NCBI taxonomy): Eukaryota > Metazoa > Mollusca > Cephalopoda > Sepiida > Sepiolidae > Sepiola > Sepiola atlantica. The sequence goes on from OY744518.1 coordinate 41,731,041, forward strand.
TTATTTTTTGGAGGAAAGTATGAGATTTTTCTTACATATTTATATTGCATTAAATTCCAGTATTTTACAATATTTTAGTTGTGTTAACGCAGAATCATTTTATTCAACTAACTGTGTTCATTAGTGTTACCTTATCATGTAATTACGCCTCTGTGCGCGATGGTTTTTCTTTAAATATGCCAGCTTCTTTCCTCAATGGTGTCTTTTTTAATGGGTTAAATCATCTCCTGGATTACAATTTCTTTTAGTTTTTTTCCAGGGTTTTCGGAAATATTGTTATTACTTTAACAGTTACTGGTATTTCTATGTTTATAGTTTGTTCAATATTGCGTTCAACTCAGGAAATCTACATGCGTTTGATTCATGTTTCTGGTCTTTACTTTGTGAGCTGTTCAAATAGCAAAGTCTAGTATTTTGCCGTTTTTGCATTTTGTCTATTATCACGTCCTGTTTTCTTATTTGGATGAGTTTGCTTATTTTGCTGTTCATGTATTGGCATATGCCGTTTATTCTATAAACACTGGCTCAATTTTAGACCAGTCTCATTCGTCCGCCTGCACAAAATGCAGTCGTTCGAATAGTTACCAGTTGACTACTTTTCAGAGCCAGTCATTACTTTTTAATATTGTTTTAGCATTAGTTTACTGTATTCACGTTTTGTATTATTTGCCGTTTCGTTTCTCTGTCCACAGTAAATCTTCTAGTTTTCTTGGACTTGGTGACTTTGGCGGCAGTTATCATTCTCTTTCTATTTTATCTTATATATTTTCCAATCATATTTCACGCATCGTTACGCAGTTTTCAGTACTAAACAGCCCCTTTTTCTTTTTTGCATTTAACATAGAGACAGCCAGTATCAATCTATCGGTGCATTTAGCTGTGTTATATCCATGAAGTGAAGTTCCTATTTCGTCCAGCGGTGGAAGTGTCTGGAGTATCTTATTAATGACAATGCTGATGTATTTAGTTATTTTACTATTTGATTTTTATCTATTCGAGTATGATATTCTGACAAACATTTTAATATCTCTTCATTCGACAGTACACACGTCAAGAATGCTCAGATGTATTCATTTGTCTCATCCATCAAGTGTCCTCATTAACTCGGAATTGGGTAGTTTTATATTTCGATTGTTTCGATTTTTCACTTTTTCATCTCGATTACTGCATAATTCTCTGTTTCGAATCTCAGTCCTATAAATTGACTACTTAATTGTGTCTCTATCTCCTTTTTCTGTTTTCGAATATTGTCAAGTAGTCCATGTACATATGTTTTCCCTTCTGTCTCTGAAGTCCTGTCCGTCATTTTACCTAGTGAGAATATGTTTGAGTTGACTCATGGCAATGATAGAACTTGTAAAAATCGAGTCACCCCTAAATTATTATATCTGAGACATGCTTGCGAGTAGTCAGTGAATTTTAAAGGAATAGCATATATCTTCCTTATGTGTTGTTTATCAGATGTTCAATATGTTTACTAGAAAAATTATACGGCACCTTCTCTTGTCGATGTTTTTTTAGAATTGACATTGTTCTTTCATTAGTCATCTACTTGTGTATATCTGTTTCGCGTATACCTCTCTTAGACTTTCTGCTAATTTTTCATGTAACCTCCTGAATTTTGTTTTATAATCACGATTATAGCATTCCACCGTGAAAGGTGCTATTCAGTTTGCCATTTTACTCATATCGTATTAAGTGTTTCTTCATTTATTATGATTTCTGTCCCGTCTTCCATCTTCTAAAAATCTTCATTTTTCATTATTATTTACTAACTAATAGTTCACATTCGAGTAGTTATTAGTGATCACTCACCGATATAAACAGGATGCATTTCCTTAAGCGGGATTTAACAAAACGTTTGCTCACATTAAACTGTTTTACCCACTTAACACTTCACACTACGGTTACAGATGATAGGGTCCTTCTGATATGTCTTCTGTGTGTTTTTGTTGTTTGTTTTGTTTTACCTATATACACCCTAAAAAAAGCACATGGTCACAAAGATGTAAGGATATACTGTGAATTAGGGGCCATATTTATAAGCACAGCCTAAGTCGGGATTTTTTCAGCGTGATGTTGGTTAACATTACATTTACAATGTTGAATATTGGTTGAGTCGAGGAGACACGAAGCGGAGAGGGAATTTCAAAGGAAACCGTTTCAAATAAAAAAGCTATTATAGAAAGCTGTACGGTATTTGGGGATCTCTACAGTGAAAGTGTGGGATTTTGCTAATTGCAGGAATGATCGCGGATATTGACGTTGAGGGAACAGAAGTTCCTCGGATCATATTCCATTAAAATATCAATAACAAATCACAGGGGAGCAATAGTGATGTGATTAGACAGAGGCTGACGCTTGGTAAACATGTTGGACATATACGATTACACCAGCCCGGAGGTGGCAACAATACTCCATGCATAGGCAAATGGTTTTGTAGAGGTAAAACATATTCGCAGTTGTGAGAAATGTATACGTTCGGTAGATACCATGCTCTCTCAGCAGACTTAGCAGTATCTTCTATGTGTTTATTCCAATTAATATTGCCTGTTAGTGGTAGGCGAGGAGTTTTGATTTTGGACGTAAAGATAGGATGCCTTTAGCAAATTTGACTGGTGACTGGAATGTTTACTTATAATGTAACAGTCAATGTAACAATCCATTATTGGCGCCATTCCACTACCCGCTTGGGGTTATTTTCTAAAGGATTCCGCCATTGCGTGTTATATGTGTGCATTCGTATTGCTCATATGTCCAGAATATGACGTGATGTGATCAGCAAATACGCATATCTCGAACGAAATTGCATCAGGGAGGTCGTTTAAGCACATAAGAATAATACATATCATAGGGTCGACGACTGGGACAAAACCAGATTAATGTGATGTTGTTTAGATATACGTCCATAGAGGAAAAACTGAATAGTTTGGAGGGGGGGGGGCTAGGAAAGATCTGATTATATTAAATATACGCTCAGTAATACCGTACAAATTAATGTGCATGAGAAAACCGTCATGCTAGACGTTTCAAAGTCTTTGAATATATCAAGCGCCACCGCTTTAGATTCACCAGTATATGGTGTTTGCGTTCCGAAATGCCCCTTAGTAGAACAGGATTTCCTTAATTCATACTGTTGGTTAGAAAGAAGTTTAGCATTTACAAGGCAGAGGACTATCATTATATTGATTAATGATTGGCTGATTTCAAGCGAAAGGCGGGGGAAGACTGATGGGGTGATAATTTTGCGAGTCAATGCTTTCATTAGAATTCTTGGACATTCTTGTCTCAAAAACGGAATGAATGAGAGAAGTCAAAAGTTCCTTGAAACGGGTACACGTGCGAACCCTTATTTTAAAAATGATCTGATTAGATATTATTATATAGTGATTATCGATCTCTCTATCGATCTAAAAGTTATTTGCAACAAGGATCAAGGCCAATAAATACCCTCTGTCTTTCAAGTCTTCTTAGTTCTTTTTTTAACGTATGAAATATTTATTTGCAGACGGCGTTTCCTCGGTCGAAACGAATCACAGAACGGGCAAACAGCTTTAATGTGTGTGTTGTATCATAGACGATAGCTTGTTGTTTTTCTGAATTCATGGCGCAAGGTTAACACTTTACATCAGTATATTCTATCTACAATTCTAATTGTGTTTATGAAGTGCTATTTCATTAAGACTACCCAACCACAGACAAATGACATCGGGTTATGTGGGTTCGTTTCAACACTCGATCATTTTTCTTAATATGTCAGCTGTTTTTATCAATCCCATGATTTGTATGGTGTAAATTCTCCTATTAATTCACATTTCTCTTGGTCGTCTGTCATTTATTACGGAATAGTTGTTAATGATATTTTGCTATTTTGGTTATATTTGTCATGCTCCATATCTCTTTCTGCGATACGGCAATTCCAAGTATGTATGCCTCCTCTAACTTTACACTCTGATCTACAGAAACAATCAAATCTACTACGTTGGAAAATTATTTCGTTCTTGTTAACTATCATCATGTCCGGTGTTATTGCTTGGATAATTTTGTCACTGTTTGATTTGTATCAAAAGTTGTCAATGTAGCCTCTTCATTATGATTTATTCCTCGCTTGTGTTGTATGTATTTTCCCTGCTCTGCGGATTGTTCAACTAGAAACTATTTTCCTCTGCTCTAACTAGTCTATATATGTAATAGTAATATTACAATCATTAATAGTACTAATATTAATTATAGTAGTGGTAAGTGTAGTATAAACAGTAGTATAAATATTTAATTACCACTGATATGTAATACATGCTAACATTGCTTCAAACAACATTTGATTAAATACAAACCAATTATATAAAGGCCTAAACGTGTTTATTGTTTACTAATCGTAGTAGTAGTATGATATAATCCGGGGTCATATCCATTGTTTTCTTTACATACTATGTGAAGTAGTAAAATGTGTACCTTTTGTGTCACATCCAAAATACAGAAATTCAAGCTAAAATACGGATTCATGGGATACGTATTGAGATATTTAAATGTGGGCAAGTCGTTGCAATCGCCTCTGAGGGAAATGTCTCACAACTTGGAAAAGGGCTATTAAAGATGTTTCGAAAAGTAATACGCCTTGCTGTCACTCAACCTCCAGCAACTTTACTGCGCTATGACATAAGAAAAGACGTTTTAAAAGATGATGATGCATCCACTTCTTCTTCTTCTTCTTCTTCTTCTTCTTATTATTATTATTATTATTATTATTATTATTATTATTATTATTATTATTATTATTATTATTATTATTATTATTATCATTATTATTATTATTATAATTATTAGTTTATTTTTTTATTTTTTTAAGCCAACGGAAAAATCTTGCTGGCGGGCAATTTTATTCAAATTAAAGGGTCTTAGTAGCCGTTGTTTTTCTACTCTTTTACTGGAATCTTATTTTTCAAGTTTTGCTAGAGAAAAAAATCCGGCAGATGTTTAAGTGAAACGTTCTTCTTGAGTTGGCCTGACACTGACAGTCTCGACATTCCGAGGATGTTTAAAAACGAAACAATACGAAAGTAAAAAATACTAATAAATTAAAAAATAGGAACATAAAAAAATCTGCAAAATCCCAATTTGGAAATCTAACATGAGTGTTTTTACAGACAACGGTAAATATACATACCTATATGAAAACAAAATGGTATATACGTATATATAATAACTATTTAAGCAATTGCATATGGTTATATTATTATCTAATATATTATGCATATGTATTTGTTTCGATATTTTCTGCAAGAGTGTTCAACACATGAGAAGATCTTGGTTGTAATACAACAACTATTCAGGAAAATACGCTACACAGAAACTATTGCGTTTAATAATATATATATATATATATATATATATATATATATATGTGCATTTATTTATATATATATATATATATATATATATATATATATATATATATATATATTTACATATACATAAATGTATATATATAAGAAGAGAGAAACAGATAAATATACTTTGACATTTTGATCTGTATACGTTATATTATTTTCCAGGCACATTATGATACATTTATATATATATATATATATATATATATATATATATATATATATATATATATATCATACTAAATCTGAGTAAATTAAACTTTTTTGTCGAATAATGGTTTGACAATTAAATAACACAAACTACATGAATAAAATATTCCTCAGTTTTGGTATTGTGTTATGCTTGAAAAAAAATCTGTTTTTCGTTCTTATTTGTCGTAACTTTAAATATAATTTGAAACTTGTTATATGTCCTCATAAATCTATGGTCAATTATTCGTCGTGGGATTCCTTCTTGAAGATGTTTCAAATCTAATTGTTTGACGGAATATCTAAAGTTATGTTTTACTAGCTTTAAAGGTGTAACGACGAAGTTTACTAGTCTTTGTCCAAAATGAAAATCTTTAAAACGTTTCTACGCATACACTCGCCTAAATAAATAAAAACAAGTAAACACATGTTAAACTAATCAGATGCATTTTTCTGATTTTATTTAATTTTCAGGTTTTATTGACCCCAGTTCTATAAAAAGGGTATGTTCTTCCGTTAATAAACAGTTAAATACCACGACAAATCTTACATCAACATTTCGTCAGCTTCCCTCGCCTCTCTGTCAGGCGTTGGACAAGCTAATAATGCGTTTCCGCGACTCACGCATATACTCGGTCAAAAGCATACGCACTGTAAATCTAACGCAGTAACTCTTTCACCCTGTCGTCTGTTCATCGAAAACAGATGCATAAAGTTATTTATTGTAATACTCTTAATATTTCTTACTAAGCTTTCCAGAATAAACATAAAAGAAAGATTGACTATTCCTAATAACTTTTAATCAAATGAAAAATTTATAATTGAAATTTTGATTACGACTTTTAAGACTCGTTAATAATTCACGGCCCTAAAATCAATGTATCCACTATTGAACCCCATTTTTCTGCAAAGACTTTCATAATATAAACAAACAATCTATGTTTGTCTATCCATGTAAACTTTAATTTTGAACATATTCTGAAATCTCTCTTTTGTGAACTAATGCTTTTTAACTCATTATTTTTTTGTGTTTATCATATAAAATTTATCTCCCTCCATCACATTATATTATTACATAAAACAGCTTTCCTTGAAAACATTCTTTTAAATCGGCTTGCCTAAAATGTCCCCCTATAAACTGGAACCTTAATGGGGAGGGCCTCTTACGAGCTTTTATTAAACTAACCATGTTATATTAATGACAAATATTTTGTACTTTGTTATACATTTTTGTGTGGCACTGCATTTTGTGCTAGTATAGCTCTTATTTCAGAATGCATGTTACTATAATCGAGCAAATAAATACACATACATCCACTGTATATATGATAGTAATAAATCCAAAATGCAATGATAGTGCAGTAAATAAGGTGTTAGGGCAGCCAGATTGAAGGGAGGAGAACAATCTATGGTTTCAAAATGATTGGCTGGTACAAATATGTTATTATCGTTATTTTATTTGAAAAAAATACTGGCATCTGGTTGTTTTTATTTGAGGGGTTGAAGTAAAACCTGGCTTCAATGATACGTCTTTCGTTGGTGTCATCTGCGTATCTTACTGTCGACGGTTTGTGGAAATTAAATTTGTAGCTTATAATTAACATGTGTAAGGTCACAGCGTTTTTAGTATCATTCAATTTTATAAATCTATTGCCTTTGAACATTCTGTTGTCGTGGAGATGCTGGGTTTCATTAATGTATATATTGTTACAGTACCATATAACTATTGATATAATATTGCATCACATGTTCTTGAATAAAGTTAATGATATAAAAGTCAATTATTTGGTTTGGATAGTATTAGACAGCTAAGATTTATATATATATATATATATATATATATATATATATATATATATATATATATATATATATGAGGAGATAGATAGAAACACTCTTGTAGATTTAAGTTAATCAAGTTAAATACGTGCAAGCGTACTGTGTTTTTGTGGTAGTGCTATATAAGCAATCGAACTACATTTAAGCTTGCATTTTCACCCACAAATATATGTAGTCTAAATGCGCGGACATGTTTGTGTTTCAGCCTCTTTAAGGATAAATATCCTTTAGTCAGATTAACATAAATGTGTAAAACAATTAGTAAATAATAAAATTAATTATAGGAATGAAACAATTGTTCACAATGTTATGTAAACATATGAATATACAAAACAAATCATATAAGCTACTAAACTATATGTCAATAATACTGATAAAACCTTTGATTAAAATCAATAAAATAGTGATATTTTTAAAAGAAGTTTGCAATTTGGCGCTATGATGTGGAACTTGTACTTGTACATAATTTAGATCCACCTGACCAATTGCAATGTTATACCACTTAACTGTCTGGAGCTCAATGATGCAGGAGCAGTGTGTTTTCCCCCTGAAAGTTTATTTACTCGTGCCACTTGCTGCCGGTGCACGTACCGTACAGACGTGCAGTTATTGAAATGTAATGTCGACAAGTATCTTGCAGTATTACTTCCTCTTATTATAGGTAATGGCTCCTATCACAGTAGCCGCTTAAGTTTTAGGGTAAACATGCCTTGTTTAGAGTGAATAAAAGTACATGAAAATATGCTTAATACATGTGATTGAAATTTATACAACATTTGAGACATCTGAACAGTTACGAATAGCGTCCAGTCTCGCTTTTACTCTTTTTTATGAAACTAAGTTAAACTAAATATAACCAGATTATCCACGTTTATGCCCAGCAACGATGTACCGAAAGTAATTATAATCGGTTATTTCGGGAGTAAAATACATACAAATATACATTTATATATGTGGACATAGATCTTCGACGGAAATACATTGATGTGTTGACGACAAATATTTAAATCTTACCAGACTAATCAGATTGATGAGTGAGCTGTTGTATCGCAAATAATCGATTTCTGTCTACATTATAGTTATTGAACTATATTTTCGTTCATTATATGTCTACATTCATACATATATGCGTATACATATACACGTGAAAAAAACAGCTATACATATTTAGCCATTGCGGTTATAATTTACGTACATATTTTTCCTCCAACTACTCTCCCAATAATCCTCATCGGCAAATATAAACATTTACCACCTTTTCCATTTACCATCACGTAATCGGTTAGTGAAAATCAAACCAGAAATTAGCACGTCATGAGGCATCAAGCTGTATACTCATACTAACGCATATAATTACATACATATATCAATGTTTAATATAATAATGCGTTATATTAATGTTTATAGTATGTGTATATATCACTATTATATAGTATATACTAGATGAATAGCTACACCCCACACCCCACACACACACATATATATATATATATATATATATATATATAGAGAGAGAGAGAGAGAGAGAGAGAGAGAGAGAGAGAGAGAAAGAGAGAGAGAGAGAATAAATAATGAATTCAAAGGCATGGACATATCGACATAACATAATTAAACTGGCATATACACATAAATACAAATATATAAAAATACATATGTATATTTGTATATACATGTTTATACATATATATATATATATATATATATATATATATATACACGTGTGTGTGTGTGTATAAGCATGTATATACAAATATACATAAGTATTTACAAGTGTACTCCGATTCATTATGAATCAATTTAATATTTTAAACCATAACATATATATATATATATATATATATATATACATATATATATATATATATATACATATATATATATATATATATATATATATATATATATATATATACAATAATATTTTAATAAATAAATATTAATTATTTAAATACCTAGAGACATCGATGTTTCATGCTAACGCAATCTTCAGTCTAGGAACTATATATATATATATATATATATATATATATATATATATATATATATATATATATATTATGGTTTAAGAATATTAAATTGATTCATAATGAACTGGAGAACACTATTACAAAGTAAGGTGAGAGAGTAAATGGAATCAAAAAAATAACTTTGATAAGTCAAACGACGATTCGACTAAATTGGAAAGGTTTAAGGAAGAAAAGTTTTAATAGTAAAGAAAATCAACATAAATCATACAACTAAAAGCTAAAATACTAGAACTCGATGTACATTTCGATCGACATATATTCAAGAGTGAAACGTCAATAGATAATATTTTAATAAATACATTAGTTACATAAAGATAAGTTTAGAGCCTAACAAACAGAACGGGGCAAATAAAGCGGGGGAAGAGAAAAAACACGAATGAATATCGAGCAATTTCCAAGAGAAATGAATGGGAAATAGCTTTCTGCAAAGGAGTGCAGAATTAAACATATAATAACGAATTGCAGGCACATTTTGTATACCCCTTTAAATAAGTCTAACTGGTGTGATATAGTTTTTGCCGGCCGGAAGAACGTATTCGCATGGTTACACTTACGGGTTCCACACCACTCAGGTGTACGAGGCGAAAACAGCCATCAGAACACGCTTTACCACGTATTTATTGTCATTCAAGTGCTGGTCAATAAATTTGTGAGTCCCCGGATGCGCTTTGTAAAGGGCCGTATGCGTCCGTTAATATATTTCTTTTCACTATGCCCGTTACTTGCGAAAACATGCATGGGTATGCTGTGTCAATCTGACTTTCAAGCGTTGACGAATACAACAAACATAGTCAACCTCACACTGACATTTGAATGTATATATCATTACACTTTTTGTAGTGTGTCAAGCGCATCTTCCTCAGAAGCTGGGAAGCAGTTATTGCGGCAGATACTGCATGAGCTGTACTGCACAAACAACACACGACACAATAGACACAATATTATAAGAAAAAACCTTTATTGATATTAAATAAAAACAACAAGGCGTAGAAGTCGGTTCTCTTTAATTTGTAAGCAATTATTTTCCTCGGATAAACGAATATTAATACTTGACATTTTAAACATTGCTTTAAGCCAGAAATCTCATTCTAATCGAAAATATATAACGTTAAAATTCTTTGAAAAACACTTTCAGATTTAAAACATAATACTAATAAATGGTTGACGTGTCCTTTGCTTTTTTACTGTTCGAAATTCTAAGTTTATTCTTTTCTTTCTATGATACTGAGCAGAGACACATCAAGAGAGGCAGTCAGAGAGAAATAAATATATACGGTGATGATCGATATAGATTGGGTAAGTAATGCATCATTTAAAATATTTAATGATTTGTTGCAATGTCTGAAATTCAATGCTAACATATTTTAATAAGATTGTTAAATCGTTGTACGGACAGGAAAGTAACGCAGAGACAGAAATCCACACCTTTTTTAATGCTTAAAAGATGATAAGAAACCAGTTCATATTTGTTCTACTTTATGAACCTAAATAAAAGAGTATTCCGTAAAAGGTAGAAAACATAACATCTGAGGTTTCGTAAAGAGCAGATTTACTGCGAATCCTCACGTTTTCTATTGAACACAACTAAATTATACGTAACTGTATAAGAGATAGAGGTTGAGATAGTGCGTGCACGTGTGTATGTGTGTGTGTGTAAACGAGAGATTAGGGAGTGATACAGAGAGCCGGAGATGAAAATTATTAATGCATTCTTACAATGTTTAAAGTTATAAACTTAAAATTGAAAAAAAAAAACAGTAGACTTATTTTTATGGGTGATATTGTAGTGCAGAGAGATAATAAAACACAGGTCTCTCATTAGAAATATAAAAAAAGTGTATAAACCAAAAGAAATTAAGAGTTTGTTTTACGAAATGAAGCAAATAAAAATAGCCTATTCCATTATCCGTGTCTTAAACACGTATCTCCTATATTTGACTATTTTGTTCGCTAACATAAGAGGCGTTCTTTACTACACAATGAAATATGATATGTTTTATACGTAAGAGGAGTTTGAGTTTGAGTTTAGGAACAGACAATAATCAGATTACGTGACTGCATTTAAAGTCATAAATTGCAGCGTCAAAAAAAATGTGGATTTCGAAGAGTTATAAGAATGCATGTTCGATATGTATATTATTTTATTCAAAAGAGAATTTAGTTTAATTGGTGCACGTTTTGATGGAATCCATAACGGCGGCTCCACGATGTGGAAATAATTTTATGATCCACATTTACCCCGTGACCCACACAATCTCTGATAATATTTAGTAAGTAAATCGTTATTTCGTATTGGCAAAAAAATAAAAAGTGGAACTCTGTTGTTGGGCTGGAGGGAAACAATGGTTGATATTTATGAATACATCAAAAACAAGTTCTCATTTTTTAAAAATATATCTATATAAAAATTCGACCCACCAGCCAAATAGAAGAGTTCCACTTTTTTTTTTGCGAAATAATAAAAGTAAAAATAATATTAAATTGTATTTAAGTAAAACGTAAGAAAAGTATTCAATGACTGAAAATGTGTCAAGTGTAACAAAAACAACTTCTATTTTTCTTTCACGTATTATTTTTTTTTTAAATATCAATTTTGATCTGATGTATATATTATGTTAAAAGTCCAAATAGAAATGTTAATTACGAAAATATGTATTTTATATATTTATTGAATAATATTTATACCGTACATGTAGCAAATGAAGGTGGTCAGTAATTACTGTTTTAGTCACATAAATTATATTTTCTATAAGGAAGATGAATATATCGATTGTAATGTGTAAATTAAATTAGTTATGCTGTATTTGTCAATAAATACTATTTTAGTCATGTATGGGTGCAAATAGAATGCATTCTAATACTTTCTTATGGGCCACGTGTAGGATGTTTATTAAGAAAGATGTACAATGAAAAACCTTATTTTCGCTCATTGGTTCGAATACGTATACAAGGGTATTACGTAATGTATTAATTAATGTATTAATTCACAAATACGAATTTAGTATATGTAATGGAAAAAATGTATTCGTAAATTATGTGTACAAAATATGCATTTTGAAATACCCGAAAGTACTTACGTACGTGTTTACGGTAGAATAAAATATAATAAGTTAAAAGTGGGAACGTGTTCGTTTTTAATTATAGCGAATAGTGGAATAGATCTTGCAAAAGTAATGAAAACGAACGTAACCTATAGAATATTACATCCGTTCATCTGATATAGTTATGTAGTTCTTGTTTAAGAAATATAAGAGAGTTTGTATAAAACATATATAACTATAATTATATCATATTAAAGTAGACATGAAGTAACATTATGAAATCAATCAGAATGGGTCAAGTTTTCCGAAAACGTTCTTTAAAAAAGAGTATACAATTATAAATTCTAATGTCGTTATTCTTGTACGAAGAGTGTGGATGTCCGAACTTATAGATGCAATGCTGTGGTGTGGCAAATTAATAAATTGTAGTTATTTCATAATTACGAATGTAGTTTTTGTTAATGGAAAAATGTTATCATTGGATATTATTTGTACGAATATTATTTATAGGAAATATACAAGACGCGTTTACAGTTGAAAGAATGTTAACGTGTTCGTTTTTAATTGCAGCGAATACTGGAGAAAGCGAACTCGAAACGCACAGAATTTTAACAGAATGTTTATCGGTTATTCTTATGAATTGTTTGTGTGTGAAGTGTGTAAATGGTGTTCCCAATTTAATGTCCTTATCCAATATTTTCGGCGTTGTATATAAGGTGTGTTGCAGTAGTAAAAATTCGGAGGAAAATAAGTATGCAGCCCTCTGTTTAGATTACGTATTTAATATTTCATGGAATTTAATGTTTAAATGATGGTATTAGTGTTAGTTTCTTTAAAATGCACTACTAGTGATGTAGGCGAAAATAGTTGTGAGTTTCGTTGCGTATTTGTTGGTTAGTCTGGTGAAGTCAAAGTTACATGGGCAAAAATAGTCTACTTATACATATATATATATATATATATATATATATATATAGTCTCGGAAGTTTCTCAACCATTTAAAAAAAATGTAACCCCCACCCCTAAAAAAACCTTAAGTCCCAGGTCGTTCAGTGGAAAATCACTCGTGTAAGTCAATTTAGTTTTTACAGTTATTATATTAGTTTGCTTCTAACATTTTTTAAAGGAACATCAGTTGTTTACCATGATAAACTGTTTCGGGAATTTAATATATATATATATATATATATATATATATATATATATATATATATATATGTGTGTGTGTGTGTGTGTGTGTGTGTGTTTGTGTATAAGTGATGTTAGGTGTATTTGATAAATATAACTTATCAAATCATCAGGATATTCTCATAGTTACTAAAATTTACTAATTTGTGCATTAAATTATGCTAATATCGATTTCTGAGTAATAGTATTTGGTTTTGATACTAATTTACAATATTAGTAATATCAAGTGAGTTTTCATAATTCTTTTGGAGAAAAGTTAACTGATTTATAGATGAACTCAGTTACCGCATGGTTTTGTCAATACTATTACTTTATTTATTTCATGTTTCGCTATGAATTTTCTCGCAAAATGAACTGACGTTTAAATAAAAAAAACTACTTGAATGTAGACTCAAAATGTTCTACTACGTTTCGGTTAGTTATTCAACGGCAGTATCGAGTGAGGACATTCCAATGACGACAAATGAATACAGTTTCTAAAATCGGACATATTGTAACCCTGGCAGTTTTGTACTTTACTTCTGAACATATCGCATCATCATTTATCATATTCATAGAAGACAAATGGAAACTTTGTCATATTTGAACGGTAACATGTTTCTTTCTCACTTTCTATTTTACATTTATTTATCTTGGGGCGAGTTTTCGAAATAATTAATTAAGGTTAAATAGGTTACTATATAACTGACGGTATGAAATTAAATCCTATTAATGTTGGGTTTTGGGAGTCAATGTCTCATCACTGGAGTTAAACGGATTGGGTGTATCCACGTCGGGATTCAAACACGAACGACGAACTACATCTAAATGCTATCAGTTGCGTATCGACGTATTCACTAAAACACACAGACACATCCCCAGAGACACATGCCCACACTATCATATATATATATATATATATATATATATATATATATATATATATATATATATATATATATAAATAAACCTCACATGTGTATATATATATATATATTATATATATATTTCTATATATATATAATTATTTTCCTACATATATATATATATATATATATATATATATATATATATATATATATATATATATATATATATATATATATATTACTAGCTATTTACTACGTTTCTTAAGAAGATCAGACAATCTGATTGTAATATTTAAGTGTATGCATTGTATGACTGGTCATAGCATGAGAACTAAAATAAATTACAATAGAAGTTAATAAGTATTTAGTACATGTGTGACCACATCAAAATTCTACCATTTATTCCTTTATCCATATTCATAAGTTAATAGAGAGTATAATAATCATATTTAAATAACATGTATAAATATATATGAGGTTTTATGATATTAAAAAAATGTTTATTTTGCTCGTCCGTAAAATTTTTGTCATTTTCACCAAAATATTATTTAAATAAGAAGTGAATATCACTCTGCTTTATCGTTTTAATCATTTAAATATTTTTTAAAGCAAGAACCATTCTCCTAATTTTTGTTGTAAAAATGATTGTTTGATAAATATTCTTAACATGAATACAACTAACATGATTGTATATTTATTTAAAATTTTTATAAGTGTGTATATACATTATACTTATATTAATCATGAAACTGCAAAGTAATTCACTCTTATTAAGTTGCTGTACGATAACATTTTTATTATGAACATATCATTTCATAAAAGACAATTCTCAATCCGTTTATCTTTTGCGATCGTGTGATATCAGGTTTTATAGCTTATCATGTGTTTTTTCGTAATACCTTTGGAGAAAAGTTAACTGATTCATAGATGAACTCAGTTACCGCATGGTTGTGTCAATAGTATTACTTTTTTTTGTTTCGCTATGAATTTTCTTGCCAAATAAACTGACGTTCATTTAAGTAGACTCAGAAATGACAGTATCAAGTGAGGATATTCAAATGGCGACAGATGAATACAGACTCTCAAATCGGACATATTCGAAACATGGCAGTAGACTAAAAATGTCACACACGTATTCATCGCTTTTGCCATTTGCGTAAATATTTGGGGTCCATTACAGAATTAAAGTGTAAACATTGACATTTTTCTTAAATTTCCAAATTATATTTTTACATAATCTTATCGTTTCGAAACCACGAATTGCTAAGTAAATAAACGAACTGATACATATTACACAATTTCTTATCATTTGATATTTGGATTCCGTGTTTCTACTCTGTATTTTAGTGACTCGGCCTCGAGTATATTTAAATAATAAACATTACATACATTTGTAAATATCTATTTACATATATATATATATATATATATATATTACTATATATATATATATAAATATATATATATATGTGTGTGTGTGTGTATTAATAAAGTATATAAATGATTATCTATAAGTTCATCACTCCATACACACACGTACACATTCACAAACATATAAATATATATATATACATATATATATATATATATATATATACATGCACAAACACAAAATATTTGACATATCGAAAAACTTTACAGCTGACAGTAGTTTAATTGATTATATGTATCTAAATATATATATATATATATATATATATATATATATATATATATATATATATATATATATATAATGAAGTATAATAACACGAAATTACATAATCATCGATGCAATAATTTATTTCAACCTTGTGGTTTTTTCACACATCCGATCCAGACGATTACATTTTTAAAACTCAAACTCTAACTGAGTTTCATAAATGTAATCTACTGAATCGGATGCTTGAAAAAAGCACAAGGTTGAAATAAATTATTGCATCAATGATTATGTAATTTCGTGTTATTATACTTCATTTTATTCTAGCTCTGTTTATCACATTGAGCTTTCATTCCCAGATCTCTTCCTGGAATTATTCCATTATAACACACACACACACACATACATATATATATATATATATATATATATATATATATATATATATATACATATATATATATATATATATATATATATATATATATACATATATATATATATATATATATATATATATATATATATATATATATATATATATATGATGTTTGTACTCCTTGAATACAAAGGTTTTTTTGGAAGTTGGCTTTTTATGTTACACTGTACGAACATAAAAAATAAACACACACATAAACAGAGATAAATAGAGAGAGAGAGAGATAGAGAGAGAGATAGATAGAGATAGAGAGAGAAAGTTAGGTATGTGTACATATTAGGTACATATTTATATTTATATATTTATATGTTAAGTATAGTCTTTTAAACTAATGAACGTATCATTATTAAGTTTGGAATTGATAATCTTGGAAACGCGTTGAGAAAGATAGGTACCCCCTTTTTTAATTTCTTGTGAATTAAAACATAAAGGTGTTACACATTTATATAAAGTAATATATATATATATATACATATATATATATATATATATATATATATATATATATTACATAGCTCCAACTTGAGCCGTTCTCGTGTTGTATAATCGTCCCGGAAGTGGCCGTGGCAGTTCTCGTTTCATCACTAGTCATTTTTAACACCATAAATAATATAGTGGGCATACCTTTAAATTTATCACACCTTCAATCTTTCCTCGTCGCGTAGAGGTGTGCGTTGTCTCGTGGTGTAATTCTTTCTTCTTTCTTTCTGCCGTGAACAACGCCGCTGCAACAAAAAGTTCCATGACTGACTCAGAAGAAAAACAATATTTTAAACTTAAGTTCTGTTTAATTTCAGACATTAAAATCCACTGGCTTGGAGATATTCACTAACATCGAGAGAGAGAAAGAGAGAGAGAGTGTGGAGAGAGAGAGAGAGAGAGAGTGGAGAAAGAGATAAAGAGATAGTGCAAATTACTGCTTTCGTAATTACTTATCAATTAAGTCCTTAACCATTCGTGGAGGGGGGAATTGAGATATTTCGCCTGTATTTTCTGAGGAAATTAATTTCCCTAATTATGTTACAGACTACATCGTAAAAATCACGTCTGATTGGCTCGCCTCCAAAACCCAGACTAGCAAAAACTCTGCTCCACACGCAAAAGCCCGTGACGTCACAGAGCCTCTATGCACAGGTGCACATTGACCCTTGATCTGAGATCTCGTCAAGGCGGTGACGCTGTCATCCCGTGAGCTCCGACTGTGAGAACAGCCCTATTCTGCACTCGACTGTACAGGTCCACCCGCACTAAATCGCGCAAACCAAACCAATACGATTTCCAACAGATACGCTTACCTCAAGATGTGTCCGTTCCCACGGGGCCATTATTCAACATTCCGTCCATCCCTATACAAAAAATAATCCTAAGATTTTTATTTTTACGCCCCCCCCCCTCCACAGGGTCTGGTCAGAACCAGGGGTTAGCACGGTTGGACGCTTCTGTTCCATCCTCGACCAGGCTGCCGTACACCGCTCCTCTGACATTTCCTGGGATGTAAGGAAATTCTCCTTACGATCGATATCGGCTCTACGCCCATCCCTGTCACAATCGATAATAGAACACGCTTGGTGTTCCGCTGTCGCAAGGTTGATTGACGACTTGACCCCACGGGCATCTGCCCACGATAACTAGTCACACAATTCACCAAACACATCCATTAAATGCTAAAAGAATACAGGGCAAAACACAACACCACCATTTTAAAATTCTTATAATCCTTTTCTGGTCAGTTATAAATTGGTCCTTTGACATTTCCTGGGATGTAAGGACATTCTCCTTACGTGTATGTTATTGCAATTATATATTCTGTGTGTTGGTACAATGTTAGAGAGAGAGAGAGAGAATTGTGTTTACGTAATTCGAGCGCTAGTGTATAATATATAATATCGATCGTAATGCTACCCTGGCTTAATAATATGGGTCTCAGGTCACATTTATATGAAATCAAGGATATATAACTCAATATTATAGTTGTTAATGGGTAGACGAAATGGTCCTTAATATGTGTTATTCAATTATAAAGACATGGTGTCTGGAATCTAACTTTGTATTATTTATATATGTATATATATATATATATATATATATATATATATATATATATATATATGCATATATATATGCGTATGTTTTTATTTCCACTCTTAAATTATTTTACATTTTGAATTGATACTTACATCAACCGAGTTTTTCTTTTAATGCCAAATAGAATAAAATATATTTTTTTTTAAATAGCTCTCATATAAACCAGATATCAGAAATATACAGCCAAACTTTGTATGTCGATGTTCGTTAAAGACAACGACATCTACTTGAATTATGTTATTCAGAATAAGTTGCTACGTTGTAAAATGCGTGTTAAGTGTTGCTCCTTCATATTCAATTAATATTATATTAAATTGTATTTCACGAAACGAATAGCCGTTTTTCTAAAAACGTTGTTTTTACTTTTTAAATATTTTTTATTTTGATGCAAAAAGTTGTATCTCATCCATTATGCTTGTTACGTTTTATTTTTTTCATCAAATTTAGATGTTTAATTTTTTTTTCTTCATGTCAGCTTCCATCATGTCTATTCTAGGAGGCTTGAAATGTTATTCGAAAACGCCCAAATGAGGTAAATCGACATCGTCAGTAAGTGTGTCTTAGTACGAATCGAGGAATGCAAATGACCAAGTGGTTACGGACACTGACTGATAAATCGGCACTCCGAGTACAAATACCGTAAGTTTCGTTAATATTAGTTATAAAATGAAGCTATTGGCGATTTATAAACGCATATTCTTGTAGATATCCTTGATCTGTGTTAATATTACTCGTTCATCGCTTACTAAAACCAAAAGCTACTCGACAAGAAGGGTGAATTATATTTTTTAGTTGAATGATGGAAGAGTACTATAAACGTATTAATAACTGAATTTGCTTTATTCATAAGACGTCTAAATAAATATGTATTTTCCATTAGATTTTAAGCAACCATTTATATTCAGTAGGTAAACATTCCTGCGGTAACATGTTCCTTAGGTAAGTGGTTCTTGAAACTAACTCATTACAAGTTCTTACTGAGAATGTATGACGGAGGGCCAGCGATTAAAGCTCAGTTTAACACTTACTATAGAAATAGCGATATGGTAGGAAAAGACTAGCAACATCACCTCAGTGAGAAGAGACTATCGGAAATAGAATACATCATTCCACACAAGATTGTGAATGCCATTTTATACTCAGTCAATGCAAGAAAAAGTGATGTGTGCAGCACCTCCACAGATGTAGACACACTACTCTATATTGGTCTGTATCTGACTCTTATACAGCCAGATGATTGCATACGAAGTCAGGTACTTTCTGCAACAGTAAAAGGAACTAAACATTTTTCCAGCGACTTTACTAACGGACTTGATTTAAGTTTTCCATTTCAGGTCTGAGGTGAAAATCAGTCCTAGAAGATTGTCAAAGCAAGTAGCTTCTTAAAGCAGAGTATAATTTTGTCCAACTAAGGCAGATCTCGGTGTGGGTGTTTGTGGTTAAAGGAGAGGATCAAGGTTTGGAAGTTTTTTAAGAAAAAGGGCACTTTTTCCCCTTATGCACAAGATATACCAGATTGCATCCAACAACAATAAACTAGTCGCGACACACTGATTTCAAATGAAAATGCGTAGCCATTTACTAATGATATATGTATGCGAGACAGAAGCAGTGTGATGAATTACCGATGATATATTAAAGTATGTGTCGTCATTTTCGTCTGACACGTCTGGTCGCGTGTCAACAAGGAAACATTCATTATTGGTCACAGAGCTGGGAAAAAACAACACACATTATTTAGAGAATAGTGCGATTAAAACTCCCGCGTCATAAATACATAACATTCGAGGAGATTATTGACTACAATGTTAGTTAAAAATGTAAAGAGACATTTATAGCGGAGCCTATGAGATGAGTTATTTTTAAACGATTCAGCGTTATTCAACCTGCTCGACGCGTATCTTAAGCGGTTAAGACGATACGTGAGACAAGTGGTTTCTCTTTCTGAGGCAGATATTCTAATATTTTGCAAGTATACTTTATTTTCTTTTTGTTTTCCTTGTTTATATATAGCCTTATGGACTGAAATAATTTGTTGAATTTGGTCGCATAATAAGCAGCGAGATGCATCATATATATTGGGCTGTATATAAACATGTTATACATCCTAAAACTTCGTATTTGCTTGATAAAACCTCATGTCAAATTACAATAGGATTTTGAAATATACAGATTTTTTCTGTCATCAATTCATGTTGCAATATTTGTTTCTAATGCACCGATAAGTAAGCTTCAATAAATAAAATTTAAACACCCTAGACATGTATTCAGTAACCAACATCCCAACATGAAATTGTGTATATATGCTTACAAATTAGTATATTAGAATATGCGCTTTTAGAAATAACTCGATCTATGAATTGCAGTGGCCTTGAAGACAAAATTCAAGATGGCGACCAAGACTACTGATTTATAGTATCCTAGTGACAGCGTCATATTGAAATATAGTGGTCGCTTTGGTTCAATCTGGAGTCCACGTAGTAAGGCATTGTTGTTTTGAATACGATTTCTCCCTTTCTATTATTCACTCCTGTATTTCTTCGCGTTTGCATTTCATCCGTTGAGGCTACGGGATTGCCCGATTTCGAATATTTGTTCAAGTCATCTTCAAGGTTTCTATATTAATTATAATTATATATTCTCTCATAATAAGTGACCCAGTTTGACAAAATAAGACACTTTTCCATTTCTCATTCCTTGATTTCACTTAACAATCTATTTTTTTTTTACTATATTAGCGTCATTCATTATTTGCTTCTTAATATATAACTTTTTTCTGTAATGGTGTATATGTTGTGCAATAGATGACAGTTTCAAATGTACTTTTATTGTGGATACTTGCATCTTATTTTGAATTAACATAGGTTGTGTATTATTATTACACACATTGTGCATGGGTTGTTTCTCTCGCAGAGTTTAGGATCGGATATGCAGAGTCCAACTCATCAAGGATTGATTCTGGTCAATAATACAATTGTGAATGATATGATGTCTGAATCTTCTTTTTGGTGTGTGTAAATTCGCATTTCTGTTAACATAAGCGTATGCATTGCTTTTTCTTTATCAAGAGTTAAATAACCTAATATAAACGGTATACTATATAACATACAAACTAAACCGAGTAATTACTTAAAATGTATACACTGAAGATGTTTCCTCGTTAAAATTAGGTTTGTATCATGTAAACTATAACAAAGACATAGACCACCGCAAGACACTAAAAATACATGCGTTGAATGCGGCTATTAGCTGGTGTTAAATCGGAAATGTGCCTGCAAACCGTGGTAGAAAGAATGTGTTTATATAAAAAAAAAGTTATGTTAAGGCAGTAGCCAGATATGCGAAGCTAGATTACAGCTATGCATCCCGATCTAATAATAACATTGTAATCAACATGACATAATGCGGTTTGGATCAAAGAACGTATAACAAGATTGCAATAATAAATTTGCAGTTTGAATATTCAATGTCATTTTTAGTTATCACTGCATTTCCTTACACATTCCATTATGAAAACGGAACTTTAATATGCACGTCGGCTCCGCAGACAACGCCTGGGGTAACCAAATAAAGCGGCTCAACACTCACGGACACAAATATAAAATACCTGTTCACATAAATACACGGTAAGGTGCATGGTGTCTATAGACTACATATCCGAGACAATCACAGTATAACTTTCCAGTGCTAGTCACTCTTTTATAAGCTATAGTAACTCTGCAATTGTAACTCAGATAAAGGATTAAGAAGAGAAATAAATAATGCCCATAGATATTAACGAATGTCTACACCTTCTGATGTATTCTCTTTCCGACAGTCTCTTCTCACTGAGGTGATGTTGCTAGTCTTTTCCTACCATATCGCTATTTCTATAGTAAGTGTTAAACTGAGCTTTAATCACTGGCCCTTTGTCATACATTCTCAGTAAGAACCTGGTATTCACGTGATAATGACGATCACTTGCTTAATTATGGGACAACGTCTAAGCAGTCATTTATTTTAAATAATATGTTCATTGTAAATAAACTGCTCTGATCATCACCAGTCAATACGTGGTTGTCGCGTTCTTATATTTTCCACGTTATTGACATATACCTTAGTGAATGGTGTTACTTTTCAGTTTTTTTCTCCCAATAGAAAAACCTACCGTACATGCATTTTCGAGCAGAGTCAACATTATTATGTCCTAGTGACCTACAGGAATGTTTGTACTGAATATGTTGGTTAGAGTGTTTATATACTACCGAAATACACGGTATAAACATGACATGTAGATCTCACAGTCCACTTAAAATCAATTGAACAACATTCATATAAACGATGGTAAATAGTATACAGATTTGTATTCTATTATCTAAGAGATGTTCAGAGAAACCATATAACAAAAAACAAATGCGACACGAGTAAGCAAAACATGTTATGATTTATTAGTAATGGAATAATTCTAATGGTGTACTCGATTCAATAACCGATTATCGATACCGATACAGTTACCGATTCTGATTCATGTTCACACATTTTCTAAAAAGTAAAAATTCATATGGGGGATATAGCTGAGAGTCCTTATCGACTTTTAAATGTAGACATAATGTTTGTTTGTTTTTTTTTAATTTTAGAAACTTCGTAATGCGTTCTCTTTATGTATTGCATATTTTGATAATATCATTGCAAGGATTTAATCTATATTTTCTACTTTGCTATTCTTTCATATTCATTTATTTGTGTCAATTTCACATGGTAGTTTCAACTTATTGTTTTATCATTAGTACAAACAATTGAAACTTAAGTTTAAACAAAATTAAAATTAAAAGAATCGTTTGGGAATCGGAAATTAGACTAACATTTTCTCGCTTCCGATACCTCAAAATGTTCACATTTTTCGATTCCCATCCTCATTAATCTTCCTAAGTATATCATTTATATATTAGTAGAAAGCCGGGGTTTATATTACGTTGACACTCTTGTATCAATAAGTTTCAGAGTGTAAGGCCAGAAAATTCGTAATCGTAATTAAAACGTAGAGTGCTATCTTGAAAATTGTATGGAAATACATATAAGCTATCAAACAGTTAATTACACTCTATAGCTGTTTATTGTATATGTGGCTGTCCTTTAGAATGCAAGACCACTAGGATTGCGTTCGATATACACCACCTATTTTTCAAAAAGGTCACCTTTCGAGCCATTTAATGGTTCACTGTCGATTTACGTGTTTAGGCTAAGTCGATCTGCTGTTTGCACCGGGCTATAACTGTATATATAATATTAGATGCGAGTGTCATATTTCTATAATCCTACAAACGTCGGAGTTACCTAAATTGTTACGCAGGGATTCAAGCTCCTTTTTACCCCCCCCCCCCCGCTGCATAAATCCAAATTATGAAAAAATATAGTTCACATTACCTACTCTTACACTTAACAACGGATTTCTAAAATTCTGCGCATTCAAATATATAAACATATACACATAATAAATGCATGCATATATATATATACATATATATACATATATATATATATATATATATATATATATATATATACATATATATATACATATATACATATATATATATATATATATATATATATATATATATATATATATTGTATTGCGCTCCGTCAGTCGCAACGACTATGAATCAACGCCGTACTGGGATGTTGTTTGTGCGCATCCGTTTGTGTGACTGTAGAGACCAATTCTTGATTTGCGTGGTCTACTACAGCTTTCCCGTACGAAAGCTGTTGTGCAATGTGTCACCTCGGCTTGTTGGTCTGCTTGTAGGTTCGCTCTTCTCCTAGCTCTCTTCGCAGCGTTTTCATCGTGGCGGGTTTTCTCACTGATGATCATTCCCTGGCGTATATGTTTCCTTCAGGTAGGTCTGTCAGCTGCAGAGGCTTCCCATATATTAATATCAAGTGAACAAGCCTTCATATCTTGCTTGCAAGCATCCTTGAAGCGGAGATGGGGATGACCTCTTGTTCCTGAGCTTAAGGCAAGCTTTATATATATATATATATATATATATATATATATATATATATATATATATAAATACACACACACATATATATATATATATATATATACATGAATATATATGTCTAAGTTAGCCATGCTGATGCCGGCTCTTAGCCAGAAACACGTGTCCATGGATTACTTTTATGTACGTATAAAATAAATAACATATATATATATATATATATATATATATATATATATATATATATATATATATATATATATATATATATATATATAGGCAGCATCTTCTCTTGCAGGCAAGTATTGTTGAATATATATGTGTGTTAGGTTTGTCAGGGAAAAACCCCAGCAGAGTGTTAAATTATTATAGATCAAATTGAATAAGAGCGTAATATTAAGTTAAATAACCACATAATACAAAATATAAATCGTGGAACATCTTTGAGTAATATGTCATTGTCTTGAGCATTTTTATTCCAATCGCCTTGCTTGTAATAACTTGTCAAAGTGGGTGCAAGAATATTGAACCAATCTGTGGACTTGTACACTAGCTAGTTATTTATAACAAGTGCATTTGTCTTTGTGGTACTAGAAAATAGCTCATATGAATATACAACCAATTATTATTATAAATTATCGATTTTCGGCTGAAATATCTTGGATTGTTCTTCGTATTTCCCATTATACGCCCTCTGACACGAGTTGGCCAAATGAAACTCCCTATCAAGATATGGGGTCAATTCGATTTTATCCCGGAGGTCCATTTAATATCTAAAAACAGTCTCCTCTTTCGTCTTGACAGCGATGAATAAGATATGTCGTCTTGCTATTTCGGTATATTTTGCCGTTGAAAGTTATTTTTATCTCGGCTACTATTACTTTCTAGCTAACGTCTGCACACACACACACACACACACACACACACACACAAATAAACACAGAGACACAAGTAAGCAAATAAACACACACAATCTCATATATCTACATGACTGATAGACATACGTGTTTTTCTTTACGTCGGTGTTTATTTATGTTGTCCGTGACTTTTAGGCTATAAAATGTTCGGGCATAACGTTTTGTATATATGATCTGTCACCTATGCACATTATTTCATAGAGGGCATCGTTACCCATTTTCTTTGCTATTAACTGAGAGAGATAAATTATATAAACGTAATAAAATATGTTGTCTTCTGGTAGTTAACGAAATTTAAAGCTTTGTTAATTCATACAAAAGTTGATTCAGAAAATTTGAACCGATTTTTATAGTTTTAAATCCATCTAATGCGGCTTATAACCGCAAAATCAACTTATTTTCAGTCGCGGAATTAAGTTCTGTGTGGTTTCTTTTCACACAACATATAGCATATCATTTGTTTTTTTATTTATTGGTTTTAAGTATTTGGGGTGTGAATATTTGCGTTTACTAACACCTCAAAAGTGGCTGGAGTGCAACAATATAATAGACAGGTGTATTAGAATATGACTAGTCTAATAAATATTTACTTAAAAAATAAAAACCGTGAGAAGAGTTGATTTTTTCAATAATAATTCAAGCAATTCGTTGTTTTCACACCACGGTTAGAGGAAGCGGGTAAGCGGATGCCCTAAATTGATTCCGATAATCTCTTTTTTCGTCTGAATCACACGAGACAGCAGCTGCGGAATTAGATAGCTAATTACCCCCCCCCCCACATAGTTAGTACGTTTCGGTTATGTTGGTTGGTTGTTTTGTTTTACGGCATATCAACCCTTTTCGGGTTATTTAATGCTGAATCTGGTCATTTTGGTAGAAGGTGTTTATGCTTCAATTTTTTTTATATGTTTAAGTATTTATTCATGGTGTTTGGTTGAGTGATGGAAGGGAAAATAGGGGAGAGGAAAGAAGAGGAGAAGGAGGGAAACTCTTGTTTTTTGTTTAGAATTTTACAGAACATAATTGAGTTTTTCAAAGGAAAAAACAATAAAACATCAATGTTTGGTGAATTTTGAGTCAGGAAGTCAATAAATTCAGACAGCATAATTTGGTAGCGCCAGTAGGTTCTATTTGACCCATAGATGGGTTCCTTACAGGTACTTCCACTTCGAGCCAAAGTGGACCTAGGAGCAATGGCAACTAAGGGGCAACTCCACATTCCCCACATGACCTATATGGAGGGCTCGCCACAGGGTGTATTTTAAGGTTATGCCCGTGTTATGCGAATATATGTATGCGTTTAAACACCAATAAAACCCCTAAATATTTTAAAACCCAAGTGCATTGTGTATACTTCTATTTCAATAATGTTCGTAAACATGACTATTGAGAACTGGGGGGGGGGCACTTTACTGCCACACCAACACTGACACTTGACCAGTGGATGAATGGGTGGATCACAGAAATCCGTATTACACTATTATGATTAATCCTTTAAATTAGTACAGTCATACAGCCAATTAGTTTGTCTCAGGATAAATAAATATACCCCCAACTTATTCGTTGAGCTCTATATTATTAAAGATCGCCGATATCCATTAGTAATATCGCGTTGTTTTCGTAAAATAATAGTGCACTCTCTACTGCTTTATATGATATTTAGATTACACTATTCTGATAGTGTTATGAGTTAGCCGCCCATCTGATGGCAAAACAGTTGGGTTTTAATCACATCGTGTACTTACTTGTTTAACACCGTTGAAGGGATATGATCCAGAGTAACAGTACACCTATCCATTACGATATAAATATACACGAAATGAGAGAAGTTGAATGCCTACTAGACACTGTCATCGAGTGTCTAAGGCTTCTCTGTACAGGGGTTTTCCAGGACAAGTTGACATGAGGATACTTCCCCCTACAAGTAACGCTTGGCCAAATATTCAAAATAATATAGTATTCGACTCTCAAATAAGACCCCGTCTAGACTGCTATACAGGTAACGATGTTACCTCAAGTAACAGCACTTAGAACGACACTGCACTTCCCCAGATTAATTATTGTCAGGGAATGCGGTAAGACCAATAGACCAGAAGAAAAATATACTATAACATAGTTAACTGGCGAATTGATTAGACGGAAATTAATGTTCTTCACTTCTTTACTGACTCAACATTAGAGGTAATAGAGAATGTTGATTCAACACACGGATAGCTATGTATTTAATATAGATATCAAGTGTTCGCCCCAGAAAGGCGACCCTGGTTTCTGAGAACGTACATACTGAAGTAAAATGAAAACAAATAGGATAACACTATTTAGTAATACTATGACATTCATATATACATGAAGTAAAGTATATATTAATATCAGTATCCTCCAGTGGTTTTCGGCTTTAGTAGAGTGTTACCTATTAGTAGACAAATAAGTTTTAAGACAAATATAATGTTTCATAATTACTCTCATATTTTAACCGAACCCCTGATACAATAACGTACTACATTCTTTTATTCAACTCATATTAATACAAATATACAGTAATGGATAGTAATAACAAATTATGAACGACTGCCAAATAGAATGGAAAAAAGACAAATCTGAACGTAATAGTAAGCAGACTACTCCGATACAGCGCAAAAGAAACTTTATGGACCGAAACCACTTAATCTATGTAAGGGTCGCATCTGTAATTACGTAAGTTAGTATGTAAAGAAAACATCGTCAATAGAATTAACCAATAAAGCCCGGAACAAAATAGACCGTACACCTGTATTGCCAATTGTGGTAAAGAAATTAAAACTCTAAATAAGGCGAAAGATATCAGAAAAAGATTTAAGGTGAAAAATACGGTTAACGAAACAAAAAAAATATGAATAAACAACAGCAGTTACTAGCAATGGAGGTCGATACATGTTACATATACAAATAGTAACAGTTTACACAAAACAGGACTTTAAAAACAATGAAAACCAGTTTAAGCAGGACAACCGCATTAGAGACAGACACTAAACAGTTCCAGCGAAATGTATTAAAATTACCCAGGACCGCACCGAAATGCCGCATTACTGAAATAAAATCATGATGAAACATCTTCAAGAATTTAAAGAAAGTACAGAAAACGAAATCAAGAATAAATATTGAATTCACTTGAATCTTAAGAATAATGGCAAACTTAAAATAACCTGAACACAACGGAATATGTGTATTAACATTTAAAAGTTCGAGTGACTATATGAGAGTCATACAGAAAATCTAAAGAAAATTATACATGAAAAGAACATTCAGGAATGATAAAATACAGGAAAAACTACATTAATTAAAAATAAACAGTGATAAGGGAATTATGCCAATCAACTACATACCGATATTTTGCCAAAAAATCATAGGTAATATTAAAGGTATTAGTGAGGAAATAGATATACCACTTTCTTAATAAATGTCTATTAGGCGAACACACGGAACTGGCCAGATAACTAAAAGGGATATTGAGTATGAAGAAAGTCAATATGATAATAATGGTTGTGGGAGCACTAAGAACAGTCCCCAAAAACCTGAAGAAAATACTGGGAGAAATTGGAATCAAAGGGATGACTTAGCCCATACAAAGGACGGCAATAATAAAAACAGCTGCAACTTTAAGGAAAATCCTCGAAAGCGAAAAATAACCTGCATAAGCGACTAACGGTAACCTGGCACATGGAAGTTATAATAAAAAGAAAACAAAACCGCGGGAAGACCACTACCGCATGAACCAAGTAACAGAAACTACAAGAAATGTCATAAAGTGCACCCCCTAAAAAAATGATGGCACCTGCTTCGGCTGACACCATTCAAAATAGTTGTAGAGT
This sequence comes from Sepiola atlantica, assembly GCA_963556195.1. NCBI lineage: Eukaryota > Metazoa > Mollusca > Cephalopoda > Sepiida > Sepiolidae > Sepiola > Sepiola atlantica. Next base: position 41,760,472 of record OY744518.1, read on the forward strand.
GTCAAGGAGGATGGGAATACCGAGGGAGATTACTGAGGGAGACTACTAACCAGACCTCCACTGGGAGAGTGCGGAGATTGTTGGGACCTTATGGAGGCGTATTGGCCCCCAAATCACAGAGGAGACAAAAGCTCGTTACCAGGGAGAAACACATGGTAGTCGGCTGTTGCGATACCGAAAGGTCATTTTCAATAGTGGTCAACAAGAGGTAGAGAGTAGTGGACATCTGGGGAAGGCTTAGTTTCAATAATACTCTAGGGAACCACACCGTTTGTTGCCGGTGAGAAATCACTGACGATGACTGGTGTGATAAATCCTAGTGAGTACCAATAATAATAATAATAATAATAATAATAATAATAATAATAATACTTTGTTGTACCCAGACTCCAGAGAACACCACCGGTTAGTAGTAGTGAGTAATCTCTGATGATGACCTGTGTGAAAACTTGTGAGTACAAATAATTAATAATGCTTATATTAAAAAAAACTGCATTACTCGGAACAGTTTATGTTCTTTAAAAAGGTGTCCTCGGTTTCTCATTTTAAATACATGATAGATATAACATGAATCAGTTCATTAGAGCCCGTGCTTTATAATACATAATAATAATTAATTATTTGAAAAAAAAACACATGATAATAAATAATTAATACAAATAATGATAGTAATAATAAATAATATAATAAATTATGATAAATAATACATAATAACACATAATAATCAATAATACATGATAAGTAATTGATGATGATGATGATGATGATACTGATGATGATGATTGTGATGATGATTATCGCTATACTAATATGCATCACTCAGAACACCTAAAAGTCTACGAATAGTGCTTTCTGTCTGAGTTTGAAAAGTGGATGGAGAGTATAAAACAGCTTTAACTAATTCAGTAAACGCTTATTTTGGTATTACTTTTCTTACTACTACTACTACCGATATGATTATTACTAGTACTACTAATACGAAGACTAATAATACTGATGTTATTACTACTACTACTTCTACTACTACAACTACTACAACTACTACAACTACTACTAGTACTAATAATAATAATGATATAGTGCAACCTCCCACTCCATGTCTCTCCTATTTGATACCTGAACCTCCTTCCATTAACTCTTCCTTTTAACTCTTGGGTTCCAGTGCTTTTTTTCGTTTCTATCTTTTCATCTCCCCGCCTCTAATAATTTATAATCTCCATTCTCCAAAACCGCTTCCTTGTCTTTTAATACTTTCCTCCCCTTTTTCCATCACGTCTCGATATCTAGACCTCTTATGAGGCTGCGGGACTGAAGGACTCCTAAGCTTCATCTTCTTCGCCTTTGATCCTCTGCACCACAGAAATCCGCCAACCCAACCAAACCTCAGGTCCATCCAACGCGCCGTTCTCTGATCTCTTCTCTCTGTCGACGTATCATAGTTTGGGTTCTGGTCGAATCCCTTCAAGTTGTCCCCTGAGACGAGATATCGCGTTGTAATCTGGCATTCGAGCGGATGAGAGCAGAGCGACAGAGACAGGGAGATATATAGAGTTAGAGATAGAAAGGCAGATTGAAAGAGGAAAAGAGAGAGAAAGAAAAAGAGATAGAGAGAACAGTAATAGGGAGAGGGGGTATGAAGAGAAAATTCCGGGCCGAAATGACAAGGTCAAATAGAGTTCGCGACTTGGTCGGCAGTGCTTTTTTTTCTGTTTTCAATACAGTGTAATTGGGGCTTTCGATTTTGTAAAGCTATCCGATGCGGCAAAAGACGAATCTACCGATGAAAGTCGTCTAGAAAGTAAAAAAGAATGCACGACCGATCTTGGAAAGAATGCACCTTGCATGCGAGCGATAGAGACGGTTATTACGGACGAAAAACGAACAGGAATGCGGTTTAAATAGATACAAGCGATAGACAAGATGTCTACCGCGAACTATTAAAAGTGTAACCTGTAAACAACTTCGAAATCAACTTACACTTTAACTACTGTCCACTAAATCACATCGATCCACGTTGAGTTACCGTTCTCTTGTATTTGAGTTATTTTGATTAGATACTTTAATCAAAAGAAGTAACCGTTACTATAATAGATATTTCGTATCTTCAAAATGTATTAATGTATATATTATTACTATCTGTATACACCCGACGTTATTCGAATCAAAATATAGTGCCAGCAAAAAGCTTAGAGGAAATTAATTAAAACTTTAAGGTTTTTACTTAGAATTTGTTTAAACTCATTAAAATGTTCTCTTGTGTTGTTGTTAATTTTTACAAATATTCGATTCATCAGAAATAGAAAATAATTTAACGTGTACAAACAAATCTATACATGAGCTCTGTGATATTTTTTAGTAATATAGAGATAATCACACTGAGTATTTAAATTAATGATTTCATTTAAAATGTCACGGTATATATATATATATATATATATATATATATATATATATATATATATATACATATATATATATATGTATGTACATATATATAGATATATATATACATGTAGATATATATATATATATTAATATATATGTATGTATATATATGGATATATATATACATATATATATAGAGATATATATATATGTATGTATATATATAAATGTATATATATATATATATATATATATATATATATGTATATATATATAAATGTATATATAAATATATATATATATATATATATATATATATAGAGAGAGAGAGAGAGATAGAGATAGCGGTAGTTGGTGTATAGGTACCATTGTGTTTTTCTCTTCCTATGCTACTAACGTATCAACCGGTGACTCTCTCTCTCGGTGGATGTTTCTCTACAACGTGTCTTTTTGTTTTTTTCTCTGATTTTATGTAAGACGTGTTGCCAAAGGCGCTGATGAAGAAACGTTTGGATTAGCTTAATCAATTTATGAAATGAAATAAAGAATTTCCAAATTGTTTTGGAAACTATCTACGGCATACTGAACTTGATGCTCTAATTCTTGGAAACATTGTAATGTTTTAATTGATTGTCATATATATATATATACATATATATATATATATATATATATATATATATATATATATATATATATATATATATATATATATCGTACATGTATTGTATTAGTTTCTGTAAATGTAAATCCGTAGAAACTCAAGTGTTTATAAAAAGTGCTCAACAACAAGTAGAGCTGTTTATAAGTATACATTTTTATTTATACAAACATTATTGGTTACATATGTGCATACATGTTTCGGTTGCACTTTTCCCAGAAAGTCAACCTCATCAGACCAAGAATTTTCGAGGAATGGATGGATTTGAAGAATGTTCTCTCCTAAATACATCTTTTTGGGGTTTAGTCATTTTCTATTTCTTATCAATTAGTATCGGATTACCTATTCAACTTGCTGACCTTTTTTTGCTCGTGGTTGTCCCTTCTATTACCCTTTATGGCGTCTCCATCACCTTTTCCTATCCTTATTTTATTGCTCAATACTTTCTGGGTTTCTTTAAACTCGTTAGCCTACCAAGTTTTACAAACTCACTTCAGTATAAATATCTTATCTATATATCAAGAATCACACATATATAAACAAACTCTAATAGATACCCAAATACAAATAAATAAACAGACATTGACATACATACACATCTAAACATGAACACACACACAGATCCACTATCAATCAAGCATATATTCAAAATACATACGTGCTTATAAATATATTCTAGATGTATATTCAATACAAAAATCCATACGTCTACACAGACACACACATATACAGCTATATGTACCTACACACGCATATCTATACACACACACACCCACACACATATATATACACATATATACATATATATACATACGCACACACACATATACATGCACATATATACAGACATACATATACATATATATATATATATATATATATATATATATATATATACATATACATACATAAATCATACATGAGCATATTCGTAACATAGATATACACGCATACACACACACATACACTTTTCCAGATGCGAACAAAAATACAAATAATTTGTTAAATTAATTAGCCAATAAGCCGGATTAATAAAATCGTTTTTTTTTTCTCAAAGAACTTTGAAAAAAAAAAGATTAGCAAGTGCCGGTCGAATTCGAGATCCGAATGACGCAGTGATGAGAAGGGTTGAGTTTGTTATTAAACTGTAAGCATTTGAAAAGAAAAAATAGTGAAGGACTATTTGTGACTTTAATTCTTTTTGAAGAAGTATTTTTCATTTAGAAGTAGTGAATGACTATTTGACGTTGTTTTTAGTGTTTTTCAAGAAAGTATTACCTTAATCATAGAAGATTTCTCGAACAGATATTGGAGATGATTAAATTTAAATCAGAACAACAGAAGGAATTTCCGTCGCAGCAATTGAGTTTGTTAAAATATTTTTAGGAAAAGAATTTAGCACAAAAGCGAGAATATAGAAAATCTTTAGACGAACAATTGATTGGGATACAACATTTACAATTAGAGCAACAGACTCAATTAGAGAGAACATTTGAACAGCTGGCACAAGCAATGATAAATACGACGAATGGCGACAGCGACGCGTTCAACCAAAATGCAATATGGTTAGCTATAGAAACCTTCAACTATGTGCCTGAAGAGGACCTACACTTCGAATCATGGTACCGTCGAAATCAGTATTTTTTCGACATTGATTGTAGCACATGGTCGGAAAAGAAAAAGGTTCGTTTAGTTCTTCGTAGACTAGGAACGGCAGAGCATACAAAATGTGTCGATTATATTCTGCCGAAGAAAACAGGCGAACTATCTTTCAAAGAAACCATTAAAATGTTAATGGAACTATATTGCCCCAAAACAAGTTTATTCCACAAAAGGTGGAAATGAATGAACCTAACGCAAAAATAAAGCCAGAATTATTCAACGTTTGTTTCGATCGTCAATAAACATTGTGATGACTTTATCATCCTTGACAACGGACAAATTCAAAGTATTAATATTTGTTCAAGGGCTCGTCTCGCAAAACGATGCAGAGTTAAGAAGACGTGCAATAAGCAAACTAGAAACCGAGCCAAAATTAACATTGAAACAACTGGCCGAAAGCTGTCAACGACATATTTCCGAGAAAAGGGAAGCTAAAGAAATAGAGGAAGCAGCAATTTCTTATATTAAAAATGTTCGTTGTTTTTCAAAAAAATCATACTCTTCGAATAAAAAAATTCAGGAAGGATTTGCCTCAAAGGTCGGATGAAAAATTGCCAAACCACCCTTGGGGTTGCGGGGACCTACATTGGTACCAGAAGTATCATTTTAAACGAAAAATTGTGACAAATGCCATGAAATGGGACACCGAGCCTCACATTTCAGAAGTAACACTAGAAAAAAAAGTTACATAAACACAACTAGAATTGATGGTGGCAATGTAAACATACGAAAGTACGTTACTGTAAAAATGAACAATCAAGATGTTAAACTACAGCTTGATTCAGGGTCTGACCTATCAATTATTCATATTAATACCTGGAAAAAGATCGAAAGACCGACTATGCAACGCACAGATATATTGGCTCGATCGGTAACCGGAGAGAAAATAAACTTTGAAGAGGAAGTCATTTCAAAGTGCCACTAAAAAATAAGACATTAAAATTACGCATGTTCGTAATGAAAAAAACATGAAACTTGTTCGGTACAGATAAGATTCAGCAATTCTAGCTCTGGGTTTTTTCGATAAGAGCCTCTTGTCAACGAATAGAGAACCTTTCGGCTGAAGCAGAAAAATTGAAGAAGAATTTGAAAGAGTCATTCCCCAAGGTGTTTTCAAATGAATTAGGACGCTGTACTAAAATGAAGGCGAGTTTTGAACTAATTGAAAATAAGAATCCCGTTTTTAAGAGAAAACGAAGTGTACCATTTGCCTAGCTTGAAAAATTAATGCAGAAATAGACCGGTTGGTGGAGAAAGGTATTTTAACACCAGTTGACTACTCGGAAGTCGCGGCCCCAACCGTCTACGTGAAGAAAAAATCCAGAGGGATCAGAGTGTGTGCCGATTTCTCAACGGGTTTGAACGATGCGCTGAAAGATCATCACTATCCTCTGCCGAATCCAGAAGAGGTTTTCACAAAATTAAACGGTGGAAAGCTGTTATCAAAAGATTGACTTGAGTGAAGCCTATCTGCAAATACCTGTAGAGGAGGATAGCTCTAAGCTTCTCTGTATTTCGACACACAGGGGACTACTAAAGTTCAATCGTCTGCCGTTTGGAATTAAAGTGGCCCCGTCGATTTTTCAGCAGGTAATCGACACGATGTTGAGCGGGCTCGATTTTTCGATAGGTTACCTTGACGATATCTTAATGAAAAGTGCGAACGACTAGGAGCACCGTGAGCACGTAAACAAAGTATTCGAAAGGATAAGCGATTTTAATGTTACACTCAAGGAGTCAAAGTGTTAATTCTTTCTAGAAGAGATCAAATACTTGAGACATGTAATTGATAAGAATAGAAGACGTCCCGACCCGGAAAGATCTATAGCCATCAAGAATATGTCCGAACCGAACAACGTTACCCAACTACAAAGCTACCTGGGTCTCGCAAACTATTATGAAAACTTTATTCTCAGTATGCACAAATAGCGAGCCCCCATCAATAAGTTACTTAAGAAAGATAGTAAATGGGAATGGTCCACCGACTGTCAATCTGCATTCGACAACTTAAATACGAAATTAACTTCATAATTATTTCTTACTCATTTTAATCCAGAGCTAAAAAAACTATTGTTGCAAGTGACACCAGCTCCCACGGCGTTGGGGCGTGCATATGTCATAAAATGCCGGATGGCTCGATGAAACCCATCGCGCACGCTTCAAGAACTTTACTTCCTGCAGAGAAAAATTACTCGCAGATTGAAAAAGAAGCGTTGGGTATTGTGTTCGCAATGACCAAATTTCACAGGTATCTACACGGCCGTCATTTTATCCTACAAACAGACCATAAGCCACTCATGACCATCTTTGGATCAAAAAAGGCTTGCCAACTTACACAGCAAACCACCTACAGAGATGGGGTATAATTCTGTTAAATTATGACTTTGAAATGGAATTTCTACCGTCAAAAAGACTAGGACACGAAGATGGTTTATCGCGGCTAATCCCAAAGTACACGGAACCGCTCGAGGATACAGTTATAGCATCCCTTCAGTCTGAATATGACTATAGTAAAGTACTGTGTAACATAATAAAAGAGCTGCCAGTTACACTTGGCGATATACAAAAAGAGGCAAGAGAAGATAATTTTATTATCGAACTTTCAAATAAATTACAAACAGACGATGAGCAAACGACAGAAGCTTTTTCAGTCTGTTGCGACACATTATTATACCGGGAGCGAGTAGTAATCCCAGCTACGCTAAAAAAAAATTCTGAAGGATTTCCATGAGGGGCATCCTGGAGCGACACGCATGAAGAGCCTAATGAGATCTTATGTGTATTGGGAAAAACATGGACAGGGACATAGAGACGAAGGTGAACGCTTGTGCGGGCTGCGCATCGGCAGCGAAAGCACCACCTATTCAGTGCTGTCCTTGGTCAAAGGCAGAGCAACCATGGTCCCTGATTCACATAGATTTCGCGGGGCCATTGGAAGGCTTCTACTATTTAATTATAGTCGACAGCTACTCATAAATACCGGCTTTTGCCGGGAGAACATTTGTAGTACATTTAAGCACTAGCACTGCCAACACTGACTTGTGTATAATTACTCTGTTAATACAATTCATTATTATTATCTTGTTGTTCTTTTATTTTATTGTTGGTTCCCCTAAACAGGTCCACAACAGTTATGTATTTTTATTTAAATTTAGTGTTAGGAAGGTTTAATAAGGTTGGAAAAGGGGGAGGTGAAAAGTAACAGATGACATATATTTATAACTTTTATCAATTACTTTCCATTTGATGGTGGAGGATGTATTTTCATCTGTAAGTTGGCATATCCGTCTCGGGAGCGCCGTGTTTGCTTTGTTTTTGTATCTGAATGGGTTTATGTGTGCGTATAATCTTTGCTTGAAGCTTCCCTGCTTCATACCGATGATTTTTTCTGCTCTGCTGGTAGTCTGTCTTGTGACGATGACTTCAAACACGAGAGAATCGATTTTGCAATTCCCTCCTAAGGGGCAGTTGTTTTTGTCCTGGCATGAGCAGTCTGCGTTTACTATTGCTTTGTGCTCCGCAACGATTATTTTTTATGGATGGGGCAGTGGAGTAGCTAAACTTTATAGAATTCCTGTTAAAAAGTTTGTGCAGGTTGTGTGTGAGGGGTGTTTGTCGAGTAAGTTATTGAAAAGGTGGCATAACTTTTTCTTTGTATTTGTGGATAAGGTGGGGAAAACCAAATCACCGACCTCCTTCTATTACATATCCCCCGTGGTTGGTCTCGGGTAAGGATGCATGAGATCTCTTTTCTGAAACCGCTGTCGCGGAGCGCTGTTTTGTAATAGGGTGCTGCCTGGTTGAAAATTTCGGGACTACATAGTTTGAAATTTTTTGGCTAATATTATTGACTACAATTTTAAAAAGAGTAGGGGTGACATGATCCCTTGTTTATGTATTGGAGTGTCTCATTTGGTTTGTCGAAATGTTTGTGTGTGTTGTTAGTAAGGATCAGTGTGGTATCTAGGAAATCTACTTGGCTATAATTTGTTTTAATGGTGATTTTGAAACCGAGTTTTTGAAAGGTGTTTGTTAAATATTTTCTAAATCTATATAGTGTGTTGCCGTGGTGGTTGCGTGGCAAGCAGATTCTGTCATCTCTGTAAAAGCCAAAGAAATGGTCTGGGAATTTATGTTGGAGCGTGTCCAATATGAACAATCCAACTAAGTCGCAGATATCAGCACCGTCATGGGTCCTCATTGCAACATAAAATGGGTATTCTGGGTTTGATGTTTGAACACAGGTCCTTCCCTCGATTAGGGTTTGTCTTGTCTGTAGTATTGTACAGCTTTCTAGTTGACTGATGTTTATGTGTTAAGACGCAAAGGTTAAGACTTTGTCTAAGATGTCTTTTGTTATGGACGGGTAGAAGTCTACTATGTCTAATTGTGTGAATTTGCATCTGTGTGTTCCTGTATGTTATGGAACGAATTTAGGACTGAATTTGTATTGCCCCACAGACTTAGGTTTGTTTGCTCCTTATTTTGTATTTACTATATTAAAAAAAATTAATGTACTTGCTAGGCCTAGTTCGCTTTTAGCTGGGTTCATTATTCTGCAGGATGCCTTATTCCTGAAGTTATCTTTCTGGTATTTTAAAGTAACAAAGACTTTTTTCTCTTTTCTAGGTAGTTAGTTCTGTATTCGACGCCTTGTCTAGTTGCTATCTTAGTTGTTTCCTTATTAATGGTCTTATATGTATCTGTCTTGGCTAACTGATATTTTTCGGTAATGGAGCTTATGGTTAGATCTGTTTTTTTCCTTTTTTGTTATTTTATTAATGTTGTTGGTTTTGTCGGAGAATATTAGTGCACCATTTTCTCTTTTAAGTTTTTTATGTCGGCGGCTAGTGTCTTCTGAAACGGATTTTGCTTGGTCGTAAATTCTAGGTTGTGGGTAATGCTAAGTAGGTCATTCTCGCAATTTTCTAAGGCCTCTACTTTCGGCGGATATTTACCAGATTTTACACCGTGGTGTTTTTTTTCTGTCTGCCTCTGTTCTGTATTCAAAACGTTCCACCTTATCCTTCCTATGACGTCCACTGATTTAGTCAGGAGAACCCTGGTGTATGTTTGGTTGTTAGGGGTTGGGATATTTTTGGTTGAGTATCCGAGAGTGTATATTTCCGTTTCCCAGGGTGTTGGTGATGAATCTCTGTTTAACTGTTTTTTTTCTGTGTAATTGTAATTCCTGGTAGCGGCTGTGTAACTCTTTTGTAATATAACAGGAAACATCCCAGCAAAGTGCTCGGTTAATTGAGAATTAAAATTAAAAATTAAAAATTAAGAACGTAATATTTATTTATTTTGGTACAGAAAAATTAGTACAACATTCGTACAGTCAGTTTCAAGCACAGAAAGACTTAGCCATCCGGCTCTCTTCTACTTCTGTGGTCATCTGTTTCGGAAATTCAATGTCACGTGTCACTCTCGCTTTGACGCGTTATTTTCAAAGAGTGTTATGTATGTTGTTTAAATTTAGTGTAAAGAAAGTTTAATAAGCTTTGAAAAAAAGGGGAGGTGAAATTAACAGTTGAGATTTATAACTGGAGAAGTTTTAAAGAGATATAAAAACATTTTTTAAATATATTTTTATATAAATCCCGTGAGCAAATGTTTATAAGTAGTGTGTATTCAGCCGTTACTGTTTTGGGGTTTAATAATGTGTCTTCTAGAGAAATTAGTAAAAGGGTTAATGGATTATACCTAGGAAGATATAAAAAGGTAAAAAACAACAACAATAAATTACAGTTTACATTCTGGAGTAAAAAACTTTAAATGAAGCCCAAACAAATTTAAATAAACTATAAGCAAATAACGTGTTCAAATGAGAGTCCTTCTGTGATTAAAATTGACAATACGAATGTTGTACTAATTATTTCTGTCCCAAATATATATATATATATATATATATATATATATATATATATATATATATATATATATATATATATACATGAAATTGTTTTTATTGTGATTGTAGCATCTGTTGCTTGTATTTTACTACTATGTCCATTGTTTCACTACCTCAGTGATAAAGATTCAGGAGATTGCATTATTAGTCGAACTTTATTTTATGAACCGTATTTTTGTTTAATATATACTTTGTAAAGTATTTTATACATACATTAAAGTAGTTCATGCATATGTATCACTTAGGAAGAAAAACAATCGACATAGTAGAAAAGGAAATAACAGCAACCACTATAATCAATAAGAAAAACAATTACATAAAATACATAAAATATTTAGGTGATGAACAGGAAAGGCGTCATGGTTCGGAGGTGAATATTGAAGGTTCGATCCTTGTCCAAGTGACCGATTCTGATAACGGCTGTGAGCTAGAAACTCGTGTTCATGGATGAGTCTTATGCCCGTATAATATATATATATGAGAGAGAGAGAGAGAGAGGGTGAGAGATGTGTGTGTGTGTAGCGTCTTACTGATTTTTATCTCTACCTTTTTTCAACTTGAAAGTTATTCGGCCAAAAAACGAAAACATTAGTGAGACATATAGGACATATATCTTCATTGATTTTGATATAAAACGTTTCTTAGTAAAATAAAAAAAAATGATATTATTACACCGAAACATTATTTTATGTTCAATAATGTTTTCCTAAATAAAAGAATATTGACATCATAAACATCATATATATATATAACTCGAGTCTAGGACTTCCGGTTTGTTTCTTTTCATAGGTTGTGGGCTGCGGCGTTGTCTGATTGTGGAAATAATTATATATATATATATATATATATATATATATATATATATACAATACTCCTGTCAGAAGTTGAACTCTTTACGTAAGCTGCTTTTAAGTAGGATTGAATCCTAGCTGATTTACTGAGTTATTGGCGACGGTTGTGTTGGCAAATACGTTGGATTTAAGTTGAAAATATTACCCGGAGTCCGGAATTCGAGCTCGGCGATCGGTGTGAATAATTCTATTCTGCACTGACGATTCCCGTCAGGATGAAACGTATACGTATGTGCATAAAACATAACATTTTTAATTAATGAATTAATTATATATATATATATATATATATATATATATTAGTTTTAAATTATAATGGCTAAGTCTTTATTACATTTTTTTATTTGCTAAATTAAAAAAAATCAATGTAACTCCAGACAATCGTTTCGCGCAGAAGGTACAACCAGTAATAAGCTGATAATTTGCAGGATCTTTCTTTCATGTAGCTCATTAAAAGAGTCATTTGCGGATACAATTACTCAATCAAAACAACATACATTGTTTATGCATTTCCCACAGAAAACTGATCACCAACGAAACCATAAGACGCATTCATAGACAACCAGCTCTTTTGTCTTCCGCATGTGGACTTAATAAAAATACTATTAACACAACAGACAAGCCACCAGACAATCTAAAATAAAACAAAATGTGTTTGAACTATCTTTTTTATTTTTTATAGGGCTATTGTAAAAGTATTAATAAATTAAGATTTACACGTATTTCAAATTTAAAGATCCAAAAGTGATCCCCCCCAAATACTAAACCCATATTTCACGTTGAAACTAACATAGTTTCTAGCCTCTTAATATCGGGAAGCGGTTCCGACACAAAAAAAACGATGGTTTTCTTTCGAAGCATTACAGCGGTTTACGTAATATATATGACTATTTTTATTTATACATACATGTACAAAATCTGCGACACTGGCAAGTCAGTGTTATCGATTAACAGCTTTTAGACTCAATAACTCTCACTTTTTAACTTCGCTCCCCAGTTAGACGTATAATTGCCTATTCTACCCCCTTTAATGTATCTGTAATTTGAATACTCCATGCCATAACTTTGGTTAGATAATCAACACAATCCCACCTCATAACACTTATGCTAGAACTCACTTGTTGCAAACATATTGATGTTGTTCCAATCCTAACTTCAGTAATATATTTAAGTGTCTCATTTAGTCACGCATCTAATATTTAACTTACTGGGAAATCTATAAATTCTTAAAACATTAAAGTCTGAAATATTGTAAATTTCCGGATAACTACATTTTAAACACGGAAATTCCAGATTTCCAAACGTCTGAGCACTAAGTCCAATTTTAAACTTTCTGAATTATATATACATTTGTATTAAAAAAATCCGTTTAAATACGGGGATAACCCCCGAACAGTTTACTTTACTGACCAAAAACGCTACTATATCAGCTTATTGAAACCCCACCCCAACTCCTAACTGAAGCCAGTCCAGCAAATTAACTGGCAGTAATTACTTTATATCGTTGCTTACTAGCGATGCGCTGTAACTATACAAGCTCCCAGCATCAGCCATAGTTCCATCCACTAAACTCTCTCCTCCCACTCCCTTTATTTCACACTTTCTTCCCACTTTTTACTGACATCGTGCTTGACCAGAAAAGTCAATCTCATTCCTTAGATTCGATCGAAGTAACTACTAACACTTTCCATCGGCCTGCTTGAAATATACACAACATTTTAAACTCAACTGCTTAAGTACTATTTTCATTAGCAGTCCATGGAAGTATTTGAAAATTGCCCTAATTTTCGAAATTACATCTTAATGAGTACTTTTTATCTACGGTTGATTCTATGGATTTACTACATTTTACACACTTTTAACGCACTCTCCATGAAATCCCTTTTTCCATCTTAACATCTTTCGTCACCGTATATTTTGTGAACTGATATTTACCAACTGGATAGACTCTACATTTTGATAACCTTTTTATACACACACTTTTACTTTCCATTACTGTATGTTGTTTTTTAAACTTTTCAAATTTACAATTTTATCTATTCCCCTGCCAGCTTATCGGTCCATGTAATTCCTCTAGTGATTAGATTTTAATTTTTGAAAAGTTTGGCTTAAGGAAAGAAAATAAACATGTTTTTTCTCGAGTACACCTTGTATTGAACAATCGAAGATGAACTAGATTTTAATCCGCACATCTTTATCTCTCTTCCTTCATTTATACTTATATATATATATATATATATATATATATATATATATATATATATATATATATTATGTATACATATACATATGTATATATATATGCATCTATATGTTATATATATATATATATATGTATATATATATATATATATATATATATGTGTATATTTATTATATGTACATATATATTATATTCATAGTATATATACATTTTTTTCTGAAGACGTTCGATAATACGAACAAAACTGGTCAAGTCTCTTGTTTTTTTGTTTTTCTCCCGCATTCTAACCTGTTTTCCGTTTGTCTTTTTTCAAACATATATATATATATATATATATTTTGTTGTTGATTTTATTCCATTAGTTGCGACAACACATATTCTGTTTCGTTAACACTTGCAAATAGCGTCAACTTCTTCAGGCTACAATGGAATCCAAATGGCATAAGTTTTTAAATTCAGCTGAACAGGAAATTGAAATTGAAAATACATTGGAGGGGGGAGGGGGACAGAGATGGAGCTCTGTCTATAACGGTGACATGAGGCATGAGAGGGGAGGGGGAAAACCAAGAAGTTGTGTTTCAAAATATTGCGTGGGAGGTTTTCACGTGTTTGGGCCGTGGTGATCTCAATTCCAGCCGGGACGACGGGGGGGGGGGGCAGAGTGTGTTAAATTTAAAATGAGAATAAGATTATAATTATAACCGTCATTTTTATTTTAATAGGTAAGTATATGTATATATATATATATATATATATATATATATATATATATATATATGTATAATATATATGTACACTCATATATATATATATGTGTATATATATATATGTAAATATATATATATGAATATATATATGAATACATATATATATATATGTAAATATATATATATATGAATATATATATGTAAATATATATGTATATACATATGAATATATATATATGTATATATATATGTATATATATATATATGTATATATATGTATATATACACATATGTATATATATATATATATATATATATATATATATATATATATAAACAAACATTGTTTAACATAAACTAATTAGCTGCTGAATTATAACTATTTTTTTTCAATTTTCTGTAAAATATAATATATGAATGTGTCATAACTTTCACGAGCACATTTGGTTAAACAAATAATACAAAAAGCTGAAGAACAGAAGAGAATGTATAAAAAGCAAGGCAGAACTATATATATATGAAGTCGTTTAACATCAAAACAAAGTTAGTGAATTCCAGAATTAGCGTCACAGCAACATTGTGTTTACGCTAAATATTTTTGAAATGTTGTTACTTTTGTTTCATAGATATTGTCATTTATTGTAGATGTCTGTTTTTTTTATAGAAATAGCTTCAAGTACTTTGGTTAAAGGATAAGTTTCAGAATGTAAATGGTCGTGTTATTAACTAAAAATTGCATTAATTCTACGTTCTAGAATTTAAATTTCATAATAAATTATCAAATGCACAGGTTCCCTTTTGGAAAATTAAAAAAAAGATAATCAAGTATTAGAAATATGACATGTTAACAATGTTGTCTTAAATGGCTGACGTCTGATTGTTACTCACACACACACACTATATATATATATATATATATATATATATATATATATATATATATGTACGAGTAACTGTTTGTTTATGAGAAATAGAATGAGTTCCGACTTTTTTTCATAAAGCTAGGTTATTCATTATTTTATAATCACCACAAATATAAATGATAATATAAGTTTACTTTCAGAAGGGAATGCAAAATAAATAAAACAGTTTAAGTTATTATGTTATCTCTAATTAATGACCTAACCCAACAACCGGTGACGGATACCCAATATGATTGCTTTTTGGGAATTAACATCTTAATTGATACAATTCCCAGGGAGGGGACTAGGTGTACAAGGTCTTACTAAGAATAAAATATAATCTATTATTTACATATTATTAACTAACTAAGCACAAAACAATCTATAGATGCGTGAGTTTAAATTACCCACTAGACAGGTGAATAAATTTACCTACTAGACGGGTGAGTTTAAATTACCTACTAGACAGGGGAATTCGAATTACCTACTAGAGACTATACTCGAGTGTATTCGGTCTCTCTGTACAAGGGGTTGTTGGTATCACCTCTCATGAGGATACTTCCCCTTACAAGTACACACTGACTAAATATTCAAAATAACATAGTATTCAAAGCACACATAATATCCCTCGATACGGCTATACGCTGGTTCATACGAGGAATAGTGCATCTTCTTCAAGTAATATTATCCCAAGTAACAGAACTGGGTACGTTCACTAGACTTGATAGATTCTTGTCCTTGAATCCGGTAAAACCAAAACACACCAATAAATATATACTATACAATAATTAAGTAGTCATTTGGGGAGAGGAAAATTAATGTTTTTTTTACATTTTTACTAACTCAACGGTGTACAGGTAAAGGAGATTTTTAATAGAGTATTTATGTATCTCATAGAGATATCAGGTTTTAGCCCGAGGGCCCCTTTGATTTTTTTAGAACTTCGATTGAAGTAAAATCAAACAAAATCATCTGAAGATACATACAATTTAAGCATAATAGCATTTATGAAAGTAACATTATTTGAGATAAAATAATACACTCTGAATCTCATCTCTCTGATATGTTTTAAGAGTATAAAATACGTAGAACTTCTATGTATGTTCAGTATAAGGATACAGAAATCGTTTATAAATACGATGAACAGGAAGCAACAAGAGAAAGCTATTTATTCGACTAAATCTGACTCCAGAGACATGATTCTGGGACTAATGTTTCAGGATAAGGATAAGGAGGATGAGGAGGAGGAGGAGGAGGAGGAAGAGGAGGGTAGCATTCGACTTCCTGCTCTTTGCGTTATCCAAAGAAAGAAGACACGATTAATATATTGCTGCACGCATTAAACATAATTGTCTTCCTTTGAGTTGCACGTAGAACGGGAGTGAGATTCGTATTCTGTTGTTGAACTGTGGCCTGAAACAAGCGTATAACATGGTGCCGATTAACACAAGCAAGACACACACAGGCGTGGGAAATGGCAGTCATTTAATTAAACACCTTGAGTCGAAAGCTGGTCAGAATTAATGGAAAGATGACGACCGTTTCTGGTGCACTACTGATTCTCTTACACGTGTTATGGAACCGAAATAGCAACGGTAACGACGAAAGCTGCACACACTTACATTATCCCGCTAATCTGTTATTGGGTAAACATAGTGTAATAAGAAATTATTACGCCATTCGTTGAGTGTTGATTACCGTGGAGTATAAATCACTAGTGCGTAGATACCTTTAAATAATTTTCTATATTTATACGGAAATAATGTAAGATGGTGAAGCTTGTTTTAGGACTTCAGTGTTTGTTTTTTCATGACAGAGCTCGACTGCAGAATGTGATGAATGCAATGTGTTTAAACTGAGCACTTAAACAATAAAAAGACGAATATATTAAATCCAGACTTCTACTAAACGCTTATTTTAATTGAAAGCAAAATGAAAGTATGCCGGTATCATATTATGTAAGAGATGTTTTTAGGTGTGGTTGAGTGTTGAATTGCAACACTTTTTGTGATGATAACTTCGTAATTTTTACATGGCGTTTTCTGCATTTTGCATTCGAACTCATCATATATATATATATATATATATATATATATATATATATATATATATATATATATATATATGTATATATATACGGGGTGACCCCCCAAAAAACGGGCCCCGACTCTAATTAGGCCCCGTCTCTTAGTGTTTCGTCCGAATGAAATGAGTGTTTGGTCATAACTAGTTTATTATATTCAAAACAGTACATCAACACACTAGGGTATTTGCCCTTTTTTTTCTCTGTTCTACAACATGTGTACTAGATGGCCTCCATTTAGCTCCGTGCATTTTTTGAGGCGCAGAACGAAGTTGTCCATGACGTTCTTACAGACTGAATTGGGAATGGCTCTCATCTCCTTCCTGATGGCTTCCTTGAGTTCGGTAATGGTTCTGGGTTTCCCTGCGTACACGCTGTCCTTAAGATAGCCCCAAATGGAAAAGCTCCGGGGGGCTTAGGTCCGGGCTATGGGGTGGCCACTCAAAATTAGTCTTAAGACTGATCACTCGGCCTCCGAAGTTATCTTTCAGCCAATCTCGGGACATGTTTGAGGTGTGAGAACTTGCTCTGTCTTGCTGGAACAAGAACTTGCTCATGAGCGACGGGTAGAAGGTCTGGAGCTCACTCTTGAAGGTTTTGAGGATCTCCACATACCGCTCCTTGGTGACTGTCACTGCTGCGCCAGATTCTTCGATGAAGATTGGTCCGATGATGCCTCTGACCGAGATTGCAGCCCAGACCGTGCACTTAGGAGAGTGCATGGGCTTGTTGGTTACTTCATTGGGTCTGTAGGACCCCCAGAAGTCATTTGTGTTAGAGTTCGCCTTTCTGTCAAAATGGAAGTGGGCTTCATCTGAGGTCTAAAAGAGTTTAAGGAAACCTGGTGTCTCCTCGATCTTATCGAGCATCTTGACTGCCATAGCGCTCTTCTGCTTCTTGTCTGAGGCTGTAATTGTCTGCAGCGTCTGTATTCTGTATGGGTAAGCCCTGATATATATGTATATACAGGGTGGGCCAAAATAAGTGTCCTATCTTTAAATTTGAATAACTTGAATTTGAATAACTTCCACAAAATAAAAGTTAAACTCACCAAACTTTATGTGTGTGTAGACTGACCCTTCCGAGATCTTTTGAAATAAACAAAACAAATTTTAGCCGAAGAACACTTCTTAAAACTTACAAAAACTAAAGTATTGTTTTTTACACTGTTTTGAGTGTTTTAAGCAAAAATAATGTTTTCTAAATGAGGGTACGTTCCTTAGGGCTAATACGGCTCATGCTTGCTTCGGAAGGGGTCCTTTACTTATTCTAAAAAAAAAAAAAAAATCAATAAATAAAAAAGTTATGAATTTTTAAAAATAGGACCCTTATTTTTGCCCACCTTGTATATAGTGTGTCAGGTTGTATATGAAAAGAAATCAAATAAAGTGCTCGATCATATAAGAGAGATAATATAATGTATTTAGGTGTTGTATATTACATATTTCATCAAAAAAAACTTTCTGTCATTGTTGACGCCATTCCCTGTCAGGCGTGACTACAATCGTTTCATCTTGCCTATGATTCCACTGGGCACGGAGATTTACTAAAGATGTCAAAGTCTGCCCTTTTGGATGAAACCGCGGTACATTGCTGACATATGTAATATACAGTATCTAAATAAATTATATATATATATATATACATATATATATATAAATATATATATATATATATATAGATTTAGATTTTTCACTTATAAAATAGATCATTCAGTGAAGACCGGGGTTGTTCCAATAAAAAACAAGCTCGATGATACTCGATTACAGAGTACAGAGCATTTATATGTGATTTTATGAAGGCTTACCAAAGCATTCCTTTCAAGACACCAATGATCACCATTAAAGATATTTTTTCTTACAAATACTATTTATTCAAATTAAATGTTTTTTCCTACACGTGTTTCACTACCAAGCAGTTACTTGCTTGGCAGATCATAAGGGAAATTAAATGTCTGGAATACTGGTTTCAACTGCCGACAAAACACAATGTGGCGTTGTAATAGTTGAGGTCACTTAAGAAGAGAAGAGGAAAAAAATAAAAATAAAAATAAAAGTCAAACTTAAAACCAAGGAAGAACAACGATAAGAAAAGAAAGTCCTAGGAAAGTCTTAGAAAAGTAGCTTGTGCATTATTTCTTCCACCAAGCCAACAAGCAAGTAATCGGTCCCAAATACATTCAATAAAACCACAAAACCGGAACAATGTGCGATAATACACTTACACGTTATCCGGTACAATGATGAATAAATCCCCCCCCCACAAGAAAACAAAAGAACTAAATCATTCAAGAACCGCTCACAAGTTACCATTCCAATCCAATGATAGTATGGGAATTCTAAATCCAACTTCTCACAAAGAAAAGTCAACACAAATGTTCGTCCGAGTTCAAAGAGTCTTATTTCAATATATCTACTATATCGACGCTAAATCGAATCACCCACCGATGGTGAAAAGAGCCATTATTCCTGCAATATCGAGTAGGATATCTAAGCTGTCCAAGAATCAATAAATATTCGACAGCAGTAAGCAATTCTACAATGAAGCTTTAAACAGATCAGGATACAAGGAAAAAATTAATTACCTTGTGCCTCCTTCGGTTGGGAATGGGGGATTAAACGGGAGACCGATTGCCTCTCGATCAATGGTTTCATATAATAGGGCAATGGGCAAGGCTAGATATAGGAGACCTGGTGTATCCCACGGTAATGTAAACCAGGTAGGGTGGGAACCGGTTGATGATAATATTCGTGAAGTTGGAAGTAACGAATTGAACTCGCATGCTACCCAAACCGGGGGCGAAGGTAGGAAGAAAAATAGGAGAAGGACCACTACATGGTTCAACCCCCCCCCCTATAGCCAGCATATTAAGACTAATATCCCAAAGATTTTTTATAGCATAGTGGAAAAAAACTTTCCAAGGGATAGCAGATTGGGGGGAATCATTAACAAAAATACTGTAAAACTGTCTTATTCAACCTGTAGAAATATAGCCACATCCATCATAGGATATAATAATTCTAAGATAACTAAAACAAGGGAAGCCATGTTCTCTTCTGGTGTTGATCCCAGTAACACCAGTTCAGTGAGAACCTCCATTATAAATAACCATAGTAGTAGAACATCCAGCAACGGCCCAGCACACAACTGTAACTGCAGAGCTTCTAACATCTGTCCACTGGGGGGGAACTGTAGAGTTTCAAGCATTGTCTACAAATGCGATGTGATAACAGAGAGTAGTAGGAAATCATATATCGGTTCAACCGAGGGTGAGTTCAAAGATAGATTCAGAAACCACATGAGTTCCTTCAGGGGAGGCCAAAGGGAAGACATAGATAGGCCTAACACTTCTGTTGGCCGTTTTGTGAGAAACCTCATTGCTAGGCAAGACCCTTTTCGAACTGACATGGTCAATTTTGGGGAGGGCTAACAAATATAAACCGAACAAAAAGAAGAGATGCAACCTATGTGCATTGGAGTCGTACCACATCATGACATCTAGAGATAATTTACTGAACGCTAGGCAGGAAATACTACAATGCTGTCTGCATAGAAACCGTTACCTGTTATCAAGCCTAAAACCTGGATAGGAGGGGAATTGGGGGAAGTATAAACTTACAGCAGAGATAGGCAGGATGGACACTTCCTGAGGCAATCTGGGGCAATAATTAGTGTATAATAGGGAGGATGAGAATTAGTAACACGTACTTATGCTAAGATATGTATTAATTCAATTATTAGCGGATACTCGAGACTTAGGTTGGGGGTTATAAGGTAGGAATATTCTATCGGAATAAGGCCCAGTGATAGTCAACTATAGTAAATACTTATTCAGCGGAATAGAGGGGGGAAATTGTGTTACATATAAAAAGATAGTGGAATAATAAATAATAAATCACAATTTATTCTCAGAAATAGATATATTATACGAAATGCATTGGGGATTTCAAGTAATTTTAAGTGAAAAATAAGAAATAGCAACCTGGATGCTATCACTATTTAATTAAATTAGGTTAAATTAAATTAGTTTTTAATTAGATTAAAATAAATAAAACAATTTGGTGGCAGGAATGGGGAAAAGTAATTAAGGAAAAAATAATTTTAAAAACATGCATGCCGACACGGACTTAATTTCTAAAAATAGAAACAATTGAATTTTATAAAAAAAGTATTTTGTACGGGATTTTAAATTAGTAATAATAAAGTCTCCTGTCATTTAACGAGTAAGAGTGATATTTTCCCGTAAAGTTGACAAAAAAATAAACCGGTCCATTAAAAAAAAGTTTGTTTTTTTTCAAAATAGAAAATAGATTTCTGATAACGATATTCCGTTGTAACATTTATTTATGGAATATAGAATAATATTCTCCACAGAGAGTTACAAACAGACACAGCCGTTAAGGAAATATTTTAAATGATTTAAAATAATAACTAGATTTTTGTAGAAGGCCTTTTTATAATAACAGTTTATTTTTGATATATGAATAATTTTTTTAAAAACATATTCTGCGGGATAGGCTTTTTTCGCTTCGTTAAACAACAAAACGATAATAATTCGGCAGTTAATTAAATGAAGGATATTTTCCCAAAATGTAAAATGACGTCCCAGACACTAGATGATTAATTTCTATAAGGAATAGGTTTAATAATAAATATTTTTAGAAACAGTATTTTGAATAAATAGTTTCTATATTAAGATTTTTTCTTGATGGAAGGGAGTTTTCTGCGGGATTGACATTCAACTCGTCGTGTGTTTATTTCGAAGGGTAATAAATCAACAATTGAAATAAGACTCTTTGAACTCGGACGAACATTTGTGTTGACTTTTCTTTGTGAGAAGTTGGATTTAGAATTCCCATACTATCATTGGATTGGAATGGTAACTTGTGAGCGGTATCTTGAATGATTTAGTTCTTTTGTTTTCTTGTGGGGGGGGGGGGATTTATTCATCATTGTACCGGATAACGTGTAAGTGTATTATCGCACATTGTTCCAGTTTTGTGGTTTTATTGAATGTATTTGGGACCGATTACTTGCTTGTTGGCTTGGTGGAAGAAATAATGCACAAGCTACTTTTCTAAGACTTTCCTAGGACTTTCTTTTCTTATCGTTGTTCTTCCTTGCTTTTTAAGTTTGACTTTTATTTTTATTTTTATTTTTTCCTCTTCTCTTCTTAAGTGACCTCAACTATTACAACGCCACATTGTGTTTTGTCGGCAGTTGAAACCAGTATTCCAGACATTTAATTTCCCTGATGATCTGCCAAGCAAGTAACTGCTTGGTAGTGAAACACGTGTAGGAAAAAACATTTAATTTGAATAAATAGTATTTGTAAGAAAAAATATCTTTAATGGTGATCATTGGTGTCTTGAAAGGAATGCTTTGGTAAGCCTTCATAAAATCACATATATATATATATATATATATATATATATATATATATATATATATATATATATATATATATATATATATATGTATTTGTTAATCAACATACGTATACGTTTCAACCTTTCCGGAATAATCAGTGTAGCGATAAATATGAAATCCAGTCGCAGGCTACAACACCCCGGAAACGCCGAGCTGGTGCGATAGGCAGTCGACATCAACAGTGTTAAACTAATGAAAAAACATGCTTTAAAGCTATGATCTTTACGGCTGTGTAAATACAACTTACTAAAGTGTCCACCCTAAAATTGGGGGGCGATAAATACTTAAAACTATTTGTTTATCTACATACGCATATCTTTCATCCTTCCGGAATCATCAGTGTAGAGATATTTTTTAGTGTAATGATAAGTATCAAATTCTTTAGTAGTGAACAACAACATAACGTTGACCTTGTGCCATAAGCGTAAACACAAACAGTGTTCAACTAATTAAGGCCCATGCATTAAAGCTAGGGTTTTGACGGATTTGTTAATACTACTCACATCCTCAAATTGGTGGCGTCATATATATATATATATATATATATATATATATATATATATATATATATATATATAATAAATATTTGTTATTGTTTATTATCTATGTACGTATACGTTTCGTCCTTTTTCAATCGGGACTCATCAGCATAGAGATATGACTATTCATTACCGGTCATGCGATTCGAAACCCCGGACCTCAAGTATTTTTCAACTCCAGTCCGACGTCGCTAATCGCTGGGCCAATTGTAAACAGCGAATAAACTATGATAATTTTAACACTTTAACGGCGGCTTATATATATATATATATATATATATATATATATATATATATATATATATATATATATATATATATACATATATATATATATATATATATATATATATATATATATATATGTATATATATATATATATATATGTATGTATGTATGTATGTATGTATGTATGTATATATATATATATATATATATATATATATATATTCAATGTACTAGCATCTATATATTCCGTGTTGTCGCATATTTCTTGTGTCATGGAGTAATAAATAATTATGACAGAACTAAATACACTACGTAGTTAAAGCAAAATAAATTGTTTCGAACAATTAAGATAATAACCATATTATTGTTATAAATAAACTAAACTAAAGTGCCTTATTAATGTATATCAAGCGCGATCGCAGCACTACACTATTTGTATAAATAAGATTAAGTAACACCTATTTCATTTTTATAGATGTAAAAATAAACGCAGCCAACTATAATTAGAAATAAAATTAAACTAAGTCAAACATATTATCTGTATTATAGATGTCAGGCGCGAAGGAAAATAATAGAAAATTACAGCATAGCCACCAGCCATGAAGCATTGCATTAAAGTTCGATTCTCAATGCGATAAAAATAAATTGAGCATTTTATTTCTAGATTTAAGATAACATGTCAGACTAATTATTAAATTATATCTAAAATGTGTTCGAAAATAAAACGAAATAAACGAGATATTCAAATAATCCCTATAGTACAATTGAACGCCGAACGGAAATATATTTCGCCCCTTCAGTTTTTAATGGTAACTATTTAATGATTTGAAATGTGTTTGTTTTAGTTCAAAAATAAAGGAGGGTGTAATACATGGAAGGATTATCACAATACCCCTTTAAAACAGAATAGGTAATTCCTGGGATGACGATCTTTTGACAACAGAACCGATACTACATGTATCAATTCTGATTAAATCGAGTGTTTTTCATTTATAAAAAAAATCTATAGTCACAAACAAATACTTTCGTATTGCTCCTTGACCCTTGTACTAAGATCAAAGTGTAGTATTCGTTTTCATAACATTATTCCGCCAGTTTTGATATAAGTATCTCCTTTGAAAGTGATAGTTTTGAATATTTTGTAAAAACCTATCGTTTTCACAAAATCTATTTAAATCTATTAATAATGATAATAATATTACTAACTGGAGAAATATCATCAATATAAATTAAATTTGGCAAAACAATTATAAATGTATGTTACAGAACATTAATTTATTAGAAACTTAAACAGGAAATAAATATGCAAATGTGCAAAAAGGGTTTTTTTGATTGAGTTTAAAGAATAATGCATCATGTGTCTACTATACTATTAGGAGAACCTTCTCTGTTACGATGTCAAAATGTATGTCTGTCCGTCGGGTAAATTTTTCGTAAACGTAAGAATTACATTAGGACAACTCATAACTACTCATTTTAGATTAAGTAATAAATAAATAAACAATAAAATAAATTGACGCCAAGACTACGATTAGAACCCCAACCTTAATGTATTCAGTATGTTCGTCAGAATAGTGTTACTGAAATAGTTTTTCTTGCAGGTCGTATACATAGTCATACGAAAAAAGCCTAAACAGTATGCGGTTTTACATTTACATAGTTAATTTATTTTAGACTTCTAATAAATTAATATGCGAAAACACACAGTTATAATTGGTATTATCAAATTTCCATATATATTTATATTATCTTCTTCGATAATCATATTAATACAAATTATTGATACAGTTAATTAAAAACATTTCATTAAAAAACGATCGCATTTTTAAGCGTAATTAGAATTTCTGTTTCAAAGGAGATAATTACATGAAAGCTTCCATGCCTTAATTTGGAAAACTGCAAACTCATTCTTCCGAAAATTGTTAGGAAAGGGATCGTCATTGTTAGGAAAGGGATCGTCATTGTTTTGTTTTTAAATTTCGGTTTACGCTTATTTAGTTGTGTATGTAAACTTTCGATTTATTTGTTTACTTATACTTTTTGATTAAGGAATAACTTCATGTAATCTGGTCTATTAATTATGTGAAGTAGATTTTCATTTGACATAGTACATTCCTCCCAGGCATTACCTCTACTTACCGGGGGAAGAGTGGGACATTATAATATAGGTTCGTTCCTCACAATACCATTCAACCAGGATTACTACCTTCTTTATATAGAAGGGTATTGTACCAAATATTGTGTTGTCATGATATCATGCTCCTGGGAATTAACTCATACTTTTTAAAGGTGGGGGAGTGTCCATTTACTAACTTTGTTTGATTTACGCACATATTTTGGATAACATTCATAAATTAGTCTTAAATGCTATTTTGATTCTGAAATAAAAAAAAATATTGTTTATTTAAAGACTTGAAATTAATTTGGAAAACTGCATACTCATTCTTCCGGAAATTACGTCATTGTGAGATCGAAAGCGGCGGGGCATCGGTTTACGATTATTTAATTGTGTAAGTAAACTTTCGATTCTTTTGTACATCCGAGCCGCATCTCCAAACTTTCAATAAACTACAATTCTTTGATACAACAGAGGCGTCGTCGTAAACTTTCGATTCTTTTGTACACATGAGGCACGTACGTGCTTTTTCGATTCGTTTGTACACCAGAAGCACGTTCGTAAACTTCGATTATTTTTATACCAGTTGCGCGTCCGTAACCTTTCGATTGGTTTGTATAGTAGATGTTAGTACGTAAACGTTCGATTATTTTGTACACAACGCGCGTCTATAAACTGTCTATTCTTTTGTACTCAAGAAGCGTGTCAGTAAACTTACAATTATTTTGTAAACTTTCAATTCTTTTGTAACAGGTGGAAACCAGGTGATGTGGCAGACTAGAATAAAATGCGACCGACATGAAAGTTTCGCATTGATTTATATTTAGATTAAATTATATTAAATTGCAATGTTAGATTATCTAAATGCAGTATTCCTAGTTATTTGGCAATGTATTTATTACGTTTACAATATTGTGACTTACGGAGAGACAGACGTACAAAAACCATATTTATATAAGATATCCGTATAATATTACAAATGTTATAACATATCGTGTATAGATTTTCAATATTTACTCTAACATTGTCTAATACGTGAGTAGAGCTTAGTAGTAAAGTATTAAGATATATTTATGCCAATTAAGCTACATAAACGCATCCGCGTTTCACCACCACAGGGAATCGTAAGGATATATATATATATATATATATATATATATATATATATATATACATATATATATGTATGTATTAGTATTTCATGTATTCATATCCACTTTTATATGGAGATTTATTTTTTATCTATCAATTTTCAGTATTTACTTCAACGGTGCTCGATACGTAAGCAGAGCTAGGTACGATTGGCTGAGAGAACAACAAATAATATGATTGGTTAACTAGCTAGCCGTGTATATAAAAACACCTGGCAAAAATAACTCCATGTTTTTTAGCCTCAGGATTCCCCCCCGGGGATCAAACGCGGGAGCCTCTTTGTAGCTTAATTGCCATAAATATATTTCCATAGCTTACTATATATATATATATATATATATATATATATATATATATATATATATATATATATATATATATATACGAACAGCATGTAAGCTGATGAAGCTTGGTAAGCTATATCCGTCCCTAGTGCTTTTATTACAAAGGGTGTTCAAGTGGAATGTTTTATCGTTGTAGATATTTGACATTTTCTTAAGATTACCACCCTTGAATACAAGCATTCAGGTGGAATACAATAACACGCTTTATACATATTTATACGTAAATATTGTAAGCTGACGAAAGTTTCGTAAGCTGCATCGAGGTCGCCTGTCATTATCAAGAAAATATTCCAAATTGGTTGTTATAAATTTGACAACATTCGACAAAGATTTAGAATAGAAAATGCTTATCCTTTACTTTTGTGGTGAAGTACATTACTTCTTAACACTACCACAATAAGAGTTCATCTCAACTCTGAGAGACGTGCGTAAGTGGCGCGTGAAAAAAACACATCATAATACGGTGAAATTTCATCCCTAAATCCTCTTTCATGATCCTCTTAAGTGACCTCTCAGAAATAGCCAACGCATTTGGAAGATTCCTAGATTTTCTTTCATCCTCTTATGGGTGGCTTTGAGGGCCTTTCTACGATAAGCCGAACTGCTTTCTCCTGTACTTTCATTATGTGAGAAATCCATGCTCATCCTATAAGTATTTAAACATACAAATTAGAGGTTCGTAAATAATAGTTTCTTCTTTACACTAAACTATTTTTCATGCAAGTTATTTCCGAAGCGTCAATCTACTTTCTTTCATCCGAAATGGCTAATCAAATTTACGCAAAAAAGGAAATACTGTTAGAAAGTCGTATTCAAAATTTAAATAAAAAGAGAAAAACTTAAAGGTAAAATTTAAAAGGAATGTACTCTCAATTTTGTGGAAAAAAATCATTAATACAATCACTGAAAGAATAAGTTTATGAGATACTATCGCCTGTAAGTTTCTCTGCTAATTTACGCATGAAGTTATACACCTATGTAAACTAGTTTTAGAGATACGGTGTATTCTTAAAAACACACATTTGTTAGCATACATCAATGAATGGTCGATCGGCGGCAGAAGAGCTTGATCAGAAAAGTGATAGCACATAAATAAAACATAATTAGTACTCATGACAAAGCGGGTTATGATTAACGAGTATGTTAAATAACTGTATTCATATATATATATATATATATATATATATATATATATATATATATATATATATATATATATAATAGGTAAAAATATTAAAGTATAAAGTTCAGATCGTTTCAAATAAGAAACAATTTTTAAATGAAACATAAATCTTAACATTTCATTGTAAAAGCTTAACACACACACACACACACACACATATATATATATATATATATATATATATATATATATATATATATATATATATATATATATATATATATATATATATATATATATTAATACATAATTTATAAAATCACAGTTATGTCATTCTATGATATAATGACAGATCCAGGTTATCCGTGGAAAAGCACGTGAGAGAAAAAATGATGAACGTCAAAAACAAATAAGATCAAATCTGATAACTACTTTGTTGGCAATAGACATTGTCTAGAGTTGAAAGGCTTTAAAGTAACACAATCTCAAAATAGAGAAAGTCAAAAGTAAAAACAGAAAATATCCCAATATCAAAAGAAAATGGCTTCCGTTCTGGTGAGAAAAATGAAATGCCGGAGTGCTTACATCAAGGAAAGATAATTCTATTTGAATCAGTGGAACATAAGTATTTTAGTTTCTATGTTAATGCACTTGTAAAAAGTAAATTAAAATGGTATACTATTAATTAATCACAAAAGATAATCGTAGATAGATATACATTATTGTGTTATCTATTAATTTACAAGACTACACAATAGATTTGTTTAAATACAGTAATAAAATAAATATAAATGTTGGTTTGTTTTATTTAGTGAAATAGAAAAGTATGCACATAATTAAACAAATAATATATATACATATATATATATATATATATATATATATATATATATATATATATATATATATATATATATATATATATGATTCGACCCATTGGGGTTAATACTATCAAAATAAAGAACAAACTTATAAGACATTCTCGCCTGACAAAATTGTTTTACAACGAAAGCTTGAAAAAAAAAATTAAATAAATTATTTTTTCATTTAAATTG
This sequence comes from Sepiola atlantica, assembly GCA_963556195.1. Taxonomy (NCBI): domain Eukaryota; kingdom Metazoa; phylum Mollusca; class Cephalopoda; order Sepiida; family Sepiolidae; genus Sepiola; species Sepiola atlantica. Next base: position 41,789,828 of record OY744518.1, read on the forward strand.
AACTATGTGCTGATTTTCAAATAAATATTTCACTTAAATATATATATATATATAGCCGTTAAAAATAAAATTATATAATGTTATTTATTTTCATTTTCGAATATAAAATATCGTTTTATTTAAGAGAGATCATAGCTCTGACTAATCAGACAGATTACACATATTGTATTTCTTATAGACAGAAAACACATGTTTGATTTAATAGGTAGTGAAGAGCCGTTTCAAATAATAATATGAACATGTTTCGAATAATGTCTTTGAATTCATTCTTATATATATATATATATATATATATATATATATATATATATATATATATATATATATATATATATATATATATATATCAAGCTACACAGAGGCTCCCGTGTTTCATCCCAGGGGGAATCTTCAGGCTAAATGCATGGAGTTATTTTTGTCAGGTGTTTTTATATACATGGCTGGTTATTTATTGATTGCCGTATATATTTTCATTGCTTACTACCTAGCTCTACTTACGTATCGAGTACTGTTGAAGTAAATACTGAAAACTGATACATAACAAATTATATCTCCTTGTAATATTTTATGTGGATACATGAAGTACTAATATATATATATATATATATATATATATATATATATATATATATATATATATGTATAAATTAATTTTAGCCTGAAGACCCCCCCCCCGGGGATTAAACGCTGAAGGCTTCTGGGTAGCTTAATTGCGACAATATATTCTCATAGCTTACTACCTAGCTTTACTTACGTATCGAGCAGTGTTGAAGTAAATACTTAAAATTGATACATAAAAAATATATCTGCTCATTAAATTTTATGTAGATGCATGCAATTGTAATACATTTATATATATATATATATATATATATATATATATATATATATATATATATATACATATATATAAATACATATTTATATATATGTGTGTGTGTGTGTGTGTATCTAATAATAAATGTTTATTTTTGAAATACGCATTTCATTTGTAAAATTATGTAACCAATATTAACTTGAAGTTATTTTTTAAAACCTTACTTCTATAGTCATAGAAAAACTATTGAGCAGTGTATTTTCACGTCTAAAGATTCAAACACTCTATATACATTTATAGAATTCAGATGTTTCTATCTACTATATAAATAGATTAAAGTCGTTTTAACCACTGTAATTTAAATCACTATATGACTATAATCGAGCACTTTCTATGCAAACTGTTTCAACTCATCGCCAACACCACTTCCTAAGGCGTGGTTCACTAAACTATGTGTACACTTCACCCCCGTTTATAAAGTATTACATTTATTCCGAATAAACTTCTACTCTGAAATACGTACTCTTACAAAGAAGGTAGAACAGAGTTTCACTATCCTATAATAAAGTCCTCCCACTCCACTAACATTCACCGTGGTATTTCTGTAATCAGGATATCTATTATGAAATCACCGTTTATTATTTCATTTCTAAGTATACTATTTACTACATACTTGATCTGAAAAACCCACAGGAAACACTCCCCCAATTTTGCTTATAGTCTAGATTGTGTTTTGAATGTGTTTGCAGAATAAGGGAATACGGATATGGCCTTATTTTTACAGTGCAATCCAGATATTCATAATACTTTGAATGATTCTTTAGAATGCTAGAATGCATCACAGAACACAGTTAAAATCATATTCAAAATAATGTCCAGCCTTACTCCTATTCTCTTCGTAAGCAATTTTTCTTAAATCACATGTATGAATGTTGTTTTCTTCTTTAAAACAAAGCAACATATGGACAACTACGTTTTATTTCAACATATCTGTAATTAACTATAACTTTCCTCCTTTCAGATATCCTGGAAAGTATTTATTCATAATTTTAGCCTCGTTAAATTTTCCCTTATCTTCATTAAACATTTTGCGTCATTATTTATCGACCATTATTGGTTAGCAAAAATGCATACTAATCTTTCTTTAAAAAAATAATTTACATATTTATACTAAAACAAACTGTTACTTATATCATTCGTTCAGACCTTCCGTCGTTTCTCGGAAATGTTTTTTTGTTTTCAATTTAAGCGTAGTTTTATTTTAACACTTTATTTTCATTAAACTTGCTATTTCTCTTTTATCTTTAATTCGAACATTCCATCACTATTTCCTCTCTTCTTCGATTGACCGAGAACGGTTCGGGACATATTTGCGTTACCACTTTTTGCAAGAAATGATTCATGGATCATTATTTGTTCGCCGAAATTTATACAAACTTTTTGTTTAAAAAATAATTAATTTGTTTCATTCATCGGGGGGGGGGGGGCGTTACAAGAAATTCAAATTTATTTTTTATTATTTTATAATAGTCGCGAATTTTCACTATTGGAGAATTGATTTCTCGATAAAAGAATAAGTGACGTCATCATGCAAATAGATCACAAACAGCAGGGAACAACTCGCTACAAAGAAACAAAAACAATAGCTCATAGGTGTTTTTTACGAAACTAATACTTATTTCTATAATATTCAATCATTCTGTTCTATTTTCCTCCGCACTACCAGTAAAAAGATTTGTGTCCCGGTGAAATATACAACAATTATTTAACTTATGAATAAAAATTAACAAACGGAATCCCCTGCCAGTAATTTACGTGACACAAATACGAATTAAAGTGATTAAAAATCAATGACGGTAAATATTAAAAAAAACACTCGACGGGTTTTAACCTCTCAAAAACATCCATTTCTACTTTTTTGCGATTAGATGAAGGAACAAATCAGCAAGTAAAGAAAATAACCACAAAAAAATGAATATTTTTTAAATTTAAAGATGGGGAATAACTTCCCTATAAAAACACTACGAGTCATTTGCATCCACTTCCTGTCTAGTAAACGAGTTAACGATAAATCGACTAAATGGTTTCTCAATTTAAGGACGTAAACATTAGGGGTCAGCGTTTTTTTTTTAACCCATTCAAATTATGCTTTATGTTTTAAATATAAATGTGAAGGTTTTTTTTTAAATTTTCGATTTTTTATAGGGGGGGTGCCTTATCAAATTATCGACCACTACAAAAAAATCGAACATGAAAGAAAATACACGTAGTTGGTTTAATAAAAGTATCGATAATGAACTTCACAGGACAATCTACAAAATACGAACAATTTTTTTTTCTTTACCTGAACCTAACGATAACCTAAAACTCACCTTAACCTAAACTAAGTTTTTGTGTTCAAAGTAAGTTTACTTCGGTTCTTATTGTGTAGAAGCATCTGAACTTGATTCGGCTTTCTCCGTAAGTTGAAACTGCTTACGTCACGATTGCAAATTTCTGGATACATATTCCTCAAAAGCATAAAATAACTTGGAGGCGGGGGCGGAAGAAAATGTATTCTTAAACATTAAAGATGGTTTTCGAGTTTAATTTTATTATAGGAAAGATATTTTTAAAAATGGTGTAAACTTCCTTTTTAGGGGATATTTTTTATTGCAACTTATATATTTATATTCCATCCGGACAACGCTGGGATAAGGTATTGCTATATTTATTATAAATCTTAGTATTCGATTTACAGTTAGTTTGAATTACTTACAGTTGATTGGGTTAGAAGTTTAAATAATGGTAATTCATAATTCAGTTTTTTGCAGTATTTAGTCGTGAATTATTATTTTCTTTAAATTTATATTGAATAAAGATCAGTTTCAGGATAAATCGAATCGTGTTCCTTTCTTTTCTTTTTTTACATGCAATTTTTTAAGTTTTCTAATGCTTTGTTTTAAATATTTACAATATCGTATGGTCAACATGTTTTGATATTTTGGATAACTTTAGTAAAGGTGTTATTTGTTTACAAGAAATAATATTTTTGCACCAAGCTTTATAATTAAGTAATGGCTTCATTATATTCCGTGATCATTAATTAATAAATACTGAAAAGTTCATTAAAATTGGTTGATATCCTGAATTTTGATGGATTATTTAGTGAATAGAGAAGTCGAAATGCCTTCTTATTGTCATTATGACGGCCATTGTTTTGACACGCAATGCAGTGACGTCATTTTCTAGCCAACCGGCCTGTAGTAACTCTCGATGGCCACGCCCCGGCCCGATATTACGATTTTTATATTTTTTTCAAAAATAAAGCAAGTTATAGTTAGCTTTATGAAACCCCGATAGTATAATAAAAACTGTTAATGTAAAC
>OY744518.1:41796511-41799011 GCA_963556195.1 Sepiola atlantica
TGTTTTTTTTTTTGTTTTTTTTTTATATAGTTTTAATGGTTGAGAAACTTCCGAGACTATATATATATATATATATATATATATATATATATATATATATATATATATATTATACTAAGCCCCTTTAAGAAATTAAAGTTGAGCAATGTCGAAGATGTTTACAATAGACTGTCAAAAAACTCTAATGCAAAGTTCGGAATACGTTCGTAGAACACTCTCGACTATTTTATGATATGTGCCCGCTTCTAGGGACATACATATCTTAATTTCCCTTAATTACGGGTTCGCGCCTCCCGAACGTCTTGAAATTGATAGTTACTTGCACTCATTACAGCAATAAGCTTGAAACGCTAGCGCCTGTAAGTGTTTTATTACCCGTTCTTTCGGGATGACCGGTAGGATCTAACAAGAATGACAAAGAACAACACGTATACGGAAACACTTTGGTTTTCCTTATTTCCCATAACCGGATGGTTTACACCGGCTACGCACACACATAAAAAATAAATCTTTTGAAATATTTTTGTCTCATGAAAGTATTTTTCTTGCTGAGGTCACAGACTTGGTTTCCGCTAGAAACTCGTTTATATATACATCCGATTGGAAAGCAATTTGCTATGCATTATCTATCCGAGCGTGAACTGAAGCCATTGTTTCACAAACCTTTCCAATTCTCTGTTTGATGAAATACAAGGCAGGGGATTCCTTCACAGTACCAATTTTCTTATCAGTCGCATTTTTAGTCAGCGGACATAAACACCTAATAGCAAGACGGACTTGGGAACCATAGCCAATAAAGCTTCATCGGAAAACTCCCGTTCTTCCGGTACTTGATACTCCGATCAGCAAGCGCTCCGTGTCTTCGCGTTTCTGTAACGGCAGCCTTTCAAGTCACCTTGCACTGCGGAACATTCTCCTCTTTTACACTTATCAATTCGCTTTCTTTCTTTCTCGACGTACCACCTACAATGGCTCGCCCAGGATACATTTTTACCACTCTTCATTATCTTAGATAGGTTAAATATTTATTTATATATTATATATATATATATATATATATATATATATATATATATATATATATATATTACTATTTCATGTATCCACATGAAATTTTATTAAGAGGATATAATTGTTCATGTATACATTTTCAGTATTTGTTTCAAAAGTGCTCGATACGTATATAGAGCTAGGTAGTTAGCCTGAAGATCCCCCGTGGATGTAACGCAATAGTCTCTATGTAGCTTAATTGCCAAAAATATTTTTTTATAAGTTACTTCTATATATATATATGTATATATGTACATGTATATGTCTATATATATATATATATGTATATATATATGCATATATATGTATATATGTGTATATATATATGTATATGTATATATATAAACATATATGTATATATGTATATGTATATATGTATATGCATATATATATGTATAAATATATATGTGTATATATATATATATAAATATGTATATATATATATAAATATGTATATATATATATATGTATATATATGTATATATATGTATATATATATATATATATATATATATATATATATATATGACTTCTGCCGGGTATAGTGTTAATTAGTATGGATCATAGAGTTTTTCTGTCGTCTAACTCCTATGTTTAAACTATATTTTAATCTGCTATGTTTTTGTATTCATTCGTATATTTATTGTTTTTAAAAAATGTGTTTATCATATTTCATATATATATATTTCAAATCGCGTTTACATATCAAGAATTATCACTATGTACCACTTTAATTAATAACTGTAAATATCGACGACACTATTTACTATATATATGTATATATATATATATATATATATATATATATATATATATATATTAGGACAATACAATTAACAATGAAGTACATCTAACATTACTTTTTATATACTGACAACAAATTAGATATGAAAATTAGCTATTAAATCGCCTGCCATCAAGTCGTTTAACTCTACTATATATAGAGTATTTCAAGTGTTATGCTGTATTGTTGATTTAAATAACACTAAACCGTTTTGATGGTAATATGAGAGTGATGAATACACATAACGTAATTTTTCGTTAAGTAAGAAGTGTATACATATATATATATATATATATATATATATATATATATATATATATATATATATATATATATATATATATATATATGGGAAGAGAAGGATGAAAGTAATCCGACGTGATGGGAAAATGAAAAAGGAAAACCAAAAAATTGATGTTTTTTATGTGTACATCAACGTTTCGTCTTTATTTATAAGACTTCATCAGATGGCTGCGGTTCAAGATTGAAGGGGAAAAAGTAAGTTGGAATGTTTGTGTATGGGGGTGTATGCAGGGAAAGGAGGATGGGTAGAGAGGAAGGGGCTGTGATTTTGGTGGATGGGCGAAAGTTATGGTCTTAGAGAGCGTTTTGAGAAAATGAGGGAATTTAAGAAGGGGTATGGGAGAAAATAGTTGAGTGGGGGAG
>OY744518.1:41804011-41836511 GCA_963556195.1 Sepiola atlantica
CTGAAACCCACTCGCAAAAGGAGTATTGACGTATATAGACTGCTTATGACAAGTGTTCATTGGTTTTTAGATTTGAACAGAATCATATTTTAGCATTTTAGGAATAAAAATGTGTGGTTACGTGTCCCACGGTTTGAGAGATACTGTTCATGATGTTAAGTATACGCAGAAATGAAGGAAAGTTATTTACAGCTGCGCCAGAGAGACGAGTACTTACTCTAAAATGTTAGCAAAACGTGACCAGTGATTTAAGTTCAAGCATTATTGTATGGATCCAAAGAGGCAATTGTGTTAACTGTTACAAGTCAATTACAGTTTTATATTTTGTTTATTAGTCTGTCACTCCCATCAATGATTACTGATCAAGTTATTATTCAAAAATTACCTGGGATTAATGTAAAGCTCAAAGTTTCCAAATTCACCAAGTCTCTCTGTGTTTAAGTACTATGTGGAAACTGTTAATAGATAGCAAGTTTAGCATTGATACACTTCAAAAGAAGATACGACTTTGTTTTATTGTATTGCTGTTTGTTGATTATTCTTCAGTTTTTGTTTTACTTCATTTCATATCTCTCTCTCTCTCTATCTATCTATCCATCTCTCTCTCTCTCTCTCTGGCTCTCTCTCTCTCTCTCTCTATATATATATATATATATATATATATATATATATATATATAGTGTTTAAAAGAGCTTTTATTAATTAAGAAAAGAAGACAAAATGCAGTTTTAATATCAAGGAATACAACTCGCAGACGAAGCACTTACATAAGCCGTCTTCGATGGAAATATGAAAATATTATATATATATATATATATATATATATATATATATATATATATATATATATATTTCCTCATACACACTTCATTAAATTGTATATTTTCGCTCAGACAAGGCGTACACGATGCATTCGGCTAAAAGTAGTGTTACCCTGCTGGCTCGATTTGATCATCAGATAAATACCTACGTAACACGTCCAAGATTCGATCGTGTGATCGACCCCCATATAAGCTATAAGAAATGGAAGTGGCTAGCAGATAGAGACACATGTGTCTGAACGTGTCGATCAGACAAAAGCAATTACGAATAATAATAATAATAATAATAATAATAATAATAATAATAATAATAATAATAATAATAATAATACTGAGAAGAAGAAGAAGAAGAAGAAGAAGAAGAAATAAATACATTAAGAAAGAAAGAAAAAAATCGAAAATACGCTTATTCTCTTGCGTATTATATGTTGGCTATAAGAGTTGCCTTGCAGAAAAAAAAGGATGTCAGTCTTTAGAAATAGTTGCCGCAGACAACTTTCGTTTTGTGGAAAATTACACTGCCACTGAGGACCGAATTCAACTCATGAAAATTTAAGTCAAAGCGACCAGCCAAATCTGTTACTTGTCAGTATTACCGTCACCCATTCAGTGGGATAAAAACTCCGTATCCTAACTGAGGATTGTGTAGAGCCTCCAATCCCTTTATGTAAAAATGAATCACCAATATGCTCAATACTCCTTTTTCTCTTTATATAGACGGTTATGCGAAAATAAACTGATACCTTCCAGAGTATTAAACTATTGAGAATTGTTATCGATTACTGCTGCAACCACACATCGTATACCGTAAGTAAAACCTCACCTTCTCTTATAAACCCTTTTCATGTGTTTCAATGCGTTCTTTACTTATAGTATTTAGATGCATTTACCTCTATTAAAAATTGCCTTTATGTTTCTTGATATATTTCTGTCGTGTATTTTTATGTAAATAAAAAAATGTATTTATACTTTAGCTTGGTCGTTTCGTGTTATTTCTCCCTTGTGTGTTTGCTGTTTTTCTTTATGTTGTGGACCTTGGTAAAGCTGAATGAATGCCACAGGAACACATGGTTTAAATGAACAAAGGTATATATTATATAATAGAAAGAAAGATATTACAAGGAGAGGTTGCTCTCAACCGCCATTGCTGGTCCATTGCTGGTTTGCCTGGGAAGAAGAGAACAAGTGTCACGTGCTTCCCGTATTTATAAGGTGGACGAGTCCATTAGTTCTTTGTAGGTAGGTACGGCACCATAACACCCCCCTTCCAAGCCTTACCTCCTCAGGAGTCTTAATAACGTTTCCTTTTCGGATCTATCTCTAGGTAGTCCGGAGCCATTCGTTTTCTTTTTGGTTGTCGTTTACGTGTGACTACCTGGGGTGCTGGTAAGTTGAAGGTGTCATATATCACGTCCATCACGTCTTCTCCTTGTGGGGCGCTGTCAGTGTCATCTGACAGTCTTTTTCTGATCTGATTTAGATCTCTTATGCGAGAACCGTGGTCCTTTTATGATATAGACCATCGATCCGATCCTCTTTTCAATTGTACCGGGTTCCCAGAACGATGCATTGTTTTTGAACATCTTAAAATATACCCTATCTCCTGGGTTGTATTTTTTCTTCGGTACCGTAGAGATTCGGTCATAATTCTTATGTTTAGGTAATAATTTATCAAACACGGACTTCACATTCCGCGCAAACATCATCTCTGCGGGGGATAATGATGATGCTATGTTCATGTTTTTTGTAATTCTATATACCTGTAAGAATTGTTGTAAAGCCTTCTCCTTAGGAGTATCACCGGGCTTTTTTAATGCTCTTTTTAATGTGTCTACGAAGCGTTCTGCCTGGCCGTTTGACCTAGGATGATACGGGGGCGTCGTTATATGTCTGATTTGAAACGTCGCGCAGAACTCCTCAAAATCTGATGATGTGAACTGCGTCCCATTATCACTCACCAAACAATCCACTACCCCAAAACGGGCAAATAGTTCATGTAGGAATCTTATCGTAACCTCTGACGTGGGACTCTTGCAACGTAGTACCTCGGGCCACTTTGAAAAACTGTCGACTACGATTAAGTAGTAAAATCCTTCCAATGGTCCCGCGAAATCCACGTGAATTCTTTCCCACGGACGGTCGGTCTTTGGCCATGGGCTATGCTTTATATGCGGTGCTTTTGCCGCTAAGGCACAGCCTTTACAAAGCTTTACTGCTTTTTCAATGTCATTGTCCATACCTAGCCAGTACACAAAACTCCTCATTAACCCCTTCATCCTGGTTATCCCTGGATGGCCAACATGAAATTCTTTCAGAATTTGCTTTCGTAGTTTTTCTGGGATGACCACCCTTTCGTTATGCATGAGTACGTCATCACAGAGTAAGAAACTCTTTGCCGCATGTAAATCCTTATCTACCAATTTCATTTTTGTTCTGGTGATAAATTCATCCTCTTGAGCTTCTTTTTTATCTCGTATAGTGTCACCGGGAGCTCTCTCACTGCGCTGCACAAAATCTCTTTAAAATCTCCTTCTGTTTGAAGAGACGCAATCACTGTGTCTTCTAGAGTCTCTCTCTGTTTTGGCACTAATCTCGACAATCCATCTGCATGATAGATTTTATTTGAATGCAAATGTTGCATTTTAAAGTTGTAGTTTTATAAGATAGTTCCCCATCTTTGTAGTCTATTAGCTGTATATACAGGTAGGCCTTTTTTAGATCCATATATTGTAATTAGCGGCTTATGGTCTGTCTGTAAGGTAAATTGTCTACCATGTATGTATCGGTGAAACTTTGTTACTGCAAATATTATTGCTAGGGCTTCTTTCTCGATTTGAGAATACTGTTTTTCCGCTGGGAGCAAGGTCCTTGATGCATGTGCAATGGGTTTATGGGTTCCATCATGCATTTTGTGTAGGATACATGCTCCTAAACCATATGAACTAGCGTCGCTAGCTACGATTATGTCCAATTCTGGATTGTAATGTGTTAGAAATAACTCTGACGTAAGTCTTTCTATGATTTTATTAAATGCATCCTGACATTCAGGTGTCCATACCCAGGCTTTACCTTTTTTTACTAGCTCATTTAATGGAGCACGCAAATTATGCATTTCTGGGATAAAAGCCTGGTAGTAATTTGCTAGGCCCAGAAAACTCTGTAATGTCATGACGTTTTCTGGCGCCGGCATGTTTTTTATTGCGGTAGCCCTTTCTGGGTCTGGTCTTCTGTCGTCCTTGTCGATCACATGACCCAGATATTTTATTTCCTCCAGGAAAAAATCACATTTTTCTTCTTTTACTTTGAACCCATAATCTTGGATTCTCGCAAACACTTGATTTACATGTTTTTGGTGTTGTTCGATATCTTTGCTGTTGATCAAGATGTCATCGAGATACGCTATTGCGAAATCGAGTCCGCCCAGCATTGTGTCTATTACTTGTTGGAAAATGGCTGGTGCGACCTTAACTCCAAACGCTAATCTTTCGAATTTATATAAACCACGATGTGTGTTTATACATAACAGCTTAGAACAATCTTTATCCACCGGTATTTGTAGGTATGCCTCACTTAGGTCTATTTTTGAAAAAAATCTTCCTCCATTTAAGCTTGTAAACACTTCTTCCGGGGTATGGAGTGGGTAGTGATAGTCCGCGAGGGCAGTATTCAGTCCTGTTGAAAAATCTGCACATACACGAATCTCATTAGATTTTTTCTTTACATAAACCGTGGGTGCTGCCCACTGGCTGTGTTGTACTTTTGATAAAATACCCATCTTTACCAATTGAGGCGAAGGGTACTTTCCTTTCTTTTCTAAATACCGGCAGTACATTTTCTTTTAGACGGAATTTTGCAGTCATTTTAGTGCAGTATCCAAGACCGCCAGTAAAAACCTCTGGAAACGAGTTTTTTAATTCTCGTTGTAGTTTTTCCGATTCTGTTGCGCGACTATTTATTTTTTTACAAAATGTATTTATCGGCAACTTCCATAAATCAAATGCCTGCATAAAATCTGAACCAAAAAGATTATTCGAATCCTTCAGTACCAGTAGTTTGAGTTTTTTAGTATTTCCCATTAGGGACACATTTGTGATTAATTCTCCTTCAAATGTAATTCTTTCACCAGTAACTGTGCTTGCCAGCCTGTTTGTTCTTGATAGAGTAGGTTTATTTAATCTCCTCCATGTATGTAAATTTATAATGGAAACGTTTGAACCAGAATCCAATTGCAATTTTATATTTTTATCCAGGATTTTCACCTGTACATATTTTCTTATGTTCATGCCAGTTTCCTTCTTTGTCCTAGTGGCTTGAATCCGCATTTTATTTCCTCTGCCCGTTCTGCAGTGCGAACTTTTATGTCCAACTTTTTTGCATTTCATACAGGTTTTAAAACGGAATGGGCACTCATTGTACCAATGTGGATTACCACAGCGTGAACAAGGGCTTGGTGGCAATTTATTTATTTTTTTACTGGTTTGGTTTGTCTTTGTTACATCAAAATTATTATTTCTTATTTTTCTATAAGGTTGAGCTTTTGTTTTTTGATGTACCTTTTTTATGTGCGCAATGCCGGGCAATTCAATGTCTGTTGAGTCCTGTTTTACATTTACAAATCTTTGACAGTCCTCAGCCAACTTTTGCAGCGTAAGGCTTGGTTCATTCTCTAATTTGTTTAGAGCTCTACGCCTTATCTCCGTGTCATTTCCTGAGATTAAACCTTGTACAAAAATTAGACACTTGAAATTATCTGCACTTAATTCAGTTAGTTTAAAATCGTCACAATGCTTGTTCACTATCGATGCAAATGTAGCGTAGTCTTCTTTGTCTTTCTTTACCAGGTTCATGCACTTCCATCGTTTGTGGAATAGTGTAGTTCTTGGACTAAACAGTTCTGTCAATAAACCAACCGCTTCTATGAAAGTTAGCTCGCTAGTTTTCCGAGGCAAAATGAAATCCACGAATTTGGTATGTTCTGTGGTATTTAGTTTTCTAAGAAGGAGGCGTAGCTTCTTCGCATCACTCCAACCACCGCAGTCAATTTTATATAGGTCTTCATATCTTCGGAAATATTCTTCAAATGTATTATTTTCCGTGTATGAGTAATTATCAATACTGTTCCAAATTTCGTTCTGCGAAAACGTGTCGTCTTTTTCATTTTTTTGATCACTGCGCGATATTGTTTGTATCAGAAATTCGAATCTTTCATCATACTCTTTTTTGTGTAATAAAATATTTTGGTTCTGTTGTAATAAAAGCTTTTGAAATCTTTCCTCAGTTTGTTGTTGCTGGGAGATTTGGAATTTCGTTAGTTCGGCGATTATAGACTTAATATCTTCCATATTCAACCATTTAGTTTCTGATTTTATTTAGAAAATTAATATTTTCTTATTATCTTATGATTTTATAAGAGTTCTTTTCTTTAAATAAGCGTTTGCTAGGCGCCGTTTTAATTATGAAAAGATTATGAAACTTTTCCTTTTCTCTATATACGCGTATATTACCTTATTTTTTTATTTTGAAAATTAATATTTTCTCGTTATTTAATGAATTTATAAGAAGTTCTTTTCTTTTACACGTTTTTAATTTTAACGAAGAGAAAAAAATCTGTTTCACAATTAATTCTTTCTGCATTTTAAAATATTTCAGTACAAGTCGGAAAAAAAAGAAAGAGAGAGAAATTAAAACTGACCTTTTTTTTATGGTGCGTCTTTTTTTTTTTTTATGGAGTAACGCACGTGTGTCCATTTCATGTTTTTGTTTCTAATCTGTTTTTAAAATGAAGCACGTGGTGTCGGTTTCATTTTTTTTGTGTGTGTTCGTCAAATAAACTCGCTGTGACGTTCATCTAAAAAAAAAACAATACTCGCTTAATCTTGGTGTTCGATATTTCTTTTGTTTTGTTTTTTTTAGTTTTCCAACCCAGAGAAAAAAACGCGCATTCAATTTCAGTTGTTTTTTTTTTGTTTTTTTGTTTTTTTTAACTAGTTTTCTTAAACTAGAGGAACGCGCACCCAATTTCAAGCTGTTTTTTTTTTCCGATAAGTAGTTTTAAAACTTAGAGCACACATGTCCATTTCAGTTTTCTTTTTCTTAAAAGAAAACAATTTTCTCGCACTTAAGAATTCAACGTGTTTTTTTTTTCTTCAGTTGAGTTCTCTTTTCTTCTCTCGACCGTACGGCAAAAACCTTTGTTTTTTTTTTTTGTTTTTTTTTGTTTTTTGCGTGCGGCTTGCTGCATTAACCTTGTGAGTGCATTTTCACGTGGTATTTTCAGTTTTTTGACCCAAGAGTTCGAATTGCCTCGTCGCCATTTGTTGTGGACCTTGGTAAAGCTGAATGAATGCCACAGGAACACATGGTTTAAATGAACAAAGGTATATATTATATAATAGAAAGAAAGATATTACAAGGAGAGGTTGCTCTCAACCGCCATTGCTGGTTTGCCTGAGAAGAAGAGAACAAGTGTCACGTGCTTCCCGTATTTATAAGGTGGACGAGTCCATTAGTTCTTTGTAGGTAGGTACGGCACCATAACACTTTAATACATCGTGTTTTGAACTGGAAATTCCCGATTCCCGTGTAGTTTAGTTGTTTATATCGGAACTCAGGGACACTTCCATATATTTTTATTATCATTGTCGATGCAAGCAACCGTAGTACCAACGAAGGCGTAGCATGACGCTTATAGAAAAACATACATTTCATAAGATCAAAACAAATTGAGTACATGTTTGCTATAATTTTCGATTTTTCGAAAATATCTGTACATGTTTATTTTCCATTAAAATAAACATTGTGCTTACTCGTTAATAGTTTATATTGTTTTATTGAGTATTTTATTTAAACTCTGTATATTCCCTTTTTAAATGATTTAATATACAGCCCCATTATATAATATCACCGACAGTTTCAGAGTATAACTTCACTTATCCCTGCTATATTTATTGCTCGCATATTCCTTTTTTGTAATTCCGTTTTTTCGCCGCCCACATTTTGAAGAGTGGAACGGGTTTTCGGGTGTCGATTTACGGCAGCTGCTCCCTTTCAATAACGAAGAGAAGAAAATACTGCGCAGTTCTAAACTTCTTCCGACACTTGGGCTAGCGTAAACTTCCTTTCATGACAAAAAAAAGAGGTGCCCCATAACGGGAGTGGTTCAAATATTTATTAGTTTTTATTTGTATTTAGTTTTTCTTTTAAACGTAACGCATAACACAGAATATCAACATAAACTACAATTACCCAGCAGTGACACCCGACGTAGTCTAGCGTGGAAAGTTACTTCATATAAATCAGAACAATATGAAAGATAAATTTAATATATATTGCTATATTAATCTACAGACCTTTGCTTCGCCGCATCACGTGTCTTCGGCGTGGCTAGACATGACAAAGTATTTAAGCGACATTCGAAACCCGACGACTAAAACAGTTGCTAGTTTTATTACTGGTACGTTATTTCCCTGGTTATGATTGTAAGAAAAGTTTATAATGTGTTATATTTGTTAATATTACCGACTACCGAGACCTCAATTCTATTTACAAAAAAAAACTATATATATTTCTGTCTATAAATATTTTTACTTACATGCTTACATTTACATTTATTATGTGTGTATGTAGATTTATGTATGTATGTAAATGTATGGATATATGTATTTATCTGTCTGGGTATATATGTGTAGACATATATAAATGTACTTCTATTCGTAGATGTGCTCATTAGTATTTAGATGTATATGTATACTTATGTAATATAACGAACGCCCTGTATTCGTGTGAAATGAATGCACGTTCAAGATTATGAAATGATTAACCGATCAAAGGTCGAACAGATGACCTTAGCGGTTTAACAAAAGTTAAGAATATTACGTTATTTCTTAAGAGTTCATTCTCAAAGTCTGTATCTGCCAACCACTGAATGAACAGTAATAATGAAAAAACGTTCCTCGTCGCAGAAGACAAATCGGGGGGTGGGTCGCCTTGATAAATGGCGGCCAAATCCGTCTCTTATTATTAATATAGTGAACAACAGTCTAATGTATCTCTCTCTCTTTGACAATGAGCACGTTTATAATGTATATATCTCTCTGATCTCAGTAACTATATTTTGACTCTTAAAATCTACTATTTAAAAGAAACCACATGTGCCTATGTAAATTAATTTAGTTCACAATGAGGCTTTACACCGATGTGTGTATAATAGATCAAAAAATTATACCATGTATGCTCATGAATATATGTACATATATATATGATGTCATGGAATTGAACAACAAAGGAGGAGGAGAAGGAGGAGGGGGAGAACAACGGACTAAAAGTATATATATGTATATATATATATATAATTTAAAACATTTTTAATGGATTCGTCTACACACTTTAAAATGCAGCAAATTTTTGTAAGTAACGGATTACTTTTATTAGACAGACGAACAACACGGTAAGGAGGACTTTTTTTCTTTTTTTAATAACTAGTATAAGTTAGCAAATCATTTATACGGAACAAAACTACGGAACGTTTATGTTTATGTTTTTGTCTTTTAAGGGAAGTGGGGTCTGATCAACTCTGCTGGGAAGCCATGAAATTAAATACTGTCTTGTTTTTAAATTCCCGAAACAGTTTTTCATGGTAAACAACTGATGGCCCCTTAAATAATGTTAGAAGCAAACTAATAGAATAACTGAAAAGTTAAATTGACTTACATGAGTGATTTTCCACTGAACGACTTGGGACTTAAGGTTTTTTTGTTTTGTTTAAGTTTCTTTTTAATATAGTTTAAATGGTTGAGAAACTTCCAAGACTATATATATATATATATATATATATATATATATATATATATATATATATATCGGAAAATCTTCATAACGAGGGAATTAACTCTCTGTTTACATCCTAACATGAATAGTATTCAGATCTTACGAAAGAAACGTTGATTTTGTAGGAGGAGAGAATATTGTATTTTAACTGAATATCATACTTTTACGGCCTAATGAATAAGCTATATCTAGCAGTTAATAGATCAAAAACGAACATTACATCTTCTTGAAACCTTTTTAAAAAAGATGCATTGGTTTCTTTCATCCATCTGGTGACAAGTAAATTAGAAGAGATCATATTTACAAGGTTCTGATTGTGTGGGAGAAAAGGCATCTTTAAGGTGGATTGAGTAAATTCATTTGACGAATGTCCTGTTTTTAATGGTAAAAACGGTTTTTTTACAATTTTACTTTTATTTTTACCTTTAATTATTTTTCATTATTTTTAATTATCTAATTTAAAATTTTAACTGAGTATTAATAAATTGTCTAAGTAAAGATAACGCTGTACTTTTTTCGTACTAGTTAGCTATTTTGGAACTTTATTCATAGATATTAATATATATATATATATATATATATATATATATATAAATATATATATATAATGAAATTTTAATTTTATTAAAGCTTAGAGTCCCCGTTTAAACGTTAGCTTAGACGTTTTAGAATCAGCCAACATGACGCGAGATTTTGTTAAACAAATGAAATATTTATTAATCCATTTTTTTAAATCCAAATTTTCTGTTTTTAAAACAGAAAATTTGGATTTAAAACAAAATTATTTAATAAATATTTCATTTGTTTCACAAAATCCTGCATCATGTTGAGTGATTATAACATTTCTAAGATAAATATATATATATATATATATATATATATATATATGTATATTTATCTAAATGTAACACTAATTACTACTGAAAGTATTTAATATACATATGGTCTTTACTTGGTGCACAGTACACTAACGTGTATGATGGTTCTCGAAAGCACCAGCTAAACTAAGGTTATAAAATTCATAGCAATTGTAAACCATTAATTCGATCTCGTATCGGACATATTGAGAGAGTTATACCGAATATATGCTGACATCATGTGTCTGTAATGTTTAATACGGTATAAAAAATGTGTCTAATTATATACAGATTTTTTATGTAAATGATTATCTGTTCTGCAAGCCACACATTTTTTATGGGTGTTTCTTGAAAATAATTTCATTCGATTTTAACATCTCTTAGATTTTGGCCAGCTAAGCAGAATCTCCTAATTTTTTCAGAGGATGTCGCACGCACTTTTACTTTTGCGTTAATAACTACTCACATAGCCCTCAAGGTCATTGAGATAGTTGTTAATATGGTGTATGTTATGAAAAATCTCCACGATTATTTAATAGTTTACTTTTTACTATTGTCTATATACTACACTTAATAGTAAATCTATATACAGGACGCTCACATCAAGTACTCTTTCTGCTTTGCGGGTGTATTCTAAGATAATAGAATACAGGAATAATGGTTAAAAAATATTTTTAAAAAACAAAGAAACATCTTAAAATTTCGAGTGGTTATTAAATTTTGTTTAATATTTCTGACATCAGTAAGTTTACATCGCAAGAAACTTCCTTTTCTACTTTCACGTTAAATATTTGTTTACATTTTCATCGTTACTTTCTAATTTTCCCCGATTTACAGACATTTTAGAATTAATTAGTATAATCTGAATATAATCTACAAACAGAAAACGAAATCAAACTCGCCTATGCAAAAAGGCCGCTAATTCTGTTTTAATTTGCTTTCTAAATTATATTTTCTTTTTCTTTTTCTCTTAAATACAAATCAATTCTTGGCGTCAAGTTTGATTTAGACTTCACTTCTAAAGCATATTGTCGTGTATCGAGTGAATACTATTTCGACAGCAAATACATAGTCCACCGAGACTGTTTGCAGCTGGCCGTGCATTGCATACGGTTAACAGTAACTTGTTTCTTCTATCATTTAATCATTCAGTGGTTCTATCCCTTTCAGTGTGTACTTTTAAAACGTTAGCCGTGTTTTTACCAAAACATAAGAAAAGCATTACCTCTGCATTTGCTACTATTGAACCTGCTGCGGTGATTCGTTTGTAACGCCGTTTACGGTGAACATTTTCAGATGCACTCGATTCATTTTCTCTGCATTAGACATTCTTAACATATTCACACTTTTCACATTTTTTCTTCAATAATTTTTACCTTTTTAATCTTTTCAAACTTTTACCCTGGCAATTTTCTTACTAGCTTACCAATCTGCATTCCTCTGATAATAATTCTTTAAACTCCATGGTTTGAGGAATAATAACGCTCTTGTTTGAACAACTGAAGATGTAATATGTTTTGTATTTTTTACAACTTTTATTCTCATTTTTAATCTGCTCATATATATATATATATATATATATCTGTATATATATATATATATATCTGTATATATATATATATATATATCTGTATATATATATATCTGTATATATATATCTATATATGTATATATATATATATCTGTATATATATATATATATATATAAAGAGAGTGAGAGAGAAAGAGAAAGTGAGACAGAGATTTATATAGAATATTGAATACATTCGTTTAATAGGTATGTGTTTAAAGGCTGTATATCCGTTGACGATCACACAACATATTGGCCTCGTACCAATCTGTGCGAAAAAGCAATCGCTCAAACTTGTCTGCAAATTAGCCAACGTGTGTCTGCGTTGTGTTATATATTTGAAACGAAAAAAAATCACGTATTTCCCCTGGAAGGTAACGACTCTTACAAATTGCAATTCGTGTTTGTTTGTTTTCTTTATTACGTTGGTTCCTTATTTTTTCTCGCGAACGATCGTTTGGTAAGCCTTTTGGTTCATTCTTTGTTTCAATGTGCTAACATACGGCTCATGTTTCCAAATATTTCTCATCTGCTGTGAAAATGAAAAAAATAAAATATTAGCTTAAAAAATAGTCAGGAAACCCCACACACTAAGTTATATCCGTAAAAAATATCAGGTCCTTACAAATATATATATATATATATATATATATATATATATATATATATATATATATATATATATATAATTAACTTGTTACAAATATCCAGGGGGTATAAATCCGAAGGAAGTTGAAACCGGGCTTATATATATATATATATATATATATATATATATATATATATATATGTACATATATATATATGTGTATGTGTATATATATATAGATATGTATATATATATATATGTACATATATATATATATATATGTGTGTATATATATATAGATATGTATATATATATGTACATATATATATATGTACATATATATATATGTGTATATATATATGTGTATATATATATGTGTATATATATATATATATATGTACATATATATATATGTACATATATATATATATATATATATATATATATATATATATATATATATATATATATATATATATATATATATATATATAAGCCCGGTTTCAACTTCCTTCGGATGAGAGATTGTTCGATGTATCGCAACTCTACAGTGTTGAAGTGCTTTAAGCTAAGCTTGAAATGCGAACGTATTCTTTCAGAAGTCAGAGTAACTATTTATGAACATCATCAACTACAACAGAACCTAGTAAGGTAGAACGTATAACTGTTCATATCAACAATATCAGCTGCGGAAGAGTACTCCATTTGCTTTACGAATAGCTTCATATATATATTTCTATATAAAGTTAAGTTGGAAGTTCCCTGATTCTTTTTACTGGTATATCTTCAAAAACTTACAAATAATATGTTTATTATAGAATTATGCTTAATTCCTTGTATGCGCTTTCAAGAGGAGGTAACCGATGGTTGCATTCCATCAAATCCGCCGTTTTTTCTTTACATTCCAACTTCAGGGTGGATGTAAGAGTGAATAAACCCGACAGTACTAAGTCGGCATCTATCCATCTCTAAAAGTATACTTTTCGGTATCATATCGTCTCTCTACTCACGTTGTAATAATACGAAAGCGAATAAGCAATTACAAACCTTATAAAAGTTTAAAGTAACGTTTTTAATTTACAAAGAAACAAAAAATTCCACACTCTTTTTCAAATGATATTCTTAGTATATTCAGAACAACATCGTGGTTTTATGTTTTTTTTAATTCACCCCAAACAAAGCACTTTGTGACGTAGACATAAGAGGTCAGTAATAAGTGGGGACATACATACAAGGCAATACCTAATAGGGAGTTTAGCAGCAATATGTGTGTTTACATTACATTTGAATGTCTGCTTATAAGTGCAGTCAAGAAAACACGTGGCACGAATGGAAAACCAAAGTCTAGCAATTCTAGTAAAGTAGTAGAGTAAAAATCATTCCAGCATGTGGAGATCTCTACAGTTTAGTAATAGGATTTTGCTGATTAGCTGATCAGTCGGGGGGATTTACGTCGAGGCGGTATAAGTGTAGCTTGTTCGTCATAGCACATTTCAGGTAATGACTTGTAAAACAAGCGACAAGATGAAAAATTGCGGCGATAGAACATGGGTTAGAACTTTGTAGATAGTGAGAGATCTTTTAGATTAGATGATATTGGTTAAATGTGCACCAGTCCAGATGTAACAACAGTCCTCTATGCATTGACAAATGTTTGACTTGTAAAGATATAAGAGAAGGGTGTTAGCACGGTAGAAAAAAACCCATATTCTTTGCCGCATCTTTAGCAATGTTCTATGTATTTGTTCTGGTTCATGTTAACTGGGAATGTGAGGCCAAGTTGTTTGAATGAAAGTATTTCAGGTAAGGTTATATTAGCATGGCACTGGGTTGTTGAAAATGATTTTCATAATAGTTAAAAATAATGAGCTTTTACTTAGTCGCATTAAATGTCAGAAACTATTCATGCCCCTATTCAACTACAAACTGGAGGATTTTGTAAAGATTTAGCCATGCCCTTGGATATGTGTGTGTTTTTTCCCCCACATTTACAGTATAGTGTGTGATATCATCAGAAAATAGCCCATTTCGGACACAATTGTATCAGGAAGAGCGTTTATGAAAATTAGTAAACGGTCTAAGGATCAACCCCTGCCACACAACCGCATTTATGTAATGTTGTTTGGATGTATGGCCACATAGACGAACTGGATCTTTGTTTTGGCTAAGAAGGATATAAGTATATTAAATATCTGTCCAGTATTACCGTACAGATAAATTATCATGAAAACATCCTCATTCCAGACCGTGTCAAATAAACCTACATTTTTGCAACATGTCAGACTAATTGCAACACAATCTTTTTTTTAAGAATGCATTTCTATAAAGTCTGTATTTAAATATATTACAAGTCCTGATGAATCTACCTATGCGAAATATGCATATTTGGTATTTTTTATCAACACGTACCCGATATTTTTCAGGGACCATGATTATGCTACCAATCGAACCAATATATCATTTGAAATGTATAGGTACAAATGAGAATACAAAATAATCCATATAGAATGTAACCCATATAAAATGTATGTTAGGGTTACCCGTAAGTTTTGAGAAAATTTCTTGCGTTACAAGTATCTGTTTTATCGTATGCCTTCAATCAATATTATCAGTTTATCAAATTATTGGGATATTTCATGGAATTATTTAAGGATATATACTTCTATATCATTATGTTTTATTTTTTTTTAAATAATGAATATATTATGAATTACCCCCAAATATGTCATGTTTTAATCAGAGTTTATTTATTTGTTTCTTAGTTTATGTATTCGTTTGGTAGAAAAAATATTAAAAAATAATCACCAGATGTCGATGCCTTTTTGATCAAAGTGTTATCTTGGTCGAGGGATGTCACATAATATATTCGAAATCTGATCCATACCAGTATCTGAATGTAAAACTTTTTGAATTAGGAAAATCCCTATGTTACATCATTGTAAAAGTTTATTTTCTATTCCTTTGAAATTTGGAACATGGGTACCAGATCATATTACATATCAGCATATCAAATTTCATTTAGATCTAAAACAGAGTCAACATTTGGCAGAATTTTTCATTTTAACATAGAACATCCCATTTAACAACTTCATATGAATCTCCGTCAATCTAGCCGTTCACAATCAATCTGTATAAGATTTCCTCTGTTTATATAGTGTCTTATTTTTAAAAAGCATTACTAAGTTTCACCTGCATAGTAGGGTGCTTTTGTTATTGTTACACCGGCCGTTCTTACACAGGAGAAACTACACCGGTTGTCACTATAAATAGTTCGAGTCACCAGTGACATAGAAGACAAAGCACAACCTTGTAACTGTCTAGCCAAGTGCTAGTCACTTTCTTACTTTGTTAATACACTTGTTAAACTAACCCCTGGCTTGACTTCCTTTATTTATTATTTACTGTGGGACAACTTCACAACAGATTGACGACGAGGAATCGAAACGATTTCACTGCAAAAAAATCACCCAAAGTGATTCGCAAGATCTTCACAAAAAAACCTCCATCTTCGTCAGATATTTGGATTCGCAAGGATTTACAGCAAATTAACTACTGAGTAGTTAAGCGAAAAAAAAACAAAAAAACACAAACTCAAAACTTGCTACCAAAAATCGAAAACTAAAACACGCGAAAGACATTTTAAATTATTGAAATAATTGAACACACTGATACCTTTATTTTTTTTTCTCTTCAAGTTTCACTGACTCGTTAAGATAAATGTTATCCGCGTCAATTATTACAGATATTATGTAAGTTTGTCGTTATTATTAGGAAAACATCTGATATTTGAGCAAAATCCGGATTGACTATTTATTAAAACGGTCTACTACAAAAATGTTGAGAGCAAAGGACGGACAGTGAAAAAATATATTCGCGTAAGTCATTTGTGCTTCTAACAAAGAACTGTTAAATAAGCAAGTCGCATTTTTGCAAAATGAAAAGAGGTTAAACAGATTTCCAATAAAACTAGTCTTATTAGGCTTATAGCGACGAACTTGGTTTTGTAAAACTACGTACACATATATAATTTAAAAAAAAATTTCTTAGTTTTATTTTTCAAACAAAAGAACTGGGATTGCATTTTTTTTTTACTAAGGAATAATATATTTCTTGTTTTGTATTGAGCAAATTCATTATATTAAGCACGTTGTGGGGAAAACTGATTTATTTTTACAAGTGTAAATTGTGTGGTGCATAAATTGAATTCGTGAATGATGGACACTGAATTCAAAGATTATTTTTTTCAATTACTTAAATTCCAAACGAAACAAAATGTTGCGTTACAAAGACAGCAAGTTGAACAACAAATGGAACTTCAAAGAAAACAAGTTGAAATTGAGGATAAATTTAAAAGAGAGTTGTTGGAACAGCAAAAAGCCCAAAGAAAAATGCATGCTGAACAAAAAGAGCTGGCGACAACACGAGAAGAAAAGTTTCAAGAAAAACTGCTACAACAGCAGAAACACTTCGAAGAACTCTTGATAAAAACACAGGAGGAACAGAGAAAATTTCTGGAGGCAACACAGTTAACGAAAGCAAACGAGAATCATAATGCATTCTCCCAGACGACTGTGTGGAGCGCTATCGAAATTTTCAATTATAATCCAGTAGACGATGTCACTTTTGCTCACTTCTATAGAAGATATGAGGATATTTTTGTATCGGACTGCAGTACATGGACAGACTCTAAAAAAGTAAGATTTTTGCTAATAAAATTATGAGCTGCCAAGCATACAAAGTTCGTGAATTTTATCTTTCCAAAAAAGACCAGTGAGTTGAACTTCCAGGAGGCAGTTACTTTACTAACAGAACTGTTTTCTACAAAAACTTCTCTTATCCACAGGAGATATAAGTGTATGAATGTCACTAGAAGAGAGGAAGACGACTACATTACGTATGCAAGTATAGTAAATAAACTTTGCGACGATTTTAAATTAGAGGAATTATCATCGGATAATTTTAAATGTCTAATATTCTTGCAAGGTCTGGTCTTAAATAAAGACTCTGAAATCAGACGTCGTGTTTTAAATACACTCGAAAATGTGCCATGTCTAACAATACAAAACTTAGCGGAAGACTGTGAACGTTTTGTTGCGTTGAAACAGGACAGCCGTGACATAGAGGAACACGGAGTGTCGCACATTAAAAAAATCCATCAGAAGAAAAAATTTTCAATGAATAACCAGAGAAAAAAACATGGAAAAGATCCACCTGGACTGTGTTGGAGGTGTGGAGATAACCATTGGTACAATGAGTGCCCCTACATATTCAAACAATGTGACAACTGCCACCAGAAAGGGCATAAGACATCACGTTGTAGGAAAAAATCTGGTAGAAAGACAGCCATTAAACTGACAAAAATTGAACCTGAAGAACAAAATATCCGGAAATATGTAGAGGTCAAAATGATTAAAAAAAGTAAGACTACAGCTTGATAGTGGGTCTGACATTTCCATCATTAATGTACAGACATAGAAGAAGCTTAGGGGACCCACTATGATCAAATCACAAAAAACGGCGGGAAGCGTCAGTGGTGAAAAAATAACCTTCGAAGGGGAATTATTGACGAATATTTCTTTCCAGAATGAGACCGTAAAAGCCAAAATTTTTGTTATGCGAAAATCTAATAACCTTTTTGGAACTGATCTGATTGAAAAGTTTAGCCTATGGGATCTGCCTTTAAGCTCCTTTTGCCAAAAGGTTGAGGATTCGAATGTGGAGGCAGAAAAACTCAAGAGGGAATTAAAAGAAAATTTTCCAGACGTATTTTCAGGCGGTCTTGGAAGGTGTACAAAAGCGGTAGCAAAGTTTGAAGTTAAAACAAATGAACTACCTGTGTTCAGAAAGTAAAGAAATTTCCATAGTCCGCTATAGAGCAAATAGACGGTGAATTAGAAAGACTCGAGCACATGGCTGTCATTTCAAAAATTGATCACAGTGAGTGGGCTTCACCTACAGTTTATGTTAAGAAAAAGAACAAGGAGATTCGGGTTTGTGCCGACCTTTCAACAAGCTTGAACAAGGCATTAAAAGATCACCATTACCCTCTTCCAAGCCCTGAAGAAATATTTGCGAAACTGAGTAGAGGAAAATATTTTTCTAAAATCGACCTCAGCGACGCTTATCTTCAAATCCCTGTCGATGAAGAGTGTTCAAAACTGCTATGCATCAATACCCATAAGGGATTATACAAATTTAACCGACTTCCTTTTGGAGTAAAGGTCGCCCCTGCTATTTTTCAACAAATTATAGCCATGATGTTAAATGGGATGGATTTCGCAGTAGGGTACCTGGACGATGTGTTAATAAACAGCGTTAGCAAAGAACAACACAAGACTCATGTAAACCAAGTATTCAAAAAAATCCAGGATTATGGGTTTAAAATCAAAATGAGAAATGTACATTTTCATGGAAAAAATAAAATACTTAGGACAAATCATCGATGAGCAAGGAAGAAGGTCAGACCCAGATAGGGCAATGGCGATACGGAACATGCCTGCTCTAGAAAATATTGCGTCTCTACAAATCTTTTTAGGGTTGGCGAATTACTACAATGTGTTCGTACCAAACATGCATAAACTAAGATCACCGTTAAATGAACTGTTAAAGAAGGACCAAAAATGGGTCTGGACGCAAGAGTGCGAAGAAGCGTTTCAGAAAATTAAAGATATCTTAACGTCTGACTTGTTTCTGGCACATTATAATCCCAAGCGTGATATTGTAGTTGAAAGCGATGCCAGCAACTATGGTATAGGAACATGCATTATGCACAAAATGGATGATGGAAAATTAAAACCCATAGCCCATGCATCCCGAACACTTCTACCAGCCGAAAAAAATACTCTCAAATTGAGAAAGAGTCTCTAAGCATTATATTCGCGGTAAATAAATGTTATCGTAGACAATTTCTGGTACAAACAGACCACGAACCCTTATTAACGATTTTCGGATCGAAAAAGGGACTACCACAACACACTGAGAATAGACTCCAAAGATGGGGTACCATTCTTCTGAACTACAATTTTCAAATGGAGTATGTACCATCTAAGAAATTTGGTCATGCAGACTGGTTATCAAGGTTGATACCTAAGCAGACAGAACCATTGGAGGATATGGTGATAGCAGCCATTCAAGCGGAAGCTGAAGTAAAAAAGTACGTTATTAATCCCCAGAGGGGATATTTTCAAAGGGGGGTGTTACACCGGCCGTTCTTACACAGCAGAAACTACACCGGTTGTCACTATAAATAGTGCGAGTCACCAGAGACATAGAAGACAAAGCACAACCTTGTAACTGTCTAGCCAAGTGCTAGTCACTTTCTTACTTTGTTAATACACTTGTTAAACCAACCCACGACTTGACTTCCTTTATTTATTATTTACTGTGGGACAACTTCACAACAGTTATTAAATGATGTTGCAACTTAATGTTATATTAATGCACTGACAAATTAGCACAATATGTACCACAACACTCTCCAACGCTGTGTTGAACAATTAAGTGTACACTTTATACCCCGCGCTGTATTGAACTATTGTTTGCAGTTACACCAGATCAAGTTAGGCAGCATATCAGTCATTTCTGGTATGATGACACCATTGATCACCTTCCATCCCCAATTGATGGGATTTAGAAAACAAGTTACTAAACATATATGTAGTATAATGCATGTTGGAAGCAATATATTTGATCTTCTGTGATTATGTTTTTATTTATCTTTTAGAAAAACTGATGATAGCGCAATTTGTTGACGTTATTTTCTGAAGTTTTTCATAGGCAATTATGCTTTCGTTTATCGCACTCACAGAAGACCTCAGCACACTGCTGCTAGCCCTTTTGATTTTAATAGCAACGTATTTGCCTGCTTTTGATAAATATGAAGTTGTGGCACGTCCACGTAAGGCATGACTAAATGGTAAATGTAAACATATGCTGGAGGCACTGTCAGCTTTCTAACAGTGTATATTTTAAGAGCAGTTTAAATAATAAGACTGTGTCACAATTGTCGTGGATATACCGACACCCTACTTGTTCCAAACATCGAGAAAACATTTGGATAATACTATGTGTATTAGATGTATTTGCCAAGAAAATGCCCTTCTTCGTTACTGGAACCATAGGTTATTCGCAGTGTACAGATACAGTATTTACTCCTCATCCAAACATATGTTATTTTACTGACCCTTGTTCACTGTAGTCATCAAACATACTAACGTATTTATCATATATGTACAGTATTTAATATATACATAATATATTAATCTAAATGTAAGACCATTATGCGAAAGAATCCATTGTAGTAAAGCCCCTCCATCAGAAACTAAGTATCTACCGGTAGGAAGTTTGTATTCTTTGCATCAGAGCTGGCTACATAGGGCACTTCTTAGAATTGATTTTACTTCCAGATCTCGGAGAAGCAATGGAACAAACATGGATGTTGTATAACGACACAGTTCTTATTTAAAGAAGTCCTTTATATTAAAGTTATTTTTTGTTGCAACTCATGTTAGGTGTTGAAACAGTGCTTGTCAATGAAGGTGCACTACCTTTTTTATGTATGATCACATCTGATTTTCATTCAATTGTAACTACCTGTTTTCTTTTAACTTGAATAACTTGTTAGATAACTCGTTGCCTTCCATAGATTGACACATCTCATAGCCAACATTTTCTGTCTGATCAAATTTTTTGGAAGGTGATACAACAATACCTGAGGTAAGGCTCTACTATGACATCATATTTATTGAAGGAATTTCTGGCTTTCAAAAAGTTGATATGCGTTATTGTATCTGTGCAGTCTTTCTTTTATTTGTGCCAGTTACTTATTTGTGCTGTTTACTAATTTTATAATTGACACTATTAGACTGCATCATAACTTAGTTTATTGCAAAACACACCGGACAGATTTAATCCACATGATACAATGCTTTTCTATCCCTTGTGAGTATGCCAGTGGATTTCATACATCGCATAAACAATAAGATCAGTGGAAAGTCCTGCCCAGTATCACTGTGGCAAACAACATGTAAACGATTTTCAAAAACAGAACACAAATCAAAATGGTCTCTTGATAAGGCAGCCATTTGTTGAAGACATGAAAATGTTGTTTAGTATACAAATTTTGACCTACAGTAACCAAGAATGGCAGTACGTTATACAATAAATACAGATGGAGACTCAAAGTCTCTGTTCTTTCAGCCCAGAAAAACACTTTGAAGTGTATAGGATTTACATATATTGCAACCACAAGCAGCAATTACGATTAATAACATTTTCCATTTTTCTGTTCCGACTCTTCATACATAGTCATAGATGCTATCATAGATTATTCATCTACTATCGTATCTGGATTAGCAATGAGTATTGCAAATATTTCTAGATGACATTATTCAACTTTCTTATAAATTAGTACCTCTCACTAGAATTATATTACATTTATCTGTTCGTGTGTGAGTCCTTTCTTCGGTGTCACCTATGGAAGTAGGTGGCACATTAGGTCAAATGTGCCTGCAAGAAGTAATGTATTAAGTACACAATACATTAAGAAATGGCTTCTCTATACTTTAGCAAGGACATTTTTACAAGACATATTTGACACTGAGTTTTGGCTATATATATCTTCAATAACTTCTGACAATCCTGCCTTTTCTATTAGATGGTCTATACACCCAATAAATCTCATCTTCGAGTGCAATCCTCTAATTCTAAGAACTACAGATTTCAGTAGGCTTCTAAATAGCTCATTAAACATAATAGTTTTAGTCTTCCGATACAGTAGATGGTGAGATGTGGTAAAAGTAAATATTTTGTTACTAATTACTGGTTCAACTAGGAATATCAATGTGGAATAGATGCATGCCATATTTGATGAAATACAACATCACAAGCGTTGCCCTTCCCGGGTGATTTCCTTTGTATACTATTTGCATGAGTTCTGACAGCATTGTACATGGCCATTGCAGAAACGAGCAAACTGTCCACAGAATATCAAGGCAATATGTAGATTTAGGAAAATGATCACAAAGCTTTAGATAGGTAAGTTCACTAAAATGATATAGATTATCTCTTTGATACTGGTAATAATGAACTGTTACTTGTCCAAGCCTAAGGATCTCATTAGTCGTTACTTGAGTGTGGGAAATCACATGCGTGACACATTTATCCGGTGTTGATATGGCTACCATATACATTCAGTTAAAGGTGGCATATCTATTAAGGGTTTGCATATTGTTGTCAATAGTGTCTGCTGCATATAGCATAAATTGATCTACTGTAACAGTAACATAAAAGTTACCGAAGTATTTTGTTCAAATCCCTGGACTTCCCCATATGAGATACACAACCCATATTGCTATAATCAATCTATGAACATCTTAAACGCAAAATGGTTATGTATTTGTATGACTTACCATAATTGTAAAAGAGCAATCACCATACTTTCTCGAATAGCTTAAATAATAGCATGTTCCAGGGATGCCTGCGTCTTCTCTGTATTTTCCTGTTGCAATACTCTGCATTAAAAAAGCAACACTCTGAGAGGGAAATGCCAAGTTTTATTTCTAAAGTAAGTTCATCTGTGGATGGATAATTTCAGTTTTGAGTCATATATGTGTGTTATTGTTTGCCTGTCAACAAATTGGTATGTCCCTGTGTGCCATATACTGCATCCTTGTCATGCAAATCATTTGCAGAGGATAATCTTTCTAATACTGTATCACTCTACTAATTCCTTCTGGGATTTACATATTTTGCTATAGTGTTATAAAATCTAAATGTCTTAACAAGATGGCAGCCCTGACATCTTAGCCTTCGTTGTTCTTTGATTTATGTACCACAAAAAAGGAGTAATTCGTGAAATAAAAGGTTCTTGTTCGGGATTGTAACCTACAATTGAATGCTTATATTTCGAGCCATTCCATGTAGTTCATCTGCTTTTATAATGTGAGGGTTATACTATCGTTTTCTACAGCTCTTATCACCACGCTTTATTTTCATTTGAAGTAACTCGCTTACTCCCCGAAGAAAACGTTTACCTTCTTAAGAATAATAATTAGAAAATTGTTTTATTTACGTAGACATTAAATTCTATAAAATTGTAGTGTATAACATTGGTTGCTGTATTAAACCCACTACCTAACATTTCTTTATTTGCATGTTTTTGTGTGTATTCTCTCAATTAAATGTCTAATGGAACACATTAAGAATGGATCTATACTCATTTTTAGAGTGAATGTTAATATTAATTTTGGTAATTTACTTACATTAGAGTGCAACTAGCATTTGCTTTGAAAAATTAGTATATAAGTAAAGTGCAGAGTACAATTTTAATGTAAATGGTTCTTTTCATGGGAGTTACATTCATTAAAATTCACAGACACCTTTTAGAAAGCATCTTGCATTTATAATCATAAAACACGTTTTTAAATGAGCAGAAACAATTGTATTAATAAATATATTTATAAAACAAATTCGAGACATTGATTACATTTTATGTTGGGCTCTTGTAATTTATACACGATTGGGATATTAACTCAACTTTCGAGTGCATGTTAAGGCATTTTAATGATATATATATATATATATACACACATTTGTATATATATATATATATATATATATATATATATATATATATATCAGTGAAAATGTGAGTCGTTGTGTCTCCTACTGAGTTAAGAAAACTGACTAGTGCTGATTTTCGGAAAATCTCTGATAGACCATTCATAAAGTCTGAAATGCTTATGAATGTTATAAATAGCATTTAACTTTCAAATATCATTAGTTTTTCTTCAAAATACACGTAAAATAATCATACCACTTATTTACATATACTTAGATATCAATAAAAAGCTGGTCTTGCCTTGGAAGGGCAGTAAAATTCCCCCACTTCATTTAATAAGCAATACTTTTAGTTTTTCACGAATACATAGAATTATATTCATTCGTTCTAACTACAGGATAAAATAATGTCGTAATTAATGGCTTTCAAAATTATTCAGAGAGTTGTCTACGCAGAGAGACCACACATGCTTCAGTTATTACTTTTGAATTTTACTTTGCTATTCCTGTTTACTTATAAAGGCAGGATTACTACTTCTATTACGTACTTCCGTATGTAAATTACTTTCATATTTTCATATATTCTTTTTTTGTTTTGAAAGAAAATATTACAATTTCAGGAGATAAAAAAAACTTGTAACATACCGAATTAATGCCATCAAAATCATAAAAAAAGTGAGATTAAATTATCAAATACAACGTTATTAACCAGAAACATATCATTGCACTTAGAATTAAATTATCTCACCCAAGCATGACAACACACCATAAGCATATCATCTGAATGATCTTAACCTTAAAGAAAAATATACCCATCATCTCGTAAGTAGCACTTCGCCATAAGTATGTTACTTATCTTCACAGTTTCTTTACAATAACGAGAAAGATTTTGAATGGAATTATCACGGAGTAAATTAAGATTCATGTGCAAATATAATGTTTCATAAGTGGCGTGGCGAAGTAGTTACAGGCGTGAACTGTGTGCTCACTGTTTGAGAGTGTCGGGACACCTACATCACTTGCTCTAATACTCATAGGAAAGGTATGAACCTATATACCTCCTGTATTGATATAGATTTAATAATAAGGCACCCTAGTCTTAGAGAAGAAAGGCTCTGAAATAAGAACAGTCTTCCTCTGTCTATCGCTGCAGAGTTTACAATTGTAATAGATATCTCTTGTAACTGTAACTAATAAATGCCGGTTTACGAGAGATGCGGTTGGCAATTTATCCGCTAAAGACAAACCGCACATTCAAATTTACTAGGATTATTTAATGTATTTCCAGACTTAAAGGTGGTCTTATTAATAAATAATAAATACACTGAGGTTTCCCGAAATGATGAAACTTATACGTATGTAGATAAACAAATATTTATAATTATTTATCACCCCACTCCGTAGTGAGTTGTTTAAAGGAAGTCGTCATCGTAGCCTTGATGCATGTCCTTCAGTAGCTGAACACTCATGACGACGGCTTCCAATAACAAGTTTTATCTCTCGCTGATTTATCAGGTTGTTAATAGTGACCGAGTTTGTAAGGGCTTCGAAATTTAGGTTATACCATAACTCGGGATTCGGAGTTTCGAATACTGCGACCGGTATGAATAAGTATCTCTACATTGACGGTTCCCGAAAGATTGCAACTTATATGTGTGTAAATAAACACAAATATGTTTAATTACTTGTCGCCCCCGATCCAAGCTTGGCACTTGTGTTCGTAGTAGTAACACAGCCATCATCGTAGCCTTAATATATGTTTCTTTAAAGAGTAAAACACTTTTAACGACGGCTTAATATACCAGGTTTAAACTGTCGCTGATGTATCAAGAAGTTCATAGTGGCCTAGTGGGTTTGAGCGTCGGAATTTTGCGTATTACATAACTTGTGTTATGAGGTTTCGAATCCTGCGACCGTTATGAATTATTGTCTGTACATTGAGGATTGTCAAAAAGATGTAACACATTCATATGTATATTTTTTATATAAATACATATATATATATATATATATAAATATATATATATATATATATATATACACACACATACATATACTTATACATATAAATATGTATACACACATATGTATATCCATACATATAAATATATATATATATATATATATATATATATATATATATATAGAGAGAGAGAGAGAGAGAGAGAGAGAGAAAGAAAGAGATTATAAAAGAATACTAATTAAAAAGTTACTCATAGTATATTTTCATAAACCAATATATATATATATATATATATATATATATATATATATATATATATATATATAAAAGATAGTTTAAAACGTAAAATTAATATTTCAGACAAAAATGGAATATTAGTATATGGAATACTGGATGAGAATGCCAAGTGACTTGTGAAAATACGGACACACACACACACACACACACACACACATATATATATATATATATATATATATATATATATATATATATATATATATATATATATATATATATATATATATAGTTTTCCACATATTCTTTTAGCCACGTCTATGACTCATCAGTGGCACTAAACGTTTAAACTTCAGCAACACCGATATTAAATCGAAATCCTAACCACATGTACCTGATCTACTGCTCCAACAAACTAGGTCATTGACGGTAGAAGAAATGCTAACGCTATATGTACTATTCCTGTTTACATATTGATGTGGGCCTGTAAAGGGTCCGGAAGGAAAACACGAACTGGATGTTTAAAGTAACAAGTGTATTGAAAAAGTATAATACACCAGAAAACAAGAGTATCTTCCTTGTATAGGCTGGTGTTGTTCCACGTATTAGTTTATTCTTACTTCTAGAGGATGTGGCACGAAGCCTGAAGTTAGAAAGAGTCAAGCCAGCGTCACTAAAGAAGGGGCACTTTAACATGGACACCATTACCGCGGCATACTTGTCGCCATTCTCGGCTCAGGACGCCTCAAGCAGTAAGCAATAAACTTACTCCACCCTAGAGACGGGAAGCAAGGCTCGGGAGGGTGAGCTTCCTAGGACAATCCAAGACGAATTCATCAGCCCGACAGAAAAAATGCAGCCGAAATGGCCCAGTAGCTGTGAAGGCTTTGTTCCCACACTGCTAGGCATGCGATTCCAGTATTTATAATTATTGAAATAGTTCAAGCAGTCCGCAGCGAAAAGATACCATAACACCCCCTACCAAACATTAGCTCCTCAGGAGTAACATTATACTTTCTTTCTTTGGTTAATGCTATTCTAAGACTGCTTGGCGTAGCTGTTTTAAAAAAATATCGTAACTGGTAACCATACCATATGCCTGGGGAGTAATGTTGATGTCTTCCTACAGTCGTTCCTTAATTTGATTTAGATGTCTCTTATGAGATTACCGGATGCTTATATCAAATTCAGATTTGATATCCTTCAATTAATAATTCCAGACTACTTATTTTGGAGAACATCTTAAAACTTTGTGGAAAATGTCTTCTTTGCTTCAACATTCATCTTCAAGACAAGTCACTTTATCCTTCATAGTATGTAGCTTTTCTAAGACATCTTTTAGTTGCAACTTTACCGATCCAGCTCTGGAATCATGAATTCACTGTCGTTAACCTTCAACTTGTTATCCAAAAAATGATTTGATTTATTTCAGCATGTTTTAGCTATCTTCAGCCTACATTACGTGACCTTGTGTGCTTTAATTTCTGCCAACAACTTATTTTGAGTCCATTTTATACGATTTTTAATGGTTGAAAGAAATTCCTTCTTTTTTTATTCTGACTTTTTATTTTCTCAGCAAAAATATTGGTTGATAACACCTATAGGTTGGACCGCTTCATCAAGTCTGTACCAGAATATTTTAAATATTTCGGTAGTTCTGTTTAAAGTAATGTCGGTAATAATTTCAGCCTAGAATTTAATTTTCTCACCAGTAACCGTCCTGGCTTTTTTGTTAGTTCTCAGCATGGTCGGTTTATCCAAGCTTCTCCATGCATGCCGGTTCATAAGCGACACGTCTGAAGGATAATATAACTGTAATTTTACATTTTAATTCAGGAGGTGTGTTTGTAAACATTTTCTTATAATTCTGCCGCGATGTTCGTTTGTTTCTCCTGAATCTAACCAGAGTTTTATTTCCTCTATTCTGTCTGCAACATAACCTCTTTTGTCTGACTTTATTACCAGTTAGACGGCTTTTACAACGGTATGGCAATATTTATCCTGTTATTTCATTGGCCTAGCTTATTTTTGTAGGAGCCTGAAATAGACCCTATTCTTTTGTTGAATTGTTTTTTAAGAAGGGTTGTATTGTGATTTATTACGTACATTTTTATGTGCGCAATGCGCGACTCTTCAATGTATTTAGAATCTTGTTTACATCTTACAAATCTCTGGAAGTATTCAGCTAATTTCTGTAACGTAACATTGTGTTCACTTTATAACTTATCTAGAATCCTACGTCTGATATCTGCGTCTATGTCTGATAGCAGTTCTTGAACGAAAATGGAATATTTAAAGTTATTCGCGCTAATTCAGCTTATTTGAAATCGTCACAGTGGTTATTTAAGATAGACTCGAAAGTTGCGTAGTATTCGCCATCTTTTTTTACAGAAATCTAAACACCCCAAACCGTTTGTAAAACAGAGGAGTGTTGAGTCTAAATAATTATGTTAAAAGATTAACAGCTTCAGAAAAAGTTAAGTCGCTCATTTATCGGTGTAAAATATAATCAACACATTGTGTATGTGTTGGCGCTTAAATTTAGGAACGGTAGGTGAACTTTTAAAAATTCTGACTAATTTTCACAACCTCTTTGGGATAGATCTTCATACTTTCTGAAATATTAAGAGACGGCTTTATCTTCGCCTAGGAATAAGCGAAATTGTTAATTGCACTCCACATTGCATTCTGCAAAAACACATTTTCTGGTTACTGGCACACTATGCAATATTGTTTGCATTAGTTCTTCAAACCTTTGATCGGGCTCTTTTTGGTTTGCTTCAGAAGTCTTGCTTTACTTTGGCTTCTTTTGTTGTACTCCAGAAGTCTTTTATGTTGTTCTAGTAGGAGTTTTTATAAATCTTTCTTACGGTTGTTTGCTGTTCTCGCTGTGTCTCTTCAGCATTTTGTTGCTGTTCATTTGAAATCTTCCATGTTTTAAAATGTGTCTTTATATAGTATAGGTTTTACGAGTGGGTTTGTTTATATTACGCCGCTAACGTAATCTTAGTTATAAAAAGAAGAACGAGAGTATAAAATGTGTCTTTTTATAGTATGTTTTCCACGTTAGCGTACCGTAAGCACTTAAGTTAATAGAAATTTTGGAAATAAAAGAGCATATCATGTATACCCATCTTGTTAAAAAATAACACTGTTCCGGAATAGCAATAAACAAAATCACTGATCTTCCTTCGCTGAGAGAAAATAAGTTTTTTTTTCTCGTATTAAACAACAAAGGAATACAATTTGGTAAACACGTGTTTTTCCTGGTCCGTCGGTCTAGACCGTTTTTAGAAGTATGGTGTTGTCGGATAGAATTTGCCGATGATTCATCCACGTGTTCCTTTTTAAAGGTTCTCTAAAGAAACTTTTAATATACGTCGTTGCCGGTTTTTGTTGCGTTCATCTTAAGGTTCTCAATAATCCTTTTCTGTACCTCGTCGCATGTTTTTGTGGCGTTCTTATTAAGGTTCTCAATGCCATCTTACTGTACATCGTACACAGTTTTTCTGGGACTGTAAAGGGTCCGGAAGGAAAACACGAACTCGGAGTTTAGAGAATAAGTTTATTGAAAACTTATAAAACAACATCGAAGTAGAGTGGTTGTACGTCTGTCTTGCCTGGCGGTATAAACTGGTGTTGTTCTAGGTATATACTCCCTTCCCCGCAAGTAAATATGGCACAAGGATAGAAGGTGGGGAAAGTCAAGCCAGCGCCTCCCAAAAAGTTGCACTCTGGCCTAAAAATGTCTCGGCAGCCCTGTCGGCATTCTCCGGTCGGTGCGCCTCAGGCAGTAAGGAATATATTTACTCCACCACAACAAGGGGAGGCAAGGTCTTGGTGAGCTGCTCTGATGGACTACCCCGGACTGGCCCACTTCCATCCAGGCTTGGGAGATCCAACACTAAGAGACATACGATCCCAGTATTTATTATGAGTGGTAGATTCAAGTTGTCTATATAGGTAATATACCATAACCCATGTATTTACCGCCGTATCGGTAACATGAATAATCTATTATTTACAGAATATTATTTCGTAACTCTTAGTGGACACTTTTATTTGATTTTACTAGCGAGATTAATCGAAAAATAAGAGAAACATGTATATATGTAACATTTGGCTGTAAAATTACCTTCATGGCTATGAAGTAAGTCACTTAAAGACTCTCAATAAAAGTGCAATTCACACATGCTTCCTTTACTATGCTTAAAAGTTAGAGACTAGTCTCTGCGGTTATTGATAGGGCAACTAGTCTTGCAGAAGAAACACTCCGAAATAACACTAGATGCTCACTTTTTTCCGGCAGTGTTTGTCTCCGAGCGTGTAGTAAGATCTATTCTTGTCAGTAGACACATATTGCCAGATTATCACTCGCTTTAACCTGTCGCTTGGTAATTTGAAGAGTTAGTTATTGCATATGGATAGAAGATGAGGTCTATATACAGTGATGAACGCCTGCA
Source organism: Sepiola atlantica (assembly GCA_963556195.1). Classification (NCBI taxonomy): domain Eukaryota; kingdom Metazoa; phylum Mollusca; class Cephalopoda; order Sepiida; family Sepiolidae; genus Sepiola; species Sepiola atlantica. The sequence goes on from OY744518.1 coordinate 41,834,897, forward strand.
CAATTGGACCATTTTTGTATGAAATATGAAAATTTTATCAGCCTGGGTATTATAGTTTGATAAGCCCTTTGATAGTCCCTTTTGTCGCTGTATAATTCAACCTTTCAACTAGTATCCATTGTCACTCGAAACGGGAAAAAGTAGAAAGTAAGTAGAAACAAATGTATGTAATGTGTTGTATGATGTTACGTTTAGGGTTTTTTATGCTGTTCCAACTGTAAATAAATGTGAAAATTGTATGAAAAATAGTTGTGAGGTAAACTAAACTCTTATATCAACAGCAACACACTAATTACATTCCAGCTATCAACTATCAAATACGTTTACATTTAAACGAATAAAATTTTCTCGTTAATTTATACACCCCCTCACTATTTGTAGTGTATGCTTGGGAAAACGATATTATTTATTCATCACAAAAAATATAAAGCCTGTACTTACCAATAGGCAGTAGAAACGTGTGTAAACAGTAACGGTTATTCTAAAGATGGAGTTAATCAATGTATATACATATACGTTTTACTTGTTCCTCTAAGTGAATAAATACCAAAGTTTGCCCCATTAATCGCGGTCACGATGATACCAAAAACCCCTATTTTAAGTTACTTCAACTTTATTCAATATAATCTTGTTTATATAATGTTTATATATATATGCAATGACAAATTTATATATTGGTTTTTGAAAATGACATTTCAGTAAGTTTCTATTATTTGTTTGTTTTAATAAAATGTTTGTTTTTATTTCAATATTAAAAATAGCTATATAGTTTTATTTCCTAGATTAATGTATAGCTTATCTGTTCAAATAATCGTTTTTGAGGGGCCGCTTTGATTTTGAAACGGTTACGATCAATGTCTAAATTGCAAGTGACATAGCAAATTTGGTTCTTCTGACTTTCCCTTTCTTTACGATCACATTTAAAAGATAAAAAGAGTTATGTCGAAATTAACTAAATGTGTATGTCTGTCTATCTATATGAATAAGATAATAACATTTAGATGCATGGTTACAGTAACATCATGAATGAAATACTTATTATTTGCAAATAAATACTTCAGATATTTTACGTGGCGAATGTTGCTAAACGATGCCGATCCGACCAAGCTAGCTAGCTAAAAAAGGGTAGAGGGGACTTTATAAATGAAAGTTGGATTTAATTAACTTGATTTTAAACAAGTTATTTCATTAAGTGAATCCCTTAAGGTTTTTCCCGTAATAAATACTCATTTATAAGTTTGCATGATGTAATTTTACAGTGACAACTAAGATCTAAATATTAATATGTATACACAATTCAACATATATATATATATATATATGTATATTATTTAATGTGAGATGCGAACCCTGAAAATCGTATAGAAACGCTTATACACACGGCAACTAAACAAACGAAAATTGTTTATATTTTTAACATTCATATATTGTCCCTCAGTTCCGCGTCGGGATCTCTCTGCATACATCTTAAATAGTTATATTGTCTACAATAAATAAAGAAACACAAAGTAACGTACACATAAAATATATGATGTCAAATACGGGCGATTCAAAAATAATCTTAACTCATTTTAATATATTATTCACTTATGTTTAAGAACTTTTAAGATGAAGA
>OY744518.1:41841511-41844011 GCA_963556195.1 Sepiola atlantica
TACTAACGTGTCCCGGCTGTGACGTCACAGGCACAGGAAGCGGCTAGCCGATGCAGGAAATTGGTATAAAATATCTATTTTGTCGACACCACCAGTAGAGAGAAAAAGAGAGAGATTGAGAGAGAGATTGAGAGATTAAGAAAAGGAGTGAAAGAGAGAGAGATTGAGAGAGAGATTCGTCAGTTTGGATAGTTGTTTCCTGAGGGTTATTGAATGTTTTATGCGGATACATGTAAATACATGATATGAAGAATAGAAATTCAAAAATGTTTAAAACCAAAGTTTAGCTGCTGATGCTTCCATATTAATGACGTTTTGAAATGTGTTATTGAGAACTCAAGATCTGGTAGATAATGAGAAGCACACCAGCAAAAACAAAAACATTATAGAAATTCAACCAGCAATCTCCGCCAACCAAATAAACGTAGGGGTAGATTATAGAACACTAAAAAAGGTAAAGGTCGCATAGCCTGGACGCACACGAGTGGCGTTGCCGACATCGCACACTGCCCATGGCCGTAGCGGCGGTGATTTGTTAAGAATCACCGTGTCTAGGGCACAGCATATGGAAGGCGGAGCCCATCCCTCTCCTTCCGCTGCCTTGAACCTTCCCTTAGTTTTAGTTAGGTACCCATTTACCAGAGGGAGTTTTCAGACCCGAAAATTTGCATGCCGTGAATGGGATCGAACTCGGGTCGTCCAGCCGAAAGACAAGTGCTATAACCACTCGTCCACAGGCTCTCCCTCCACTCGTCCACAGGCCCTCTTTAGAACACTAAATCTGTGCTAAAACACAAAGCATTTAATGCATTTGCGAAAAAATGGACTTGTAAATGAGCTCTGAAAATATTAGCGTATCGGATCTTTCTAATAAAAGCTGTGCATAAGTTTGTATTAAAAACAGATGTTGTTTATGCACTAGTTAACCAATTGTTCGATGTACTCCTTGGAAGAATCCCTCGAAGTCTATAAGAAAAGCCATAGTCAAATAAAATGCGAACAAGATGTGCACAGTTACATTACAATTCTTAACTAATTCTTTACTAACACAGGATTTGGTAGTTTACTATCTATATTAACCGATGGTTTGATATGAACATTAAGTTATCAAGAGAACCTCGTCTCATATATATATATATATATATATATATATATATATATATGTATATATATATATATATATATATATATACATATATATATATATATATATATATATATTGACATGTGTGAGTCTATTTAAAAGTTCATCATTATATTAAACGATGACTTTTTGATCAGCAAGTTTATATTGACAAATCTAGTGCCCAGAGACTTCAACTTACTTTTTGCAACATTAAAATATCAGCTGTATATGTAATTGTATATTAATGCATATATATATATATATATATATATATATATATACATATATATACATATATATATATATACATATATATACATATACATATATACATAGATACATACATGTATGCATACATATATATATATACATATATCTATATACATCTATATATATATATGTATGTACATATATCTCTCTCTCTCTGTCTCTCTCTCTCTCTCTCTATATATATATATAAATACACACACACATATATATATATATATATATACATATTCATGTATATATATATATATATATATATATATATATATATATATATATATATATATATATGGGAAAGGAAGGATAAAGGTAGTCCGACGTAATGGGAAATAAAAAAGGAAAACAAGGAAAAAAAGGAAAAGATTCCATGCGACTGACATTACCAAGCCTGGACGTCGGTCCCACTGCTTCTAGTAGTGGCTACTACTTATTCCCATCAACCCATCATGTCAACTCAATATGTTCACGTACTTGTATGACATTTTTTCTTAATATTATCATCCTGAAGAAGTCTTACAAATAAAAGCGAAACGTTGATGAACACAAAAAAACATCCTTTTTGTTTTTTTCTTTTTTAATTTCCTATATATATATATATATATATATATATATATATATATATATATATAAATAAATAAATATATTTGTTTGTGTGTTATGAGAGAAAAGTTGAAAACAAATTCATTTAGTTAGCTCCATGTGAGCATTTTCTAAGTGATATTTAAATATTTAAAACATGTATTAAACAGGTCATAGACAAGTCCCTCTTAATATATATATATAAATATATATATATATATATATATATATATATATATATATATAACGTAAAATATAATAACACGAAATTACATGATTGTCGATGCAATAATTTATTTCAACCTTGCGGTTTTATTCAAGCTTCCAATTTGACAATTACATTTTTGAGACTGACAGAAAACTGAATTCACCCTCGACACTTCAAACACAACCAGAGAGAGTGGTGGTCGCCGCCAATCCAAATACCTATTACAGAGCGAGTAGGAATTAACATCTTATATTTAACTAAAGCAATCGAAAGGGATCTTATGGTTTTTTTGTTTGTTTTTATTAAAATAATAACGTCTG
>OY744518.1:41849011-41926511 GCA_963556195.1 Sepiola atlantica
CCAACCGGAAATATAATATGCATAAGAGGGAGGGGGCGGAGATGGGGCTCAGCCTATAGCGAGGACATGAAAGGGGAGGGGGATACCCCAACAAGTGATATTTCAGAAAGTTGAGTGGGGTGATCTCTAGTGTCTGGGCCATCGTGACCTCAATTCCAACCAGGGCGGGGGGAAGTGTGAGTTTAATTTAATAATGAGAATAGAATTATAATTATAAAGTTATAACTGTCATTTCTGTCATAATAGGTGATTATTGTGTAGATAAAAATGTTTAATAATTTTAATTTAGGGTATAAATTGCTAAACTCTTACACATTTGAATTCCATTGTCGCTTGAAAAGTTGGCATTCATTATGGGCGCTAATGAAACAGCATACATTTTGTCGCAATTAATGGAATAATAAAATCACCAACAGAAAAAAAATATTTTGCTCTGAATTTTCATTGAGCACTCTCATAAACCCGGTTTCAACTTCCTTCAGATTTATACCCCCTGGATATTTGTAACAAGTTACAATTACTTTCTCCGAGCAGATGTGTTTTGCACCACATTTTTTTCTTAACAATACACAGGCTTACGCCTAACAAGTCTCTACAAAGTCAATCGTATATATATATATATATATATAATATATATATATATATATATATATATATATATATATATATATATATATATGGGAAAGGAAGAGTAAAGGTAATCCGACGTAAGTGGAAATGAAAAAGGAAAAATCAAAAAGGATGTATTTTTTATGTGTTCATTAACGTGCCGTCTTTATTTGTAAGACATGTTGAGTTTGTCTTTAAGATTATCGATTTGTATATCTATGGGGAGAAAAATTAGAATATCATCAATGTATCTAAAGTATTCGATGTTATGGGGTATTCTATATTTGAAACACAGTAGAACCCCTATAAAATTCACCTATGAGACTGAAATAGACAGCTCGATACCTTTCCTAGATACTCTTATAATTAAGTCCAACAATAAACTAGAAGTTAAGGTACACCGCAAACCACTCTCACCACAATAACAAAATCAAAAAGGTATAGTTATAGGCTTCTTCCTACGTGCCCTTCTAATATGTAGCCCCCAATACATTGATGAAGAAATAAAATACATCATTATTTCCTTAAACACACTGCAATAGCCCACACATTTTATATTAAATGCCAAGAAGAAAGCCTTTCAAATATTCTCCAGAAACAACACACAAAAAATCAAACTCCCAATACTTCTCTCATAGACAGCCACCTTCTTCTACCCATGCATTCCAATAACACACGCATATGCAACCCGCTTAACAAACTAGGCATTCCAACAGTACAAACCACATCACAATCCATAAAACAAACATTACACACATCAAGACACTTAAAAAAAACCCACATCCCATGCCGGCTTATACACTGTCCCATGCAACAAGTGCCATCAAATTTACGTAGGAAAAACATAACGTAGATTGAAAAAAAGATTGTGTGAACACAAAAGGGGCATAACAAACAATAACTCTCTCAGTGCACGTTTCTCCCATGCACTAGAGCACGGCCATGCCGTCACATTTGAACAAGCTAAAATCTCCAAATATATCCACAACAAAGCTCGGCGAAGACTACTGGAAACTGCACTAATAACTGCCTCCAATATCATCAAGCAACGAAATGGATTCTATAACGTATCGCCCTTAATAAGCAAACTCATCCTTACCGAACAAAAACTCATCCCAGATCATGGATAACATCCATTTTTCTCTCAGATCTCAATTATACTCACCCACATATCTCCGTATACACACCCACACACAACCCCCAGACACACATATCTTCATTCACCACGCCGAACTTTCTAACTTACTCTTCCCTCACATTCTTAACATAGCAAGCCGATCAAACATTCCCACTTTTCAAAATATTTCAAATATTTCACACCTAATCGCAACAAATTTCCCCTCTCCCTCTCTTCCCCTCAACATTTCACCCTTTCGACCACTTCTATCGCACCCTTACCCACCCATATCTCCCACTCTTAAACAACCTCATGTTTTCAAATCTTCTCGTGACCTCAACCACCCACCAAAATAACAGTGCCTCCCCTTCTTCTTTTCCCCCACCTCCCACTTATCTGCATACACCCCCTCCCCCACACGCATCTTCATTCACCACGAACCCAAAACTTTCAAACCTACTCATTCCTCACATTCTTGACGCAGCCACCTGGTCAAACATCCCCCCTCCACTTTCCCCACCACTGCACTTCTTCACTCACTGGCATCCACATGATTCCCGCTCACCCCTACCCCTCAACTTTTTCACTTACAACCATCAACATTCATTTCATTCCACGCGACTGGCATCACCAAGCCCGGACGTTGGTATTACTGCTTCCAGTAGTGGCTACTACGTCTTCCCATCATCCTGTCATGTCAACCCAATATGTTTGCGTACTTTCATGACATTTTTCTTAATAGTATCATCCTGAAGAAGTCTTACAAATAAAGACGAAACGTTGATGAACACATAAAAATATATCCTATTTGGTTTTTACTTTTTCATTTTCCTTATATATATATATATATATATATATATATATATATATATATATATATATATATATATATATACACTTAAGTTTTTTTTCAGGACAAGTAAATTAATCCCCCGAACAGAACAGTGGTATACTAATCTCATGCCTTCATGAATATTAACACCAACTTATAATGCTACTATTGCTTGGACATTTATTCCAATTTTACACAAAACTTATCAAAAGATTTTGATTCTATAAAATGTCAAAAATATAAGTTAAGGGTTTTTCAGAAGAAATAAATCACAGAAAACGTTGTTTATGTTTAAATAGTCTTGATACCATTCAAAAGGTAGCCTGAAATATAATAATAGATGAGAAGCTGTGAGTATGTTTAGCCTCTTGAAAAGCTTTTCTAAAAAAGACAGAAATTTACATTTTGGAAATATTTATTAATTGACTTTCGTACTTCTTTCTTAAAATGTAATCAAATTCAGAGGTATGTGAATTTTCATAAAAAGCATCCCCCTTTCTTTGTATTCTTTGCTTAAAAACTAACAGTAAATATAGCCTATATTACACATACTTCCGTCTGGCATCTGTATCTGTGTTTCAAAATGCATAATTATCAGTTAATGCTTTTAAGAGCTAACCCCGTATATTCAAGTTTATAAACATGTATATATGCACTAATCTGTATATATATATATATATATATATATATATATATATATATATATATATATATATATATATATAGTTTCGGAAGTATTTCAACCATTAAAAGCATATAAGGAAAAAAAAACAACCAAAAAACAACTTTTAGTCCGAAGTCGTTCAGTGGAAAACCACTCATGTAAGTCAATTTGATGTATACAGTTATTATATTAGTTTTCTTCTAACATTATTTAAGGGATCATCAGTTGTTTACCATAAATACACTGCTTCTGGAATTTTAAAACAAGACATTATATAATTTCATGGCTTCCCAGCAGAGTTGATCAGACCCCACTTCCCTTAAAAGACAAAAACATAAACGTTTTGTATACTAAATCTAAGTTTTGTTCCGTATAAATGTTTTGCTAACTTGTAATAGTTATTTTTAAAAAAAGAAAAGAAGTAAGAAGTCCTCCTTACCTGTGTTGTTCGTCTGTCTGATAAAATGTATCCGTTACTTACAAAAATGTAGCTGAATTTTAAAGTGTTTAAACGAATCCATTACACTACTGGTTAGGTGAGTAATGTATTTACTTTTAGTTTTATATTAAAAGTATAAAAAATATCAACGTATCAAAATATAAAAAAAAATGTTATGTATATAATTAAATATACTTTTAGCCCTTTTTTCTCCCCCTCTTATATATATATATATATGTGTGTGTGTGGGGGGGTGTGTGTGTATATCTATTACTATGCCATGTATCCACATAACATTTTAAAAGAAGATATAATTGTTTATGTGTCAATTTTTAGTATTAACTTCAATAGTGATCGATACATAAGTAGAGCTAGGTAGTAAGCTACCAACATATATTTATGGCAATTAAGCTACACATAGTCTCCCGCGTTTCATCCCCGGGAAAATCTTCAGGCTAAAATTCATGGAGTTATTTTTGCCGGGTGTTTTTATATGCACGGTAGCTTGTTATCCAATCATATTCTTTGCTCTTCTCTAAGCCAATAGTTGGGCTGTCCCCGAAGAAAGATCCGGTTAGTGTTACTTCCTATATTCTGTTATATTGTTCTGTTTTATATAGAGTGGCCTATATCCTGTTTCTTTGTTGTGTCAATATAATGGGTGAACTTTAGTTTTTTTTTAATTGTTAGGTTATAGTTTAGTTTAGTTTCTGTTTCTTTTTTACTTATTTGTTTATTTATTTGTTTATTTATTCATGTATTGTAAGCCTGAGGTAAATTTAATTCTGTTTAGGCAGCTGTTTGCTATATCTCGTCTACAGTTTAATAGATTTTAAGGGTCTTTAAATTCAGGATTTAATTTTTTCATCCAGGAATAATCTACACAGGTCGTCTAAATGTCTATATGTACTGGTCTGTCGTATAATTTTCCATTGAATAATTGGCGAGCGTCCATTTCTTTTTTGCTCTCAATAGTGGTTTGCTAGGTGTATTTCAATTCGGCGTTCTCTGTTTTTAAATGTGCTTTTGTGGGCATAATATCTGGTTTAAAAATCTACGGAGGTCATACCCACGTAGTACTTCTTGTTATTTGGTATTTCCTTGGCAATATATTGTGGCTTGGTATACAATACTTTTGGTTAGACATTTATTTTGTAGTGGACAAAGTGTATGAGTTATGTAGTTACGTATTTTCGCTTCATTTCCTACTTTTCATTTCTATTCGGGTGATTACTATTAGTGTTTTGTTTATTTCTATTTGTAGTGTTTATATTTTGTTCTTATTAGTGTCATTTTTGCTATATTGGTCGCTATTTAACAGCTGTAACATAGTTTGAGTTAATTTTTATTGAATATTTTATGCGCTCGAATACAGATGAGCATCAGACCAGAGGAAGCAAAACATAAAAAAAAAAAACTAATCGAGTGCGTAATATATTAAAAATAGGATATCTCAAATAATTGATAGGCTGCACAATTGCACACATATATATTCTATATATATAGGTATATCGCAATACATGCATACACAAATGTATATATACACAACACACACACACACATATATATATATATATATACATTTATGCATATGCATATACATACACACGCAAACATACATACTTACACTCAATTAATAATATGTTTATTTGTATATATATATGTATATATGTATATATATATATACATATCTATATATATTTATATATATATATATATAATTCAGATACAATTAATTTAATGTAGATACACTAACGATCGTAACAGCTTAACACGCTAGCCTCTGTAGGTAAAATAAATGTAATGTTTATTGAATGAATATTGTTTTAAGCTCCATTAAATTGGTGTCAGTCCAGTCACCAAGCTTAACGTTGAACACTCTTCATTGTCTACTGTTTGTGGCAGGCTTGCTTCAGAATTAATATATCTAAATTTCTCTTCTTTACATGGTAATTCCCCGTGGACGGCATAGGCTGATTCTATAACTAGGTTCGATCCTCCAGACCGTCAGAAATAATCATTTCCTATACTAATGATAGCAAAAGCTTAAAATGCCAGCGTCTGAAGGAAAACACAGTTGTATATTTATTTAATAAATAATGGTGTATATATATATATATATATATATATATATATATATATATATATATGTGTGTGTATATGCATATGTATATAAATAAATGTGCATATGTATATATATATACATATATATATATATGCATATATATATGCATATATATACATATATATATATATGTATATATATATGTATATGTGTGTATATGTATATATATGTAAAATGTATCTATATATTTATATATATATGTATATATATGTATATATATATATGTATATATATATATATGTATATATATATATGTGTATGTAGATATATACATATGTGTATATGTATATATATATGTATATATATATATATGTATATATATATATATATATATATATATTTATATATGGATATGCATATATATGTATATATATATGTATATATATATACATATATATATATATATATATATATATATATATACGATGAAATCAAAATTATTATTTAATGGCGATACATATTACACAGTGATTCTTAATACTAAAGTCGGTAGTAAAGCATAGATATTTATGTTTGTATTGTCTGCATTGGAAATTCCAACATTGACTTTGACGATATCGATAGAGTCATCTTTTTGTACTTTCACAATAAATGTAATATAAGTGAGCAAATGGGTGTATATGTCTACAGTTTATAAATAAATTAACGTAGTAATTTTCATTTGAAAAGTGTTTACAGGGAAAGAACGATCGCGTATATGGAATAAATAACAGATAAACCCCAATGCAAAAAGTGTGTTTATTTTTCGAGGTTAAAACTAAAAGGGTTAAGACGTGACGGTTTTTGTTGGAAGGTGTGAAGATTGAATTCTGGTAGATAAGATATTTAGTAGATATGTAGCAAATGGGGGAAACGGGCGGATAGTCTTACGACTTAAAGAAGATTACAAAGAGAAACATTAAAAAATAAAACAGTAACACGATATAAAAATACAGTACGCAAGTAAAATGTAACGTAAAAGAAGGCGATTTCGAAAACGTAAAGTGAAGCGTATAGCAAGGAAGTTAGATGAACGTGTATGTATGGAGTACGGTAGCTACATATGTCTATATATATTTCGGTTTGGTAATTTGATAAATATTTTTGAAAGAAAATAGATGGCTTAGTAAACGATGACTGTGTGCAGAATCTATAGTACAGCTTGTGCTATAACTGACAATACCTATCTTGAAGAAAATATTACCTGAGTTGAATAGCAAGGAGAAATCCAAAACAGCTGAAACTATGCCAGGATTAGCCTGAACAGATCAGGATTGAGTGTTTTGTTATCTTCATTTTTAAAGCCATATCTTGGGGAGACTGTATGGACCGAATTCGAACTTGACACGCAGGTCCAACTGGCCGTGCCTGTGAGCACTACAAAACATAAACTCCATTCAAGTAAAACTATAAGTTTATAAATAGTGGTTATATAGTTAGATCTGTAGATAGGTGTTTAATTTGTGTGGGGGTAAAAATGTATGCAAGAATTGAAAAGTATATACTAACATTACATCTGCGCTTTTTTCTGTTTTACAGTTCATCAATAATTAGGGTATTCTTAAATTCTGAAACACAATTCTTATTATTAACGATTTATTTAAACTATTCATTGAACACAAATTGTAATTTTCCTATAACATTGTGCAGACATGTTAAGACATTTAAGCGTAAGTGATCTGTACAGATCTGAAATGCGTTTACCTTCGCTTTATCGATTGCATATATATAGTATGCCTCTTCTTAATTTAAATGCACCATTTGTAGCGAAATAGATAATGAGAAATACATAGAGAAATGTGTAGATTCATGAATATTTAGATAAGATGAATGCAAAAATAAATAAAAAGAAGACAAATACAGAGTAATAACATATATACACTACTTAATATATATAATGAGAAGAATTACACGTAGCATTTAGCTAACAACTTTAAGCACACATATTCGTTGAATTATGCATTTGGTTTCATTAACATTTTCCTTTACATTTGCAAAATTCACACAGTGTAAAAAATACGATATTTGCAAAAAATAATCAAGGTCTATTTACAAACTAATTTCACGGAAGGAGGTCATCGATAAAAATAAATCAATAAATCAAATGATATGATTTCCTATACATGATATACATAATGTGGTGTGTTCAAATAAGACCACGCCCACAATAATAGACTAAACCAATGTCCTATAAGCAAAGCAAGCAGACCTAGTCGACGGTGGATAGCAATCATATGAGATAAGTACTTACTCTATTGTAATCTCTTAATCTGTACATTTTTTGAACAATGGATGATGTTCACCCATACGTAAATCTTATTACTTTATTTAAGATATCAAGTTATATAGGTGAATGTGTTATATCGTTCAACAAAACTATCACGCATTCATTAAAACATAATTTACGATAATTATAATATTAGCTGTTCAATATGATTTTGCGGACTTAATGAATATACATTTTCTCATATGTTACTAGTAAAATGATTGTAACTATATAACAAATTGGAAAATACTTTTATCGGGACTCTTTACCAACACAAGTCTAACTGATTATTTATGGGCTGTTCCCTACTCTTAAATGGTTAGCTCTTTATTTTTTTCAAGATATGTTAATCATGTTCTAAATATTCGTTTAAACGTATCCGTTACTATATCTCTGTAAGTTGGTAATTGTTAAATACCAGGCATACTGTGTTTCTGTCATGTATTTTGAACTTGGAAGATATCTCACATAAGGGAACAATGGCAGAAGAATTGTGATGGGGATATAACGATGTTAGAAAAGAAAGAAAAGCGGTGCGACGAAAGAACACGATAGGAATGCCGACCAGTAAAAAACAAAGCAATATTTATGAACAAGACAAAATAAATAGGTAGCAATAAAAAAAAAATGAGACCACACAATTCAAAACATCAAGTTATGTTCAAAGACAAAAAAAATAGAGAACTAAATAAAGAGCGAAAGAACGAGCCTAAAAATAGGAATACCCAAACAATAGAAGGAAGATGCAGATCACGAAAGCAAAGAAATAACACTCACGGTGTTACAGCGGGAAGGAGGTTTAAAAATATTCCATTTTGAAACCAGGGCCCGAGGCCGTGCTATCTAATCTTAAATGGCAAAATGTGTGGCCTAGTTTCATGAGTACGACACTTAGATAGGCGTTATCAATGTTTATTTTGAGATTTTCGATCCATTCAAAGATGAAAAATAGAATAAAGGGGGACAATATGTCTAAACATATTAACGATTCTATATAGTTGATTTATAACATATTTATCTCCGTATTCTTGCCGGAACTATAATGTAATATTCTAAGACGATGTGTAAACTCCCCATTCCAGTTCTGTTTGTAAATGAAAAAAAAATAATACTCTTATTTAATATCATTGACATAACGTAAGGGATTACTTTATATATGCTTTATGTATAAGGATTACGACAGAAACTGTCAAAGTATTGTGTTGGGTGCAAAGCCACGATCACAGCAAATGACGCAAAAATAGACCGTAAAACTGATGAAACGCCGTGTATATAAGGTACAGAACAGTTCAAAACAAGAAATATACTTTATAGTATTCGTATCGCCTTATTCAGATCGATCCGTCAACATGTGATTTTTCAAGTCTGCATTTCTGAAAAAGATAGGATATAAATGGCTAAACAATAACATATATCAATAGATCATACAGGCAAAAACAATGTATCCCTGCTCAGAGAAAATTATCTTAATCTTAATTCATTGAATCAAAGCAAAATGTTAGAGTTAATTTGACTTCAATTACAGAGTATAGAGATTACAGACATACAAATCCTAAAACCTTATGTGGATTCAAGCTTGGAACAAAACTGCATTCGACGTAATTCTGCATGATATCAGGAAATTATCAGGCATATATTTTGATACTACTATATATATATATATATATATATATATATTGATCTAATCAGTGCAGGAAAGAAACAATTTCAGACAGTCGGGTGGCGCGAACCCGGTTCACAGAGTCAGCCTAGAATCTGCAAGCGGTCACCATATCCACTCGGCCAACGGCAACTGTCACGTAATTAAGGGAAATTAAGATCTATGTGTACCTAGAAGCGGGAACAGATATAAGACTATCGTTGCTGAAATTACTAAACTTGTAAAGGGTAGTTCTTTTTAAAACTGATAAGTTGAAGATGTTGTGAAAGTATAGTAAAAACTACTAAAATAGGTTTATGTTGATCACACGGCAACAATACTTAATATGTGTATGTCAAAACATTCAGGGATTGAAGTACTCTGATTAAAGAGTTCCTTCGGTGTCAGCTTGATATCATGTATAGATTTTCTGGCTAAGAATAGTTATTTATACCTTTAAAAGTAATCATATATATATATATATACATATATATATATATATATATATATATATATATATATATATATATATATATATATATATACAAATATATATTACAATAAATATTCGATTTATATTAAATAAACATTAATGAAAAGTTATCTTACTTTCGAAATATAACTTCAATTACACGTTACAAAGTAAATTTATGAGGGTACTTTGCAACTTGAGTATCAGAATGAATTGTTGTAAGTATCAATTTTATGAAACCATTGTTTATTTCTTCTACATCCGGAAATGTGATCAGATTTTCTGTGGGCTTTTCAGCGTGAGAGCAAGCTTGAAGTGTTCTCTTGAATAATGGCGATTGAAGACGCTCGTACAGTCAAGTAATCGCACAATGATCCATTATGTGGACCGATATTCATAGAGCCAGTCGATTCAGGAAGTCCTACATAGCGGAATTACTTGACACACTCGTCAGTTCGAATACGATGACACATGCCGAGTGTTTGTGTCCTTTATTGAAACAAGTCGCATTACATATTGAAGATGTGAAGTTTTAGAAGGAATATGATTATCATTAGTTCACTTATTTCACAGCTTAGGCAGTAAGATTTATATGCAAGAGATCTGACTATTAACACAAAATAACTGCCGAGAGTCGATCTTAGCTTGAATACTTGCTTACTTAGCAAAACTACACAGCTGTGATATATCGAACCAGTCCGTGTATATATATATATATATATATATATATATATATATATATATATATATATATATAATCAAGGAGAAACATCTATGTATGTGCATGTATGTTTCTAAAAACGAATACATACTAAGAAGTGTACTTTCAATATAATTGTATTCACAGGCATAATTATCATGGAGACATGATAGAAGTATTTCTGCATATTTGGCTGCCCCTTAAAAAAGCTAATGACAATTTTCAAGCATATTAGACAATCCAACCAGTCTAGGAAGTAACGTTAGTTTTACAGTATGAACTTATATCTGAATAGCTCGGTGAGTATGATACATTGCTGACAGCATCAACGTTGTTGTTAAAGTAAACTCTCTCTACCATGATGTCGCATATGAGGCTGTCCCACACTCTGACCTGGGAAACCACGGGTTGCTCTGCTGGTATATATATATATATATATATATATATATATATATATATATATATATATATATATATATATATATACAAACATTATTTGTTGCATAAAATAAATTATAGTATGATAGTTGTATGAATTAAAAAGTGTACCATACAACAGCTCTACCTGTTATTCAGCATAACACTCTATTTTAAACACCAGAGTGCCATTGCATTAATAAGTAGGAAAATATACAACCACTGTATATATATATATATATATATATATATATATATATATATATATCAGTTCTAAAAATCAAACACAAAAAATATTTAGCGTACTACTATTTCTAAAATGATTTGGAATATTTTATATTTAATTACACTTAACATTATTAAGAACGTCTCTTCATATATATATTTATATATATATATATCTCTCTCTATATATATAAAGATGTTTATGTAGTTTGTATATATATATATATATATATATATATATATATATATATATATATATATCCCTATTTGCCAACACTCGCATACACTCTTCCATTCTTTCCATTCCTTTCATGCTTTTTTATTTTATCCTCCTTGTATCCACTACATCGACCCGGTATAGGCTCCTATCCACCGACTATATCTTCATCGTAGTTTTTCATTTATCTCTCCTTTAACTACGCTCCTCAGTTACCCCTTCAATTGATCCATTTGCTTCCCCTATTAAGCCATTCATAACCTCAACGCACTAGTAATATACTTACATTTTACATGATTCAACCTAACCCTACCCTAAGATACTCATAACTGATATCAATTGTTACATGCGGTCTAACTTTTTCCCCAAATTGATCCCCAACCCTAAATTTTAATTTGACTAAGTTGGACAGGCTAAATGCCTAACTATACATTGAGCTTGTCTTACTTATTTATTTTTATCTGATCTTTTATTTAATTTTTCAATTTTACTTTTGGGCTGATCTTATTTGATAATACTTTCAACCGACTGGGAATCTCTTTTAAAATCAGCAGTACTTTTAAATCTTTTAAATATATAACACTATATCTCTGCCCGGCTTAGTACATTTTCAAAATTTTAAACTACTGATTCCCATTCTTTGAAACCCCATTTTTTTCCCATCGGACACTTCTTTTTCTTTTAATTTCAGAATTATTATTGTCTCTCGCCTTAACCCCGTCTTTAATCACGGCTCTCCCCCCCTTCTTCTTTTTTAAATAATAAATACACTCAATTGACCTAAATCGAACTAAATTCTCAACCACGGCCAATCTCTACTGGCATCGGACTTACTTTATCACTAGAACCCTCCTTCACTCCCCCTAATCCCCCTACTCCCTTCCCATCAGCAGTCATGGCTTTTTCATCTAACCCTCCTACAATTTGCTCCATCTTCCTCTTTCCTTCCCACCTCCTAATTTGACCTTGATTTTAACTTCTCATAACTACTTCAATTTTCCATTCCCATTTCTAATGTCATTCGCTTACGACTCATTTCTTGGCCGAGGAAGCATTGTTTTTAAATGGCCAGATTTCTTCATTTTAATTCCGTTTAAGTGCGCTCCATCTACGACTTGAACTCAATTTTTACCATTGGATTTACTTAATTTTTGAACGCCTTACTGTAATTCATCCACGGAACTTTTTCTTCTCCATCGAAACTTTTTTCCATTGGACACCTTATCGGCGGACAATTACCACCTGGACAAACCCAATATATTTTGACACGAACTTTTTTCACCTATCATTTTAAAAAATATTTTTTCAAATGTTGAATTTTGGCTTTTCTATTGCCGACTTATCTATCTGTATAATTCCTCTGATGATAAGATCTCGATCTTTGAAAAGCCCTGGCTTAAGGCAAGAATAATAAACATAATTTTATTACGGAATATACCTTGCATTGAACAATCGAAGTTTTATATAAATTTGTACATTCGTGCATGTTTATCACTCTTCGTCAATCTATCTTTATATATATATATATATATATATATATATATATATATATATATATATATATATATATATATATATATGTAAGAATGATATGTATCAATCCACGCGACGGTCTATGTTGCTACAAACTGTCATGTAAATTCGTAAAACTACCATTCTATATAAACGATTTTAATTTAATTATATTTTTAAGCAGATGTTCATTATTATTCATAGTGTACAGATGCATATTATACGTATAACTATATTTTTTTACTACAATATATCTTCACAAATGATTGCCGTTGAATGGGTATTTGTTGCTTTCAAAAAAATAGCTTAGTCAATTACTCGCGTAAATATTGTGGAGCGATAAACACCAATCACTGCACAAAAGGAAGTTTTCTGAAAGGTAAAAAATTGTGCAAATTCAGATATTAAAATTAATCTAATGTCCAATATTTCATTCTGAGTGTATGTGGTACTGCTTATGATACAACAGTAAAGTATTCACACTTAAACTTCGTAATTTTCGAAAGGAGTTAACTAGAACGTGTATCTGTATCAAAAGACCAGTTTATTATAATATAACACGAAAGAAAAAATATAGAAAGCCGTTGTTTAACGGCGCTCACTGATCGCAATAATTTCCAATCTATTTTTATAGGTATCGAATTTGTGCGAGAATTCATCATATTTCGTTTGCGCGCATATTTTTAATTCCATTGTGCGTCTCACTATTTTGGTTAGGCTTGTGTCCGTATTAATAATGTTGCTGAATGTGTTCCGGTCATTGCCGATATTGAATGAGCAAAGGCGTTCCGTATGGTGATTAGCCTTCACCGTGGGCACAGTGCAGTCAAACACAATATCGATCGATATAATCGACAACACGCTTATGATCTATGAACTATTTGATTAGCTTTTCTTGTTATTCTTATTTTCCAAGGTCACAGACTTAACACGCATTTATGTATGAATATGATTGCAAAGCCTTTTGGAGAACCACAATACAAAAACAATTTTATAGAGATTTCAGCTCTATTTTCTGATTTCATGTTCATCAAAATTGCTCGATTCAACTATAATGTAAGAGGAGACTTTAGACAACAACTTGACCCCAAACAAACTAAATTTAATAAAAAATAATAACATAGTTAGTAATATTATATTAGTTGTAGATCAAATGTGCAGTAATCTAACAGAGTTAAATTAAATAAAGTATGAACTAGTGTATTCACAACTCTATGTTCATATTTGATTAGGTTTCTCATGTTCTCTTGCTTAAATTATTTACGATTTTAAAATAACACATGCTTACATTTCCATCATATATAGCTATACATGAATCAATGTTATCATAAACACAAGTGTAATTTTAAGCCAGGATATATATATATATATATATATATATATATATATATATATATATATGGGAAATAAAAAAGGAAAAACTAAAAAAGAAGTTGTTATGTGTTCACCAACGTTTCGTCTTTATTTGTAAGACTTCTTCAGGATGATAATATAAAGAAAAATGTCAAGCAGCAGTAGAGCAGACGTCCGGACTTGGTGAAGTCAGTTACGAGGAATGAAAATAAATGAAAATAAATTGAAGAAACTGAGTGAAAAAAAGTGGAAGGGTGGGGGTGAGCAGGGATACTGTGGATGATTGTAAGTGAAAAACCATCCACAGTATTTCCAGTAGTGACTACTATTTCCTCCCTTCAACCCATCATGCCAACCCTATATGTCCACGTACTTGCTTGATATTTTTCTTTATATTATCCTCCTGATGAAGTCTTATAAATAAAGACGAAACGTTAATGAACACAAAAAACTTCCTTTTTGGTTTTTCCTTTTTCATTTCCCATTACATCGGATTACCTTCATCTTTTTCCACACACATATATATATATGTATATATATATATATATATATATATATATATATATATATATATACATATATATATATATATATATATATATATGCGTAAATATACTTGGAGAAATCGATGTATTTATAAAAGAAGAGTACTAAATATAAGTGAAACAACTTAGATAGATCAAAGCATGAGAACGTAAAGTAAACAAATATAGTGACTGGGAGTTTATTAAAACGGTTATCTTAAGAAAACTAGGGGATACATGATCAGCCATTATATAGACTTGATGGATAGTGGATTTGTGTAGGTGTCCATGTTTAGATGTGTATGTATATCGATGTCCGTTTATTTATATGTGTGTTTATTTAGGTGTGTTTGGGTTTGTTTATATATGTATGATTCTTGATGTATAGATTTGATATTTACACTTGAGTGAATCTGTTTAGCTGGCAAGCGAGAGCAATAAAATGAGGACAAGAAAAGGCAATGGAGACGCCATAAAGAGTAATAAAAATAAGGGAGAGGCAACCACTGGCAAAAAAAGGTCAAGCTAGTGAAATAAGTAATCCGATACTAATTCATAAGAAATAGAAGATGCTAGAAATAGAAGATGCTAGATCCCAAAAAAGAGTTATTTAGGATAGAAAATTCTTCAAATCCATTCATTCCTGAAAAAATCTTGGTCTGATGAGGTTGACTTTCTTGAAAAAGTGCAACCGAAACATGTATGCACATATGTAACCAATAATGTTTGTATAAATAAAATAAAATAAAATATATATATATATATATATATATATATATATATATATATATATATATACACGCCAACGTCTTTTGGTGCCAGTGATTATCATTATTTTTTTATAATTATGATGACAGATTTTCGAAAAGAAGGAGAAAAGATTAAACCTAAAATGTGTGGCTTTATTTGGGCGAACGTCAGGTTGCAAAAAATTAGCTATCTTCTTTAAACGAAGATAAAAATTCATGAAAATAAATTTTTTAAATCATAAACTTGTATACGTTTTTGCTACTTCGTGGGAGGCATGGTCTGTCTGTATGGCAACAATTTCGAATGAAATTCGCATTTCTAAAGTCGCAGATTGAACGATTTCGTCTTATTTTTTAATCGTACATGCATTTTTGAACCGTACGTCGTTATGAATGACTATGTATGCCGCTCTGTCTCTCTTGATAATATGCGTAATCATAATTTTAGGAGGATTTTAGGATAAAATGTGAAATAGTATTCTCAGATGCATCCACATTTTAATAGTAGGGCTCGGTCGTCGACCTGTTTTTCTCACGTGGTTAAGTTATAAATAGTATTCTTATATAGCCTGCTTCACGTTCGTGGTCTTGTCAAGCCTACGGTGTTAAGATAATTGTAGTACGTCCACATTTCTTTCTTAAGGTTCGACTGTTAATTAGCTGTTCTATCAAGCTTATATTAAAATAACATTTTTACATACGCCCACATTTCTTTTTAAAGTTTAGGCTGGCGGTCAGTTGCCATGCCAAGCTTAAGCTTGAAATAGCATTTTTAGATCTGTTCAGATTTCGTCATTAGAGTTTGACCGTCTGTCTGATATTCTGTCAATATGTTTAGATGGTGTTATATTTATTTATAAGAGTGCATCCCTCGGTCTGTTATGCGGTTTACTCTCTTATTCCGATGCTTGTTTGCGGAAAAGTATGGTTCGTTTTATTCAGTTTTAGTAATCTCAGAGAGTCGGAGTAATTTTCACTCATACGTTTAGACCTACTTAGACAAATACTTACTTTTTCAAACGTGTATCCTGGATAATCAAATTTATATAAGGCTGGGTGGTAAGTATACCCCTCGAAACATAGAATACGTTTAATATTATTAAATTCGATGGTTTAGCTTGCAAAAAAAGTGCTTGTTTTTATGACCCACACCTACCATCCAAGGTCTGGTATAAATGTGGAGGCAAGCAATGAAGTTCCAGCAATGATTTGCATGAACAAGCTAGTCCAGCAAACTTGAAGGATGCAAGGCGTGTGTATTTAAAACTGAAACATAACTTCCTTATCAGGAACGAACACTGGCATAAGGGGGTAGCAACTCTGCAGCTGAAGCTAGTTTAATAAGTTATAACTATGTACAAGTAACGATGAAATATCGAAAAATTGCAAGTAACATTATACGCATCTCCAATTTGACTATATAATTCAGATGCCCAAAAGAAGATTTCGCACGAACGCCTGACATAACATAATGTGGCATTCACCCACTTATCTCAATACATATATATGAACTTTCTTTTTTTCATAAATTCTTAGTATGTAAGACTCAACACGGCTTATGTTTTTTTAAATTCTATGATACAAATTATTTACCTCATTGCCAGTAGGTTTGACACAAAGTATGGGTAGGTTTTCAGAAAGCAGGAACTGGGATAGAACACTCTACCTTAAAACAATACCTGAGGGGCTCCGTTGGCATTCCCTGGATGATACGCCTGAGGTGATTAGTAATAAACAAATCACTTCTCAGAGAGTAGGTACAGCCTTAGAGAGATGACCCCTATGATTGAACAGGACCATACCATAGCTCGGGAGCAACAAGGCAACTGTCGGGCTTATGTTTATCATAATTCTATAACGTTTTCAAATACCGTTTATATAATAATCAGCTAAAATGAACTAACAACAATAGGTATTCTTAATTAATAATTATTAATAATATTAAGTAGAGTGATATAATAAAAGGAATAATGTTCCAAAAATGTTCTTAGTATTTCATATTTTATTAATTTTCAAGTGAGATAATTTGCATGGTCATTGCCAGTTACATTTTATGTTATTAGTAGAACATCTCATGTCGTCAAGATAATGAGAACATATACTACACTTTCATCTTAGCAAAAAGTCAAAGAAATCATAAAAATATGTGTTTCTAGCTAGAAATTTTTAAATTAAAAAAAAAGAAAACTGATTTAATCGAAAATGTATTATTGTATTATCTTATAATAGAAGCAGGTAATGAAGTATCGATTCTGTGTTTATAAGCCCGTCCAACAAGAAATTACTGTATTTTTTATGGATATAGGGACAATCCTAGGAAATGCCATCTTTTTTGAGAATTGTATGGAGTGATGTAGTATCTGTTATGTTGGCATTATAGAATACTCTCACGCATTGCTTTCTGTTTTCATGGGTGACACGCACAACTATCACCTTATCTTTTTTGAAGTGGCTAGTGTAGTATATGTTATGTTATAAACATACCATCCTACCAGGCATCATCACCTCTTACGGGAGGTGTTGTAGTATACATTTGTTCATCATGATACTAAACTTCCAGGAATGACCACCTCTTGTTGTATTATAGTTGGAATGCTCCTAAGCTATAACCTCTCCTTTGGGGGTTGGCTGTAGTATATTTTAATTCGTAATGATACATTCTCCAAAGACATTTCCTCCTATTTCGCGGGGCTATAAATTATGTGCAACTATCTTATGATTCTACGCACTTAGCATTACTTTCTCCATTTCGGAATGTGGTTTATCTATAGTATATGTTATAGGGGTCATCGTTTCATTTTCCCAGGTATTAAGAGAGTTGTTTAGTGTTCGTACGTCATGATACCATCATTTCACTGATCTATGATACAAGATCACTTATATAGTAATCAGCATAACCAATATACATCTATAAAGACCTCTGTGAGTCAGTGTAGTATATGTTCGTCTAGCGTGATACTATCCCCAAAGTCTGGCAATGATATGCTACCGGAGGAAGCATATACTTACTAGGTGACTATAAGAATCCAAATGTACCTTTTATGTTGAGGGTGGCATTTTAACCATTTTAATCGAAGGCATGTCACCCTCATTTGTAACACCTGCTCTTTGATGCTAAGGGTAGCACCTGCCTCATCTGTTTCTGTTACGAATCCTACGTCACTTCAAAACAGACGCGATCCAAGGCCACTCACGTATGTTAATTAGTATTGTTTTAATTTCAAATATGATAATTGTTTTATGTATTCTCGCAAAATTTAAAATGTCAAAGAATTAGAATATTTATTTACCACTGCTATTACTGTTTCTTTATTACATCATATTGCTAGTATTTAATACATAATATAGAAATGTAAGTTTAATAACATACAACGGGTCATTTATTAAAAAAGAGTTGTACGATGATGCTTTGATTACAACAATTTTATTCTTATGTGCACGCTATAGATAGTTTTATATATTTGTATAGGTATTATCATGGCTCTAATCGTTGCGATAATACGTATTAGCCGATTTTTTTAAAATCTCGTATATATAATATGTGTTATTTCTACTGTGTTCTCAATCTGCCTAGTGGGAATTGCAAAACTACGTAGCAGCGATTTACCTCGAAAACCGAGGAAACTTCGACAAAGATGAAAATAATAAAAACAAAGTAAAAAAACAAACGAAACAAAATAAAGATCTTATTTATGAGTGTAGATTTATGCCTTTCTCACTAAAAAAAAATAAATAAAAGAGTAATGGAAACTGAACTAGACGACGTCGGTCATTCAAACCGCACCCGTTTTATTTGACAAGGAGGCTATTGTTACAGCTCACTTTAATGAGTTATGGTGTCGCTTTTGATAATACTCGAAGGCAAAGGACTCCGGATCATATGGTCAGGGTTGATAAAAATAGGCAATATTTTATTTCCTTCTCATCTTCTTTTTGCCAACACGATCAAATAGACTGCAAAATTCACGGTCACCACATTTCAAATATATGTTTATTTCTGACATTGAGTGTTTTGATGAAATTTTGACCGGAAACAAGTAGGTTATCTTTTCTTGGAGGTGGCTGTTTCTTAGTTATGGATCACCATATTTCATCTTCTCGAAAGAGATGGCCGAGGTGGTGCGTGATTCATCTTAATATACAACTTCGCGGACTGTATGAATCGAAAGATGCCGCGTTCAACTCCTATCGGTTCTATTGCAGTCATTCACCATCCGCTTCATAATAAAAACCAATGTGTATTTATTTTTATAGTAGCGGGAACCAGTGGAATCCCACAATTCTGTATACGTCAATCTGTATAATTTACTTTTAAATATACGATGTATTTTGAAATAATAAATGTCTGCCAGGGGTAATATTATTAAGTAATTAGTACTTTTTTGTTTAAATTGCATGTTTAAAAACAACAACGGTTGTATTTTCGTTCGTTTATTTATTAAGAAATTTCGCAATAAATTTATTTTTAAAACAATAACTATGTGCTGTCTTGTGAGAATCAACATATTTGTCAGCTAAATTTTCTTCAAATCGTAAAAAATAATTTCATGAACTGGTCTGATTTAAAACTCGACTGTTTTCATCGACGAGAGGACATAATTTGATTTATGAACAATTCATTTTAAAATGTGTAAAATCGAAACGTTTTACCTTAACACCAGAAGATACATGTCTAATCACCATGATTGCTTATCGAACGATCTCATATTTTAAAATGTGTGTGAAAGGTGATAACATACCTACGAAGTTGCGTAGCGTATTATTATCTGTATATAAATAAATGGTAAAAGTGCAGAATAGTAAACTGTCGAGAAATCGTAACCGAAGAATAAAATAAATAATTTAAGCCAAACGGAGTAGAATAATATCATCTACGTAACCGAATACTTTTAACGTGTGAACACTTTGTTTAATATGTTTTATTTAAGAATGTAATTTCTATCTTCGGCTGTCGTTATAACACACACAATATTACATAGTGATTGCTTAACTGTGCTAAACTTCGGCGATTAATTGTGTTTTTCAAATAGATTGTCTTTATTGTGAGTGGGGTGTAGCACTCAGACTTATGGACAGCGGTAGGGTAATTATCTATAACTCACTTTTCAACATTTAAGTACCGATATTAGATCATAAATAAGCAGTTGTTTCGCTGTTAGTGCGACGGTAAGATATACAAACATCGAAAACAAATTCTGAAATAAAAAAAACTGACATATTCCACACGTTAAAAATATTCGAGTTTGTAAAGAGTATGCAATTTTTATTCGTTTTATATGAATTATTTGTGTTTCCTTATTACGTTTTCTCGACTATTAACTATTCTGCACGTTTACCAAAAATAAATATATGCATTTCCACCCTGTCACGCAAATGTTTTCGTTAGTGTGCCGTAATGTATTTATTATCGTATTGTCATAGAATTTTTAATTTAACAGGATTATTTTTTAATTATAACGAATTTTGCCAAAATTATTCCATTAATAGATGTATTTATAACATTGTTTGATGTAAATATTTTAAAGAAAACGTTTAATATCGTTCAATACAAGAAGATTAACTAAGAATTTAACACCCAGAAATTAAGTTAGAGCCACTAGAACTTTAATCCATTTCAGTCACAGATAACGATCAGGAATACTTCCGTCGAAAACATTGCACATATTGTGACCCTCACAATGAGGATATTAATGTACAAACATGTATATACAGTAAATAACAATGGCACAATATCTCAGAGATATCGTCAAACAAAAACATGAATCGAAAAGAAAAGAATACGAAAAACAAACAGGGAAACCCGAATATATATATATATATATATATATATATATATATATATATATATATATATATATATATATACAATTGCTCATCGTTGATAGCAAAGATAAACAAATACGTGTCTCTACTGTGTTTGCTTTTAACGCGTGCTTTCACGCGCATGTGCAAACACTTCTATCGCGGCGGCCATATGTACATTCTGTTTGCAACGAAAGAGGGAAAAACAATTCTCCGATTACAAAGCACACAGCAAACACTTTAGACTTAGAAGAAGTAGAAACTAGAAGGAGAATGAACGAAAGTAAAGAGACGCGACATTACAACATTATACAATAACTAAGTCAAATACTAACAACGTTTGTAAATAGACGATACCCATGTTGAAGATTAACGTATAGAGCGTAGCGGACGTGATTAAGCAAAACTCGAGCGTTGGGAGACAAAACAATATACCGAAAATATACATGATTTATATTTTAAAACAATCGTTGTTTTCGCTTCATGCAAATAGCTTCATCTCTTTGGTGCGATATGTTAATATCGCCATACATTATGTTGTACATGAATCATGAGAATGCCATTCATTTTAAAAAAATGTTTATCTGCAAGGGTATATTTATTCCATGATGTATCTGTTTTTTTAATCTATATGTGTATTAGAGCACGAGGCAGAGTATTGATTTACTCCTCTCCAGGAGTTAGGCACAAGGCCAGTGTTTATCTTACTCCCACAAGTAAGATGTGACCCAAAGACGGGTCGGGAAAGTGGGATTTAAAAAACTTACTCCTCCCCAAAGAGAGGAGGCAAAGCCTGGGAAGGTGGATCTCCCAGAACTGCCCAGGACAGACCCATTGACCGGCGTAAATCAAGACCCGAAGGCCAAGATAACACCAGTATGGGTCGCAGTATCCATCGGAACAGATACTACATTTTGATCTTAGCCAAAAGGCCAAGAACAAACGAAATAATTAGTAGTGGATTCAGTAAGTTCAGATAACTTTTGTCATTACTAAGCAGCAGAGCGTTAACACTCTCGACAGTAGGAAGAGTATATCACGCATATTTACGCGGTGTTATGATATATTAAATTCGAACCTGGCCAGTGCGGGCTGAAGACATGTGTTGCATAGAGAGAAATTACATGAGAATGTGTAATGTTTGTTTAAAAGATATATTTAGATCTGATGAGCTATGATGGAGAGTACATCTGGACAATATATAGATATGTGTGCGGAACATAAAGCATCGATGTTATGGCCATATTAAAAGAATAGATGAGAGATGTTGGGTATGTAGATGCAGGAAAAATGAGTCAGCCTACAGTGGAAGGCCAAGAAAAAACACCCGTAGACGTGAAAATGATGCATTAGAGAGAGAGAGAGGGAGATAAATACAAATCGGTGAAGAGAAAGGTTAGTTTGTAAGGCAATTTCTAAAAACTGTCTACAATATGCCAGATAATATTAATAACATTGCCAAATGTGCTTGCTTGTGTGTGGGTTCCTCACCTATACCACACATTCATAATTACATTGATTTATTTTATTATTTAATATTCATTGATAAAGAAATAAAATAAATAGAAATAACAAGTTTTAAAAGAAATCGTATTAAAACTAATTTTAAACATAGCTATATTATGAATTACTTTTCTCTAAGCCATCTACCTAGCGATAGTTCTCTACGCGGGTAACGCCGCGAAAATGCAGATAACAAAAATTATCGAATATTTCTTCGATGTTTAGATGTATAATTCCATGAGCAAAGTTCTTAACATTTGCACTAATATACACCCATGTTCATGGTTGGTGTTGGTGCTGTTGGTGTAGTCATTAAATACATTGAGGCTATCAGACGAAAGCGCGTGGAATTTAATAGAAATGATAATATAACAATTAATGTTGTTCAAAAAAATTATATGCGTTCAGCACTTCGTATGACCGTAAAGTATATGCAGGGATGATTCACAAATCACGATGCTTTGATGCGTGTGGAGTCACATGTTAGTTGCTATTTCCCTCAAAGTCAACAAAACCTGGGGTTGTTGTTCCGTCTAATGCGCCATCTATTGCTTGAATAGAATGCACTATTTACAGAATATATATTTACAAAATATAAGACGACAGAATAAATGATTATGAAAACAATTCCTATTGGAATATACATAAATAAAATGAAGACACCCCTTGATATAAAAAAAAACTTAAATGTGACTAAAACAGCTAGATTCGGCATTAAATACCCGAAAATGTTGATAGTTCGTAAAAATATAAGTATACACATATAAAACTAAGCAAGTATTGCACGGGGGCTAAGTGCTTAACAACGGTGACTGAGAACCTGGGTTCGAATCCAGTTCGTTCTACAGAAACATTATCATGAAAATGGTATCTATCAATTCGCTGTTGTGATACCTAATTGTAATACAACTTCCTATTCTCCTCATACTATTTTTACATGACTGAGTACATTCCACTCTACCGTAAAGACTCTGACAAAATTATGCACAGGCTAGAGGTTTATGTTCGGAACACCCACTTCTTGACTAGAGAACATAAGTTAGAATCAGATGACCAAACCTATATGTGCTTTAGATTGACTTTACAACGTTAGTTATTTATATTTTATATACTGTCCTCATTCGACCCAGGACTGTTGCCTACTTAACTTTTCATCTGAATTCATAGATACAGCACTCTCACTTGATTCGAGAGCCCAAATACATGTATTTAAACATTTCAACGCACACAACCGTAACTGGCTTGGATTCTCCAGCTATATAGAGGCAGCTGGAAACTCTACGTATAGTATCAAACTGTCACTTTCCCGACACGTATACTTGTTGTGTGGACCAGCAAACGGCAGTTATTGACTTGTTCCTTATCTCACTACCTGAATCTAGTGTGACGAATGTCCATAGACCGCTCGGGAACGCTGACTACATTGTGGTAATGATTGATATTACTAACAAATCTCGCAACAAAGTTGATGACCCTTTGCTGAAAATGACGAGATACTTCAAGCAGGCTGATTGGGATTCCATCAGAGATCACATCAGTGATGCCCCATATAGTGACAGTGTATCTCTACTTGCTGATTAGGGTGCCAATGAAGTAACCGAATGGGTCATAGCAGGCATTGAAGAATATGTCCACATGCGTAAATTTTACAGCAAGTCTCACTCTCCACAATAGTTCACTTTATATTGGGCAGTTGCTATTGTTCAGAGACAGCACGAATTCCGTCAATTCGGCCGCTATAAGTGAACTACGAATGGACAGTAAAGTATAGCTTCAAGAAAAAATTGCAAAGCTGTGATAGGTGAAGCAAAGAGAAGGTATACAGTGATGCCCAGAAAACGGATTCAGTCGCAGAAACTAGATACCAATGATTGATGGAAAGTCTACAATTGTGTGGTAAACAATGGGCAATCAACAACTTCCAGTACAAATTACAATGATGCTGTTTGCATGGCCATTGATGAAGCTGAATTACTAGCCCATCGCTTCGCATACAGCTCCACCTTTGTCTCCGCAAACTGCTCCCTGCCAAAATTCCCATTGCGCACTGAGGTCACACTTGATGACGCGGTTCTCATTCCACCTCGTGTCATATACATCATCAAAACCTTTGACACATCCAAAGCATGTGTGTCTGATCTTATACAAGTAATATTAATAATTAAATCCTCTGCTGAACTGGCCTTTGTTCTCTGTAAACTATGCAACAAATTCCTTGTTAAATATTGCTTCACTGATAGCTGGACAATTGTCTCTGTAGTACAAGTCTCAAGTATTCGGGAGATAGTAATCACCCTCAGAATTATCGTCCCATAAGTCTACTACCACTTCTCGCTAAAACCTTTGAAGCCTTAATCAATCTAGCAATAGTCAGTCACATTGTTTATGCTAAACTTCTTTCTGACCATCAGTATGAATTTAGGCAAGCACGGTTTACTGCAGAAAAAATAACTGTCGTCTTTGAACGTATATTCGATACACTGCACTATACAGGTTAGGCTAGGGCGGTAGCGCTTGCTATATCCAAAGCCTTTTATAAGGTCTGCCATGAAGGGCGTCTTATAAAAATAAGTCCATATACTATTAGTGGACGACTATTAAATATAGTTATTTGCTTTCTAACCAAAAGAAAGATCCAGGTTTTCCGCGATAGCTGCTCACAAACATGACATAAAGGCAGGTGTACCCCAGGGATAAACCTTGACGTTTATTGCTCCTTCTTTTCATAAACCACCTACTTGATGAAATCGTGTCTTAGATGAGCATATTTGCTGACGACACCACCCTCTACTCTCGTCTTTTGGGTAAAACGGACGCGCACATACCCGAGGCAATGACTGCTTCCTTAGAAAGTGACCTCAAATCTGTAGTGAGATTGTGTCATGCGTGGATGGTAACATTTAATATTGCTAAGACAAAGTTCCCTACCTTAAATAAATAAGAGAAACCTCTTTAACCGCTAATTTCCATGGCAAATAACACCCTACCTGAGAGTCCAACGTTCAAATATATCGGCCTTACATTCACAGGTAGCATGACTTGGAACAAATACATATAAGACATTGGCAAGCCTGCTACATAAAGGGTGGGCTCCCTCTACCGTGCTAGAAACCATCTCAAACCTGACAGTATTATATATCTCTACAAAGCCACCATCCGCCCATGCATGGAGTATTGTTGTCACATCTGGGGTTGTGCATCACTCACTAGTCTATTCCTCTTTGGCAAGCTTCAAAAAAAGTATCGCTAATCTAATAGGTCCTTCAATATCCACCAAGCTCCATCCTCTGTTTCATCGCCGCCATGTTGCACCTTGTGCTTGTTTTGAAAGTAATCCAATGCATTGTGGAGGGAAAAGAGCTTAATTAAACCAGCATTACACGTTATCATCAATGTATGGCCCACACTACTACCGACTGGAAGTCACTTTCTAAGGATTCAGTTATTGCCTCGCGTATGTGCGCGTCCTTTTTACACACATAACGAGAGTAGATCGTGATGTTATCAACAAATATACCAATCTCAGAAACAATCTCATCAGGGAGGTCGTTTATGAAAATGAGGAACATTAAAGGCCTAAGAACTATTCCCTCGGATACACTTGTATTTATGTCATGTTGTTTGCATGAATGGTCATCGAAGACAACCTGGGTCTTTGTGTTGGATAGAAAGGATATCATTATATTAAATATTTGTCCATATAAATTAATTTTCATGAGAATACCTTAATGTCAGAACTTGTCAAAAGCTTTGGGTAGACCCAGAAAACCATATATATCTTAAAATTACATTACGCAGAGGACCTGAATTTTTCCTTTTTTATTTGAGCAAAGGACGCAATATCATATATAGTGCTTGCGTACGCGCCTACCTTTTTAACATAGTGTTAAATCGAAACTTTAGATAGAATATATATTCCAAAATATTGTATCCAGAATAACTGGATATGTGCGTTTAAGTTTTGATCAGAGTTAGTACGATATAATACTGGGATCTCTGATAAAATAACTATTTTCTTATTTTATTGCATCTATGAGCTGGAAATTCTGAAAATTCAAATTATAATAATAGACAAGATGTCATTGAAACTATTTTTACAGAGCTTTTCATTTACAATGTTAAAACGCAGGGTGTACCGCAAGGTCGTGAACAACAGTAAACATATCGAGAATTGTTTCAAGAAATGCTACTTTCTTATGCGCTTATGAATCACTAAATATAATAAGGGTATCCTTGGACCCACTTTAAAAATAGTATGTTGGTGTGAGCTGGCCCGCAAAAAACTAGTGGTTCTTATTTAGAAATGTATGTATATATATATATATATATATGTGTGTGTGTGTGTGTGTGTGTGTGTGTGTGTGTGTGTAAATGAAATAAAACAATGAAGACAAAGATGATTTCTTTATCTTAGATCACATCGTGATAAGAGGATGATCTATATAATGGGGAGAGGATTAATATAGGAATAGGAATATGCTGGAAATATAAATTAGATAAATTACAATAGTTATTACTTCATCATATATTAAGCAGTAAATATCATCCAATGAATTAATAAATGTTGTAATTCATCCAATATTAAAATTTTGTTGACAGAAACCTATAAAGTGCTCGATCGTATGTTCTACAATATCTTTATATTAAGTATTTGAAAAACTATACCTTACAGTGTATGTTGTGTGTACTGTGGTTTACTCGTTACAGACAAACGCGCTTTAGAATATAGTTAATGTTAGGGTAAGGGGTAGAAACTCTCCTGTAATAATCTGCTCAAATTATTAGCAAATTACAGCGATGATAAAACTCGAGATAAAATTTGAAAAAAGCAAACAAAAAACAACGATTCACCGTGTCTGCGAACAGTGTTCGCATTCATTTTCCTATTGTGAAATATTTTATTTATCGTTCAAATACTTTCTCAAGCTGATTGATTTGAAAACACACTTAGAAGTAAAAATACGTCTATGTGTTGGAAATAATGTTTTTTTTAAAACAAACACATACCTTAAATTTTAAAATATATGAAGTGGAATAAATGTATTGTTAATATCGTTGATTTCCATGAGAAAATCTACCGTGGAAGAATAACTACTTGTTGCCGTTCCGACTCTCCTCACCTACTGGATTACATACATAAGACAAATGTAAGAGGAATTAAAAAGTTAAAAGGACTTAAGCCTCGGAGGTATAACTACACACTTTTCCCAATGGAATGTAGGTAATAAACAATATTTTTATCTCCTCGAACCATAATAGATCTCCTCCAATTTATCCAGGAAATCCCCTCGCTCATCGAAACGCAGATTCTGTTTGTTCGATGTTCTCCTAACACGTCCTTAACGGTCGGACTCTAATTATAACATTTCCTGGAATACTCCACCCTCCTACATTTAATGTCATTACAGTTTGAGTTTTTGATTTGAATGCGGAATTGGTATAGGAGCACAATGGAAAATAAATAATATTTATTTCCTGTAAAGCTGGTTCTCTCCTCCTTCCACACCAGTGAACTCAATAATACACTTTTCTCCTCCCTCATATCTCATATATATTCATACACTTATATATGCAGTGCTGTTGGTATACTACCAACTAAACTCCTATTTTATTAAACTCCCTATTCCCTGGTAACTCCTGCCTCTTTCCCTATGATATTTTTATAAGGTGTTTTTTCTCCCCCTAAAAATTATCTTTGTCCATATCTTCCCCTATACTCTTCCTCCTCCCCTCTTGCCCTGCACCTCCTCTTGCAGTATGTTTTCCTAAAAAAACTTTTGTAAAAAGAGCCTTGATAATATTCAACCTTTGTTTTCTAAACTTATTTTTGTTTCTATTTTATTTTTATTTTTTATCTTGTTTTTTATTTTAATTTCTATTTTTTATCTTTATTTCATTTTAATTACAATTATTTAATTTCTTTATTTTTATCTTATTTTTCTATTTTGTATTTTTAATTTTTATTAAAATTTTTTATTTTTATTTTTATTTTGTATTTCATTAGTTTACTAGTTTATTTTTTAGTTGTTTCATATATTTTTTTAAATAATTTTTATATTAATTTGTGTTATTATTATTATTATCATTATTATTATTATCATTATTATTATTATTATTATTATTATTATTATTATTATTATTATTATTATTATTATCCTAATTTTTTATATCTTATTTTATGTTTGTAACTTATTCTTTTTTCTATTATTTGTCTCTTTTGCTCTTTTTATACAACGAACTTTTTAATGTGTTCTTTGATTTACTGTAATACGTTGCTAAAGACGCTGATGAAGAATGTTTAGGATTAAATGTTTTAATTTATAAAATAAAAAAATAAAAAGTATTTCGAAAATGTTTTGGAAACGATCGTACGCCATACTGGACTTGATGTTCTAATTCTTGGAATAATTGTAATGTTTTAATTCATTGAATGCTATATATATATATATATATATATATATATATATATATATATATATATATATATATATATATATATATATATATATATATATATACATATATATATATATATATATATATATATATATATATATATATATATATATATATATATATATGGGGGGTTTGGGGGATGTATATAGACTACGTGTCTGAGTTGACGTGAAAAAAATCTTAAAAACGATGCGTAGAATTATAGACTTCTTTCTCCGTATGTATGTCTCTGTCTCTCTCTCTCTCTCTCTCTCTCTCTCTCTCTCTCTCTCTCTCTCTCTCTCTCTTGGTATTTGTTTTGGAATCAAAAAATGTTCGGCATATCCAACATTAGGGGAATACACAGAACGTGGTTGAATTTATTTAAAGTAGATTTTGTAATAATTATACTTAAAACGACACGAAAAGCTCTCTTTATCGCGATGCGTTTCTTACTAGAAGTATGATCTTTACTATAAACACATCATATCTCTTGTCAAAGGTGTTGATTGGGTTGGACAAGATATGGAACAAGTTCAATTATTTATCGGTGTTTTCATATTCATGCGTGTCTGTCGTTTCACGAAATAATGCTTTTTTTACATGAGTGCAAATCTAATCAATAAGATAAAAGCACTGGGCTTTCAGTATATAAATAATATGTCAAGAGTATAGTATAAAAAAGAAGCTCATGCGTAGGTTAAACACATTTATAATTTCCTCTGGTTTAACTATACTATACTAAGTTTGGCAATGATAAAATGTAATCAGTGTTCGGTAATTTGTACATTTTTCGGTTGATATTCTCTAGTTTGAATTACATTACAATTAGGAGCAACATATTTCGGTTTATTATTTAGTACTTCATACGGACCTCTTTACAAACACACCCCCACGCATATGAATTACGAACTGGAGAGTTTGAATTCCCTACTAGACACCATCGGCGAGCGTCTTAGCTCTTTATATATACAAGGGTTTGTCTGGACCACCTGCCATTGTTTTATAAAGATATTTCACCCCAAACAAGGCAGGACGCCACTGTAGACGTAAGAGTCTACTGAGAATTATGGAGTAGGTTTTGTGTGTGAGTCTTAAGTTGGGAGCTGTGCAACGAGATCTCTGTTTAAATTAGTGTTAAACCTCTGCATGTTAGTAACGTCAGGGAAACAGGGAGCAGGGAGGGAGTTCCAGCGTCTGGCAGCACGAGGAAAGAAGCTGCTGGAGTAGAAGACTCTCGGGCATCTGGGGACCTCCGCAATGGATGGGACCTAGCTTATTGTCGGGTTGTTCTAGTGTATTTGTGTCGAGGGGCCACTAGACGGGGCACTAGACCAGCTAGTTCATAGGATCACAATCTATTGTGGTATTTGTAAAACAATCACAAGGATGCGACATAGCGGGGATGGGAAAGGAGATTGAGCTTGGTGGATAGTGAGGGACCTATTAAATGTGCGACTTCTTTTTTTAGGATACTTCACCCTATAAGTAAACGCTGACCACTTATTCAAAGTAGCCTTGTATTCGAAGCCCAAATAAGATCCCCTCGATACGGCTATACACTAGCTTGTGCGAGGAATAATGCACTTTCACCTAGTGATGTTACCCCAAATAAAAGCCTCTAGTTGGATACTTCACCAGACCAGAAGCATTCTTCTCTTGCAATACGGCCAGACCAAGATATTAAAAGAATGATATACTGTGACATAGTTAAACGGAAAAGAAAGATTAATGTCTTCACTTTTTTATTAACTCAACGTTTTAAAGATTGGGAACTTTAATCGAATACACAGATATCTGTGTACCTCATATAGAGATAAAGTGCTAGTCTAGTCTCAAGAAGGGTCCCTTGATTTCTGAGAACTTCACCTGACGTAAAATGAAATGTATATATTTATATATATATATATATATATATATATTGTTGTGTTTTTAAATACTAGTTTATGCCACCGTCAAAAATGACGTAAAACATATTTCGCCAGTGTTCGTATTAGTTGTTTTTCTAGATATTTAAAATTGTAATTTCATAGTTAATTTTAAGTTTAAAAGGATTTTTAGAAATTGTTTTTAATGTTACGCTGTTGGACTTTTGATTTGTAAATACTGCTATTACTACTGATTAATAATAATAATGATAACAATAATAATAATAATAATAATAATAATAATAATAATAATAATAATAATAATAATAATAATAATAATAATAATACAACGCTGTTGCTTTTTCACAGACTACAACGTGGTCGTCTTCAAGCCCAATGTTAACAAATAGTTGTTGTGCCGTAATCTTTTATAATTTAATTATTCGCATTACACGTACCGTTTCCAATCCTATCATGATATTGTTCATAACCCAACTGACACCCCACCTAACTCTTATCTTCAAGTGGACTTTGATCAGCGGTGCCCCCATTAGTAAAGAACAATTTACGTATAGACGAGAACCACCCTACATTCACTGACATAATATATGTTGACTGGTTATTTTATATAGATATAAGCAGGTTTGGTGTTGCTAAAATTATTTGCTTTTAATGAATTATTGTAGGCCCCTTAAGTCGTTGTATACGTTTCGCAGTCGGATTACTGATAAATAATACAGAACACCCAACACCAAGTAGATATGGAATATCAAGTGCAAACTCCGTAGCGTTAATCTAAATAAACTGACAGATGCTTGTTGTATATTGTGTCAAATTAATTAAATTCAATTAACTTGAATCATTTCCCTTAATGTATAAACAGTCGAATGATTTACCTATACTCAAAGCTGGGCTTTATCAAATTCGAACTTATAGTTGAGAGGCGATTAAAATACACACAAAGTGAATGTAGTTATAACATATTGTATGCGCGTGTATATAAATGTGATGATTGTCATGTATTTCTGTGTATACATTTTTCATAACAATCACATGTGAAGCAGTTATTCCTCTCATGTTTTTTTCCTGTTGTACTAGTGTGTACTTGTGAGCTCTCATTTAGTTCATCAGTAGTCGCCCATGTGCGTGATCAGACATGTATTTTGTGAACATCTCGCCGGACGTGTCAGATGTTCAATATGACAATAATGGCTACTAATTCAATATGTTGATTACAGTCTGTCACGCTAGTTGAATAAAGCACCAGCCTCGTTTGGACGGAAGGAATGGACGAGTAGAATAAGACGGCTGAGATGGAACGTGGCAATACGAACATTGGGAGACGCCACTTGGACCCGCTTGAAGAAGGTGTGGTAAGGACAGGTGAAGAAATGGGACGAGTGGGAAAGAAAGTACGAGCCATTTTGAAGAGATTTAGGGCGGTGGGGGGGCTACATAGATGTGGGGTTGGTTCGGTTTTCTCGTCAAGTGTGAGCATCGGGTTTAGATGTCTGGAGTCTGAATAAAAAGAACTGGTGGGGAATTATGAAAATTGAATGACATTAGGGCGTGCCGATCAAAAGGTAAAAAAAAATGAATGAGTAGAGTAAAGAGTTGAATAGTGAATACGTGTATAATGGGAAGACAACTCGAGAGAGTAACGAATGTAGGAATAAAAATGTAAGAAAGAGATGGCGAATAAAATTAAAAGAAGAAAAACGGTGGATGATAAATTAAGCCAAAACACATAATTGACTGCTTCCACCGTAGAACGATAGTTAGATATGTCTCTATGGTAGTAAAAAAACAAGCCTTCTCCGTGATCTCCTGCTTGCAGCTCTGTGCTTAATATATATATATATATATATATATATATATATATATATATATATATATATATATATATATATATATATATATATATATACATATATATATATACATATATATATATACATATATATATATATATACATATATATATATACATATATATATATATACATATATATATATACATATATATGTGTGTGTATATATATATGTATATGTATATATATAACGTAAAATATAATAACACGAAATTACATGATTGTCGATGCAATAATTTATTTCAACCTTGCGGTTTTATTCAAGCATCCAATTTGACAATTACATTTTTGAGACTGACAGAAAATTGAATTCACCCTCGACACTTCAAACACAACCAGAGAGAGTGGTGGTCACAGCCAATCTGAATACCTATTACAGAGCGAGTTGGAATTAACATCTTATATTTAACTAAAGCAATCGAAAGGGATCTTATGGTTTTTTTTTGTTTGTTTTTATTAAAATAATAACGTCTGAGTTAAGCGCACATATTCTTTCTACATTTCCGACCTGGTGACATTTAACGTTCATACGCCTCCATACACACGCACACATATACCTATTCTTAACATCACACACACACAATTTTTGGCTAGCTCGAAATTCAGTTTTCGGCCCGGAAGAAGGAAGAGAGATAAGACACTAACACACGTTAGTGTGTCATCAGCCGATTGACACTTCTCGTGCCCCCATTCTGTATAGATCCGCGTGATAGTATCAATTTGAAAACTAAAAATTATTAAAGATTATATTCCAAATGTAATATTTTAATACTCTGAGTTTCACAAATTCATCTTACATTAGTTTTATAATCTATGGAAGCCTATAATTATAGCCTAATTCCAATCTAATATTGTCTAGTGATAATATTATACACTTAATTTAATTCACTATCTTATTTTAAGTAAATAATCAGAATAAACGAATATCTTAAAGTACAATTATATATGCATACATCCCCACATATACACACATATATCTCTACACACACATATATATATACATATATATACATACATATATATATATATATATATATACACACATATATATATATATATATATATATATATATACATACACACATACACACACACATACATATATATACATGCACACCCATACCTACTACCTTGAATTAAAAAATTTTAAGACATCGAGGATAAATGTGTTTCATCTTTAAGTATTCATTAACAAATATCATTACTAAATGAGTGTATACCTACACACACACACACATATCCATACATATGCACATACACACACATACACACATATACATATACATACACACACACATATATACGCACGTGCACACATAGACACAGATGTGCAAAATAGAGACACACATACATGTATACATAGACATACACAAATGCACATATGCACGCATATATATAAACATACACAGTCATACGCATACGTACACACATACCTATACTCATATACGCGCACATGCCCATACATGCACACATACACCTGCACACATGTATACACATATACACGCATACACATATATAAAATAATATATACGGCCTGGAAAGTTTTAAATAACCGGGGTAAGAGTTTAATTAAATATAAACATATATTGACAAAATAAATATGCAAGATATACACACACACACACATACACACCCACACACACACATACATGCCTGCACATACACAAACACATGCATGTAGGTACACATAAATATACATACAAAAACATATGTACTTATATATACGCACATACTCTTCCCATACATACATATACACCAATGCATGCATGCACGCGCATCCGCACGCGCATGCATACATATAAGCAAATACAAGGCTATCTTATTTCAAGTAAGTACTCTGAATACACGAATATCTTAAAGTACAATCGTATATGCATACATCCGAAAAACAACTATAACGAATGTTACCAAGTCAGTAATTACATGTCCATAACAGATATTAT
Organism: Sepiola atlantica; assembly: GCA_963556195.1. Taxonomy (NCBI): domain Eukaryota; kingdom Metazoa; phylum Mollusca; class Cephalopoda; order Sepiida; family Sepiolidae; genus Sepiola; species Sepiola atlantica. The sequence goes on from OY744518.1 coordinate 41,884,273, forward strand.
TGTAAATATTTATGGGGGTTTACCGTAAATGATCTATTTGGTATCTTCACCGTTACAAATCTAGAGGTCTATCAGATTATTAGATATTGGTAATTTTAAATTTGCATTTATGTCTGCATTTCGCCATCAACTCATCGCGTTTGTTTAAAAGATTATTGCGGTCGTATTTTAGGATTCTTATTTTTTCCTCTAAACATAAATTGCATCTCTGCCTAAATCCATTTGGGATATCCGAAAAGCATAGGATTGACCACGAAACCACCGGGGACCGGTTCTCATTTTTCAGAAGCCACTATTGTTTAGCTAACTCTGTTTTGTTCTTGAGTTCTGGGTTGTTAAAAGAGTGTTTGTGGTCATAAAAGCGTTGTTTCCAGTTACCCGCGGAGATGCCGATGTAGACTTTATTGTCCCTGTTATTATCTTCCGGATGAATAGTGGCCTTATACACCACAAACTCAACTTTACAGTTACCGTCCAGTGGGCAGTTCTCTTTAACTTGACAATTACATTTATCTACTGTAACCTAATTTTTACTAGAATTGTTTAGTAATTTACGATTATGGGTGCTGATTATTCTATCCATGTTTTTGGTACAAGAGTAACACATTTTTATGGTTTTTCTATTAAATATATTTCTAAGTGGATTATTCATGCTAAAATGCTTATCTACTAGGTTCAAGAATACTTTCCCGATGTTAATGTTAGATAGTTGGCAGTACGGAGGATTGCACCATGTTATGTTCCGGCCTCTATTCCTGGATTTATTTTTATTTTCTTTCTTGGTATATTTGAGTTTTTCACTATATCCACTTTTTTCTAGCGCTCTATTGTATAAATGTTTGTTTGTTTCAAAAATTTCCCTGTTAGCCGAAAGTTTATTAATTCTAGTATTAATCGTTTTAGGTACTTGTTTGATTATGCAGGTCGGGTGGTTAGATCTAATATTGATATATGATGGTGTGTGATTATTTTTGTTGAAGGGTTTGTAAGTCCCCTTTTTTAAGTCTAGTGTAATGTCTAGATAGTTTACTTCTTTACAATTTGGGGTTATGTCTATTTTAAATCCTAGGTATTTGAAGGCTCTTATTATTTTTTAAATGTATTTTGGATACCAGGGGGCCGTCACTATTAGGGATGATAATTAGTCCATCATCCCTGTATAAACCAACTAAATTAGGCTCTACAATTCTGCTAAGTGTGTACATTATAAATATGCCCACCAGATCGGCAATCTGTGCTGAGACAAAGGCACCCATCGGAACATCGAAGCTGTTGTTGTTTAATTTAATCCATGTTTCGTGGTTGTTTGTAAGGATGGATCTGCGACATGCCATAATTATTTTTACCTGTTCATCGGATATATCCACGAAGTTCCTAGCATAGTTAATGCTGTTCGTAAGTAACTCCTTAAGTAAAATTCCATAATATCGAATTGTATAAAGGAGGCATTCCTCTTATTTTCAATTGATATGAACCATTTGATAGTATCCGAAGAATCCTTCCAAAGGTTAAATTTAGTAGCCTCCAGAGTTACTTTAATGATATTCTTGAGGAACTCCCTAGATACATGGCCGAGTTCCGATTTCGTAGAGTTGATCAGTCTAGATTGTTTCTTAATGTGGAAATTTTTCTTATGGTCCTTGATGAGTATGTATGCGTCTTTGTTATCGATTTTCTCCACTCTATCCTCGATGTTCAGCCTGGACGCAAAGTCCTTGGTTTCCTCATTAATTATATTTTCAGTGTCGTGGGTATCCTTTCTGTAATTATTACAGATTTTTTCCAGAATAGTGTTTGTATACTCGGATGGGCACATCTTGTAAATATTTGCTGACTTATCAGCCTTCACATATATATATATATATATATATATATATATATAGAGAGAGAGAGAGAGAGAGAGAGAAAGAGAAGGAGAGAGAAAGTGAGCGTGTGTATATATAATTTATATATACATATATATATATATATATGTATATATATATGTGTGTATGTGTGTGTGTGTGTATTTATAAGTGCATGTGTATCTCAGATGCATGTATATATATATATATATATATATATATTTATATATATATATATACATGTGTGTATATATTTATAAGTGCATGTGTATTTTATATGTATGTATATATATATGTATATATATATATATATGTGTGTGTGTGTATAGAGGTATATATATATATGTATGTATATATATAGAGAGAGAGAGAGAGAGAGAAGGAGAGAGAGAAAGTGATTGTGTGTATATATAATTCATAGAGAGAGAGAGATAGAAGAAAAAAGAGTGATAAATATGCGACGATTGTCTAAATTTATTTCAAATTTCAATTGTCCTATGCAAGGTGTAATCAGTAATAAACTAGTATTTATTTTTCTTTCCTTAAGCCAAAGCTTTTCAAAGATCGAAATCTTATCATCAGAGGAGAAATACAGATGGATAAGTTGGCTTTCGAAAAAACCAAAGTTCAAATATTTGAAAAATATGAGAATTGTATTAAAAAAAACGTATTGAATGAAAAGAAAAGTTCCGTGAAAAAGATAAGCAAAAATGTCCGGGTGGTAAATTTCCGTTGAAAAAAGTCCGGTGAAATTGTAGAAAGTGAAGAAAAACTCTTTGCGTGGGAGCAGATTGGAGAAAGTGCTCAAAATGTAGGTAAGTCCAGATGCACTTATATATATATATATACATACACATATATTAGTATTTCATGTATCCACCTAAAATTTTATAAGGCGATATAATTTGTTTATGTATCAATTTTAAGTATTTACTTCAACAAGCCTGAAGATTCCCCCCGGGAATTAAACGTGGGAGCCTCTGGGTAGCTTAATTGCCATAAATATATTTTTATAGCTTACTAATATATATATATATATATATATATATATATATATATATATATATATATGTATATAGGTATAATTATATATGTACATTTATATGTATGTATATATATTTTGTATATACAGGGTGCTCTCTAAAAAAGCGGGAAATTTGTCAAACGGTATATATTCATTGTTACAAAGAAAAAATATTATATAGTTTTTCAAAGACATATCTTATAATAAACTCACAAATGCTCAAAATTCTGTGCAAAGGGTAGAAGTGAATAAGCAGACGCAATAACATTTAAACAATAACACTTTCTACCGTCAAATTTACCGCTTTCTAGCGACCATCTTTTATTAATATGTACATATTCATATATATTTTGATTATAACATACTTACTAGGTAATTGAGCTGACTGATGAGAAGACTATTCCGAGTTTTCTCGTTTACCGGGTTATATTGCGAATTGAACCCAAAACCATATGTGTCCATATGGCCAATAAAGTATATATAATACATACTGTTTTTATACACGTGCGTTGTGTTTCTTAATTTTGATTTCCGTTGATTTCTTAACTTATTCAGAAGACAAAATTGTAGACAACTAATCATATCATATTCTGCAATTAAAAATATGAATTACTTCATTTGCGGATTTGCATTTTTCGGATATTTCTCTCAAAATATGCCAGGAGCCGAACTAAATATAGTTTGAAATACATTGTAGCAGTTGCGATATTATATACGTCAATAAATTAAAACAAGACTGACAAATGAAAATTGGCTAGTTTGAATTTTATTTTGTAAACTTAGATGCTATATTGGTTTGACTTTTACAATCCGATTAGATATGTGTATATGTAAGAGAGTGTGGTGTCTAAGTATTCTTTAAAGTAAAACAAATACTGGTTCACTCTGCCGACACAGGTAAATATAGAAAAAATTAACAGAACACACTGATTAAAAGATAGATACACATAGTATACTTTATGGCTTGTTATCTATGAAAATGTTGGGCCATTTTAGACGCAAAAAATTTAATACAAAGATTTTGCATAATTCTTTTTTCATAACATGTTTTAACCACTATTAAATTATGAAACAGAAAAAAAGAAAATTAACCTAGCGAAATTTGTGTCTGTTATAATCTGTTTTTAGTAATTCGGGCTTAAATATGTAGGTGTATAAAACGATATCAAATAGCTCTGTATGCAGTGTGTGTAGTGCAACGGTGAACATATATAATAAAGGAATCCGTAATTATAAAATTATTGACTTGATTATGGGGTTTATTGCATGCTTGTTAACGTCAGTTGTTGGTAAATATCCATTTGGTATTTGGTTATGTGAAGGGGGTAGACTATATTGTACGTTTTATCTTTGACGTTGATGAGGGTGACGCTGAACTGGGTGTGGGTGTTATGGTCTGTTTGCATCTGTAGTTACTGAGTTTGTAAGTGCATATGGGTTGTGTTTGAAGTCGAAGATAATTGAAATTATCTTGTTTGATTTAGTCTGCTTTGACAAAAGTTTCGATTGAGTTAAGGTCGTATTTCTATGCTTGCTTTGATGCCTTTGTAGCGAAATCTTACTATACAGAAATTTCGCAATATGTAGGCCTTTCTTTTTGTATATTGGTTGAGAATTGTTTATTTTTAGAGATAGTTAAGATGCCTGCTAAATGAATGCGACTATCTATACGTTTTGTGTATAGGCATGTGATGATGTTTCCATTTTGGCACGCACATAGGAGGGATAGATATGCTCGAGTACTCGAGTGTGAGTTGCATGATTCTGTCACGATAGACATTTAATTAGTTTTGAGTGATTATTTTTCTTAACACAGAATTTTTTAATGGTGTAGGTGTAAATGGATGGTAACGCTTTAAAATTAAAAGCGAGTTAATTGTGATAGTTCTCCTCACTTACAAAATTACACTCCATTTTAAAATCATGCACGATACTACAATTCACATGTTATTTACATGAAAGTGAACATTACAGGTTGATTTAAAATATTTTTTAATGTTTTTATTTCATCTATATATTACATATGTTAATTCAATCAATTAAATATCGCACATAGAGTTATCACAATATGTTGTTTGAGTATGCATGAAGTCGAGTTGTAGGTAAACATTGATATACTAGTTCTTTCTAAATAACGTGTGGAAATGTAACCCACAGCGAATAAATCAGTAAAGCAATGACAAACAGGCCCAATGTTTACATCACAATAAAATATATCTTCCTCAACAATATACTATTAACAGCATATTTTGACAATATACACAAAACAACCAGACACTATTAAGTACCGTTATATTGTAAATGAAGTTAGCTGCTCTTGATGTTACATAAGAATAACCTCCCTTAAACTTGCGCAGATGAATTGTAGCGTTATATACAACATGTATTCAGTATATTTCGCTGACATTTTTGATGATCATGTTGCATTTATTATTTAAACAGCACATATTTTTCTCTGTCGCAATGTTAGAATTTGACTTCGTTGTTGGTGTCTGTTTTGGAATGACCATGACTAAAGGGTTATGCTCATAATATGGATTTGCTAACTAAAGTATATGTCGAGGTCGGGTTTCTAAAACTTTCCTCCACTGAACGTCTATTAAACATAATATATATACTATTCCTTTTAGTTATCAGACAGGAAAATACATTATAAAACTATTACATTTTATTAGAACAAATTCATATAGAAAATAGTTTTGATCACATTTAACATATGTAACATCTATCGATAATGAAAGGTATCGTTCAAAATGTGAAACCCTGTTTTATTTAATCTACAAATAAAATAAAAAGCATATATCGACAATGTGATGCGTATAGTATCGTTTTCGTACATAGATAGAACTGTGATGCGAGTTTATCGTTTGTTTTATTAAAATAACAAGTACTTGCTAAATAAAAGTTCAAAATGAGCAGTATTTATTGTAGTGAGTTTAAAATAAAGAATGTCTACCTTAATCTTGAGTTGTACTAAATTCAGTGATTCAGTGATTATTTTAAACATCGATCAATCATAGATAACTTTTGTAGACAATAATATTTTAATAACATTTAAACTATATTCAAAAGCATTTTCAATTTTGTGTAGCAAATCACACGGATATGAATATTTTGAAGTTATGCAAAATTAAACGAAAATTACTTTATAATACAATACTATATAAAAAAAGAAAGTGAGAATAGAGTTTGCTAACATTGGACTAGTAGATGACTGAGCGTATCATTAAAGAACGGAAAAGGAAAACTTCGTATGGCATGCGTAAATTGACGAAGGAATAAAACCAAGTCTAAAATAAAAGCCTTGAACAATTGGTAAGATAGAACGTACAGGCGTTGTAATTCGCCCGCGTTCGTGCCCCCAACAGGAAAGGATATTATTGGAACGGGGGGATTTGTCACGCGCTACATTTTTAGTAGTGTTGCTGATGATTAGATGGAGGTACAGGGGTAAGGATAAGGGTAAAATGTATTTTGTAATGAAGGTGACAAAGGCTCGTGTCAGCGTTCTGCTTATTAATGAATTAGGTCGAACACACGAGTATAAATGGGAAGGGCAGAGACAGAAAGCGATAAGGGTCAGTAAGGGAATACCAAAATTGGTTTTGGTAAATTAGAGAAAAAGGAAAGAAGGCATTAAGGAAAAATGTGTACAACTAATTTCTGAAAGAAACTCTAGCTAGCTGAGTAGACAAAGATACCTGAAGCCACACTGAGCTGTAAGAAAACACTAAAATTGGGTTAGGGTTATTAGCGAGCAATAACATATATTATTATGGTGTATCCATTCAACATACGCGTGTAACGATGTAAATTATATTTCAAACATTCATATGAAGCAGCGACGAAAATGCAATTCTAAAGTTAAACGTGACAAAACATTTATTAAAAATAATCAACTTCAAAATGATTGAGTAAACTTCGTCCAAATTTTAAACGCCATATATTTGAAGTAATTGTTACAATCGACAAACACATTTAAATAAAACTGAACAGTGTTCTTTTTTGTACCGACAGGGTCACGTAGCGTTGCCTGAGTTCTTGGAAAGTGTTAATAGTTACACCAGAAAAATATCGCTGATGAGGTTTACTGTAAGATAATAAAGAGTGGCAAAAATGAATCGTGGACGAGTCCATTGTGTGTAGGACGTCAAGAAAGAATGAAATCGACTTGATAACTGTTAAAAAAGAAGAAGGTTCCGCAGTGCAAGTGAGACTTGAAAGTGGCGGTTTCAGAAACGCGAAGAGCCGGCGCGCTTGGTGATCGGAGTATCTAACTACCGGAAGAATAGGAGTTTACCGTTGTTTATAGCCCCGATGAAGCTTTATTGGCTATGGTACCCAAGCCCGTCTTGCTGTTAGGCTTTCGTGACCGCTGACTAAAATGCGACAGATAAGCAAGTTGGTACTTTGAAGAACTCCCCTGACTTGTATTCCATCAAACATCCAATTGGAAGTGCTTGTGGAACAATTGCTTCAGTTCACGCTCGGATGGGCAATGCAGAGCAAATTGCTTTCCAATCGGATGTATATATGAACGAGTTTCTAGCGGAAACCAAGTCTGTGACCTCAGCAAGAAAAATACGTTCATGAAACAAAAGTATGTCAAAAGACTTTTATTTATATGTGTGTGCGTAGCCGGCGTAAACTATCCCATGATGGGAAATAAAGAAAACCAAAGTTTTCCCATATACGTTATGTTGGTTGTCATTCTGGTTGGATCTTACCGGGTACCCCGAAATAACGGGCAATGCAACATAACGATAGTATACACATTTAGTAATAGCTTAAGTGGTAGTTTAAGAAGTATACGCACGGAAAGTAAAAAAAATACAACCTGTTTGTATTTTTTTACATGAAGACAGACCGATGGACTGTATGTAATAATAATAATAATAATAATAATAATAATGATAATAATAATGATAACAATAATGATAATAATGATAATAATAATAATAATAATAATAATGATAACAATAATAATAATAAAAATTATAACAATAAAATAACTAACATAATAATAATAACACGTATTAAATCCTCTTTGTGTAAACATAATGTTTTCGTTTCAAATTTGTAAAAATCTTAAAACAGTAATTTGTATTTTAAAGTTTGAACTTTAGCAGCATTGACATGTTTACCATGTTGCATAGTCCTTACTTAGGGCCGCGACATTTCTCGTGTGAATAGTCGTCCCGGAAAGGGGTGTGGCAGTTCGTATTTACTCATTCGTCATTTTTCAAACATAAATCATATAGTTTGCATACCTTTAAAATTCTCCTACGCCGCGTAGAGGGTGCCGTATCGATGTCGCCTAGTGGTTGAACTCCTTCCTCTTTCTTCTGTTGTGAACTACGCCGCTGCAACAAAAGATCCATGATCGGGTCGGTAGACAAACACTCTTTTTAAATTTAACTTCAGTTTTTATATCAAGCGTCAGTTATAAAATCAGCTGGGAAATATTCACTAACGTCAAGAGAGAGCAAATTACTGCTTTCGTAATTACCTAGTAATTAAGTCCTTAATCATTCGTGGAGGTAGGGAAAAGAGATATTTCGCCTGTATTTTCGTAGGGGAATAGTCCCCTAATCTGTTGTAGACTACATGGTACAATTCACATCTGATATGTTCGCCTCCAAAACCCAGACTGCTAAAACTCGCTTTTCATGAAAAACGAGTGGCGTCACGGATCCCTCTGCTTCCCACACACAGGCCCGTGATGTCGCAGAGCCTCTCGCAGGTGCACATTGACCTCTGATCCGAGGTCTCGTCAGGCGGTGACCTTGTCACGTCTGTGATTTCCGACTGTGAGAACAGGCCCTGTTCTGCATCTAATTCGCGCAAGTCAAATCAACGATTTCCAACAGATACGTATTTTCCCATAGGCCATTATCCAACATTCCTCACCTCCCTATACAAAAAACAATCCTAAGATTTTAATTTTTACACACTCCTTCGCAGGGTCTGGTCAGAACCAGGGGTTAGCACGGCTGGACATCTCAGTTCAACCCTCTTGACCCGACGTTTCCAAATCGGCATTATGGCATTCCCTGGAATGTAAGGCGAAATCTCCCTTACGATCGATATCGGTTCAATAGCTATCCCTGTCACAATCGGTAATAGGACACGCTGGGTGTTCCCCTGTCGTAAGGTTGCTTGACCACTTGACTCCACGGGAGTCTGCACGCGATACCTAGTCACACAATTCACCACACCCATCAATTAAATTCTAACAGAATACAAAGCCAAATAGGAAATCCCCATTTTAAAATTCGTATATTCCCTTTCTGGTCAGCCATCTAATTTCTCTGTAAGATATGTCTTATCATACCATTCGACCGCCATCTTTTTTTAATACAGACCAGAGCGACCCCTTTACTCCCTACCCAAGATGACCCGTCAAATTTCCTCCAAGCCGGATCGCTCCACTTTGTTTATTCCTTCCAAGGAGACTCACAATAACTTCTTGGCCGGCGACTCGCCTTTCAATACCCTACATCTAAAGGGCACAACTCATTACACACAGATCCTACCCACTCTTCTTAACTAATCCCGACATGTCATCGCTCTGGCGCCATATTAATCAGTTTCGGGCCGAATCAAATTCACTCACACAAACCTAATTTCACAATCATACAGAACGGCCACACCGCCGCGGTACTCTCGTGGGCCCCACCGACAAACTAAACAACAATGACCCATATCGATGCGATACTCCGGGGTCCACACACAACAAAACATAGCATGCCAATCTTTTCATGGCTACAAGATAGTTTCTTTTTCACGCGGCTGGCACTGAAACAACTCTTTGTCCGTATAATCGCAAGCTCAACGGCTACCTCAACGGTTCACGCGTAGCGAACATAACTCAATCTAAAACCGTAAGTTGGAAGAGACACGGCTTTCTATAGTGCCCCACATCGGACCTCCGCCAGCATTCTTACCGCACCGCCAAAAGGTAAATTATCCCAAATCTTACTCCGTGTAATTGACTGACCTCTACTTAATCTTTAATACTTACGGTTTCTTTTTCTTTTATATACTAATATTTTAATACGAGTAGAGCTAAAAAAAAAGAAAAACAAAACAATGTTCTCGGCTAAACCAAAAAAACAAGGAAACTTAATTCAATAAGTCTCTCTCTCGACGATACATTTAAATCAAACACAAAGATGTAAAACAATACAATTGGAGTGAAAACACCCCCACCCGACACAAACAACGAAGAAATCAGGTCTTCCCCACAGAATGCATCTTTCTTAACACGGACAGAAAGTGTGTGTGCAAATTCGTCATTGTCTTTTTTTTTCTTGTCTTATCTCCGTTATTTCTCTTTGTGTCTACAAAAGTTAAAACTGCGTGTGTGCAATAGTACATTGTTTTTAGTTTTCAATTCATGTGTGTGTGTATCACGAATTATTATTATTTATTAATTTTGTTCATATGTGTTATTACTTTTTTTTTAATATTTGATTTTTGTGTGTGCATGTGTTTGTTTTCTATTCAGTTTTGTTTCTATTCTTTTCACTGTTTTGACTTTTACGGCACATCATCTTTTTTTTCTTGAACTCAATTTTCTTAAAGACGCAGTGTCTCAAAACAAAAAAACACATTTTTTTATATACTGTTTTGAAGTTCTCTCTCTGTCTTCGCCAACCACGTGCCGTGCGTTCCATTATCATTTAGGATTTCAAACGTTCTGTGATAACCCAAGTTCATTTTTTTTCTTTTTTTTTCTTTTAAGAAAGTCCCTGTCACAGCAACGAACAAGGGTATTGTTGCATAGCCCTTGTAATTGGGCTGCGGCGGCACTCATTTTGTATACTTGTCCCTGAAAGAGCCGTGACAGTTCCTATTTAATCACTCGCCATGTTTAAAACATGAATCATATAGCGTACATACCTTTAAAATCATCCCTCGCCGCGTAGAGGGTGCCGTCTCGATGTCGGCTAGTGGTTGTACTCCTTTCCTCTTTCTCCTGCTGTGAACAACGCCGCTGCAACAAAAGCTCCATGATCGGGTCGGAAGACAAACAATCTTTTTAAATTTAACTTCAGTTTTTATTTCAAGCGTCAGTTATAAAATCAGTTGGGAAATATTCACTAACGTCTCTCTCGAGAGAGATAGAGAGAGAGAAAGAGAGAGCAAATTACTGCTTTCGTAATTACCTAACAATTAAGTCCTTAATCATTTGTGGGGGGGGAGTAGATTTTTGGGCTGTATTTTCTTAGGGAAATATTTCCCTTATAGGTTGTAGACTACATGGTACAAATCACGTCTGATAAGTTCGCCTCCAAAACCCAAACTGCTAAAACTCGCTTCTCACGAAGAACGAGTGACGTTAATGATCCCTCTGCTTCCCACGCATGGCCCGTGATGTCACAGAGCCTCTCGCAAGTGCACATTGACCCCTGATCCGAGGTCTCATCACGCGGTGACCTTGTCACGTCTGTGATTTCCGAATGTAAGAACAGGCACTATTCTGCACTCGACTACACGGGCCACCCCGCTATTTCGCGCAAGTTAAACCAACGATTTCCAACAGATACATCCATGCAGATAGGGTCATGTTCCAACAACCATGAAAATAAGAAATACTATAACTATCTGTATTTTTATTTATTTGTTTGAAGTTATGATTATGCCGCAAAAGTGGGACAATGAAATTATAAAACAAATAACTTTAATTGTTGTGTGGCCGTTAACATACGTGTTTTTATGTTTTGTGTTTTTTTTTCTTAGTAAAATTGTAATATAAGAACTATTGTCAAGTTTACGCTGAGGAAAAATACAACAACACGTGTTTAATGCGTTGGAAGAAATAATTAGAAGACATTGCGTTTAACATGAGTTAGAGCAGATAGATAGAAGACATTGCCAAGGCTGCTGCAAGGAAAAGAGGGCCTTCTGTACCCTGCTATAACCCTTCTCACACCGACAAGTATCCTATATCTCAACACGGCCACAATCGTCCTATGCATGGAGTATTATTGTCACATCTGGGCTGGTGCACCATCCACCAGTCATACCCTCGTAGACAAGGCCAAAAAGAGTCGATAATCAAATAGGAAAAAAGCAGACGGACCAAACAATGGCATATATATATATATATATATATATATATATATATATATATATATATAATAATAGAGATTATGTATCTGTCTGTCTGTCTGCCTGTCTTTCTATCTGAAGCCTAAACTCCATCTGAGTAATGTTACTGTTTAATTAGTCCCCCAGCTTATTTATATACTACTACAAAAACCGCCGTAAACACTATGCGCATTTCTCAATTTGCATAGGTAATTGCTTTTCAACTTCTAATAAATTAGTATTCGCAAATATACACTCATGCCTGTTTTCATCAGATTTCCACATGTATTTACGCTATTTTGCTCGCTTATAATCTTACTTATGAATTATAATTATTTAGTTTATTATTTATATATATATATATATATATATATATATATATATGAAATGAGTTACGTAGTTAATATATCTATGACTAAACTGATTGAACAGCCAGCGTTAATCCAATGAATTGGTTCCCTCCCTCCGATAATTCAGTAGGCACGCAAGACGGCGCTTATTTAAAATGTAAACAAAACGCTGGCATTAACCGTGCTACTTTTACTCTGATTTTTTTTATTAAAACGTTCTGAGTTTGTTTATTTTCTTAATCTTATTAGCCATTATGTTTTAACACACAAATTAACTGAATCAAATTGTTTAATTAAAATAATACTTTATTTAAACATTACTATGTAAAAACACGCACACACACATCATAACGAATTTAGTTTAGGTAAACTTTTTCTTTTCGAGGATTAAAAAACTATTCGTGTTTACTGTATTTGATTTTTTAATATTTCATATCCAATATTATCATTATTTCACGACCTCAACTGAATAAAAAAGTTTGTAAATAAAAGCTCAACAGCGTATAAGGTGAAATTTAAATAATAAATTTAAATTTCACCTTATACGCTGTTCAGCTTTTATTTACAAACTTTTTTATTATTCAATGTTGTATGTATTAAAATAAAACATTTTATTTGTTTTCTTTCCTGTCAACAAAAAAACTAACACATTGTACTGGAAAACTATACAACTGATTTTAGAATCAAATTGTTTAATTAAAAATAAGACATTAAACATACATACACACAGATTCTAATGAATTTAATTTAGGTAAACTTTCTTTCCGAGAGCATTTACATAATTAATCGTGTTCACAGTATTTGATTTTTTGCTGCTTTTTTCATATTAGGACCCGCGCTAACTTTGACCCCGTCGTTAGGGTCAGGGTCATGGTCAAAGTGGGTGTTAGAATAAGGGTTTAAAGTCAGGGTATGGTTTTTCTTTTTTTTTTCCTTTTTAATTAAACATATTTATATATATGGGGGAGGAAACAAAAAAAAAATGGAAGTGACGGCCAAAAAATTGTTTTTTTCTTTTCTTAACTAAAAATATTTCTATGTATGGAGAGGGTAAAATAAAACATTTGAGGGGGGATTCAAAAATTGTTTTTTCTTGCTTTTTAAACTAAAAATAGTTCTATTTATGGGGGAGGGTGAACGAAAAATAGGAGAAGTGTCGAATTTTTTTTTCTTAATTTTCAACTAAAAATATTCTTGGTCATAAACAATGAAAATCAATGTCTAACCACCCAAGAAATATGACTGGGGCTCCATCAGTTTACGCGTGAGCGTTCATTTCTGACGCTGCAGCCTAGAAAAAATTTGCGACTGGAGTGAGCATATATTTGCTAGTATATATAATAGAAAGTTGGATTAAATTTGGTCAAATGTAGAAATACGTCGAAAATAGAATAGAATTAAGACACAGAGAATGGATATGATTGCATTGTTAGGTCTGCCTGATTTTTTTCATTTTTTTCTGCACATCAACATATAACATCTACATACCAGATTAACACGTATTGTGTCAATATTAACCCGTAAATATTTAAACGCTGCTTGATACATAATAGTAATGTTTAATAATAAATACAGGAATGCCGATTTAGTTGCAACAAACACGAATTAGTGATCTTATCTTATATCTGGTTCTGTACAATGTGGTTTTAGCATATATGCGATCGAAAACCCATTGCGTTTATTTAGTGAAAAATCACTTGAAATACATAAATCCTCACGCACATACACACGCATATATATATATATATATATATATATATATATATATATATATATATATATATATATATATATATATCAATTATTTTATCTTATTTTATTTTAAATCATATTTGATTTGCAACGGTCTCAAACCTCAAATCTAACAACGTTACTTTCCAAATTTTAAATTACTTTTTACTTTCTTTTCTTTTTCTCCCATTTCATTCTTCCCAAATATTATCTGAGGTAAGGATAACACTTTTATTCTGCCTGATGAGACATGAGTTTCAAACAGCTGCTGATCGATAACATCGACATGCCAGTGTGGCAGATGTTGTACTAGTCTGTATGAATAAAAATAATAACACATGACTACATATGTATAAATATTTATATATATATATATATATATATATATATATATATATATATATATATATATATATTTATATATATGTATATATATATATATATGTTTATATATATATACATATATTTATATATATGTTTATACATATATATGGTTATATATATATACATATATATACATATATATATACATACATATATATATACATATGTATATATACATATATATATATATACATATATATATATACATACATATATATATACATATATATATACATATATATATATACATACATATACATATATATACATATATATATATATACATATATATATATATATATATATATATATATACATTACAAGGATAGACAGTTACTTAAGAAGACAAGTCTTGTTATATTTGAGAGATGTTTCCTAAACGAAATTTGATATGCTCTTCAAAAGTACGAAAAACACATGAGAAATGCGACCCCATTTGTTTTGTGCTGTCTACTGAATCCTCGAACCGGACTTTTATGTCTGATGTGTTTAAAATGAAGATCAAAGTGAATAAAGTACGGCACTAGTGGAGATGGGTGAAATAAAAAAAACAAAAAACAAATGAGAATACTAAGAGGATGCGGAAAAAAGGCAAGGGAAAGTGGAAATATTTTGATGTGTGCGTAGGTTCTAAACGGTGCCAAGCCGGCTTATGAACATATAAAGCAGGGCATATAGATCACAGGCAACGTGAAGATATGTTTATGAAATAATACGCTCTCAATACTATGAAAGCTAGCTCAGTCAATCAAGAATAATCGCCTGGCTCTCATTCCCAGATTATCTCTCGCAGTCTCATATATATATATATATATATATATATATATATATATATATATATATATATATATATATATATATGGGTACAGTAAAAATTACTACGATATTAGTACCGTCGATTTCAATCACAGAAGCACCTCGCTATCCGGCTCTCTTCAGCTTTTTTGCTATCTGTTTCAGGAATATAAAGCCACGTGCCACTCTCATTTTGACGAGTGATTTGCTAAGAGTGTTATGTATATTTGTTAAATTTTAGTGTTAGGGAGGTTTAACAAATTTTGAAAAAAAGAGTGGGGAAAAGTAACAGTTAGGATTTAAAAAAATGAAAAATATAAAAATAAACGAATGAAAACAAACAAAAATGTGTATACACCCCGTAAGCCAATGTGTATAAGTAGCCTATATTTGGGTGTTACTTTTTTTAGGGTTAATAATGTATATTCTAAAGAAAATAGGGAGGGGAAATGGGTTTAAGGATTATACTTATGAAGAGATAAAAAGGTTAAAAAAACACACATTAAATTCAAGTTTAGATACTGGATTAAAGGACTTTGAATCAATCCAAATGGAATTTAAATCAAGATATATCCCGGGCAGAGTTGTCAATCGGGTTAAGGGCAGCAACTCTGCAGAGGTCTTGAATGATTTGTATTCAGGAGTTTACATTATTAACTAGTATAGTGACGGCTTATGTGAGTAATACTATTGATATACTGATTAAGACTGGTTTAGAGACATGAGTAAAAGATTGGGTCCTTTTGAGAGTTATGGGAGGTTAGCATTATAACTAAGTACTAGTGGAGTAATACTCATGTTAAATAGGGGGGGGTTACTCTCTTAATGACCAAACAAATAATTATTGGGAGAGTTATTAATTATTGCTCTTAGTAATGGTGTGGATATGGGTGTGGATATGGGCCGATTAAGGTATTTATTCCTATTTTTTAAATTGTATTTATATTTATGAGGCGATAGGCATTAAGATTTTCCGAAGTGAAAGTCGGTATTTAGTGGGTAAATTAGTATTAGGCCAATGGGGGGAGCTAGCTCTTTATGTGTATCGGTAAGTCCAATTTATAAATAGTGAGTGTCTCTTGTCGATGTATCCTTTAAATATTTCATCTCAGTTATTCAAGCAGACTGTATTTTTGTCAATGATGCCCCTTAATATATAGTATTTTTCTGTATCACACAGAGGGCTTCTATTTATTGCTGGAGAAAACGATGATTTCTCTCAATTACTGTCAGTTTGATGGCGAAGGGTGTCTTTTCATCTTTAAGTTGTCATATCCGGGTCGCAAGTTCCGTATTTGTCTTGTTTTTGTATCTGAAGTTGTTTCTGTGTGCTGTACGCACTTCCCTGCGTCATACCTATATATTTGTCTGCTCTACCGCTAGTCTGGTTTGTGACGCTGGTTTCGTATATATATATATATATATATATATATATATATATATATATATATATATATATATATATATATATAT
Source organism: Sepiola atlantica (assembly GCA_963556195.1). Taxonomy (NCBI): domain Eukaryota; kingdom Metazoa; phylum Mollusca; class Cephalopoda; order Sepiida; family Sepiolidae; genus Sepiola; species Sepiola atlantica. The sequence goes on from OY744518.1 coordinate 41,900,970, forward strand.
ATATATTAAGGCATGTGTGATTGAAGACGACAGAAATCTTCTGTTTAGTGATTCCTTTTTTTATTTTTATTTTTTTCCATTCGTCGAATGATCTTTTTGACGTGTAGATGGAATGAATTGATGAAGGATCTATGTGTTGGACTAACGTTTTCGATTTAAATGCCCTTTAGGAGGATGTACCTCCCAAAATAATAATAGCTACATTGGTTTTACAACAACTACTCTATCCCGCCGCCTCACTATGCACCTCGCAAACACTAGTTCAATATACAAACACCTACAAACGCACAACTGCCCTACATCTGAGTTGAGACATATATTAGTAATGAACACAAAAATAATACATTCCGAAATTAATTTAAAAAAAATTAAAAATACTTGAAGCCGTATACATAAAAACGCAGCAACCTAAAATCAATAACATTACATACGAGACAAGTAAAACTATTTTAAAATGCTTAGCCTAATTTAGTGATATCAACCGGTGTTTCCTAATTCAATTAAAAAAATAGGGACATCTTATTAAAATTACTTACTGCCTATCTCCCCCATTTTCCTTCTCCATAATTTTTAGACGAGACAAAATTAAATCAGCCACTATTTTAAATTAAAAATAATAAGAAGAATAATAAATAAAATTAATAAATAAACGAAGAACTGTTTCAATAGTCACATTTTAAAATGTAGATGTCCGTATTTTACGCTAACGGTTTGCCAGCGTATTTTTAAGAAATTCCATTCTTTCACTCGCTTTGTATTCATTTTAGCCATTAAAGACCTGAAGATGATTCCGGAGAGAATCGAAAACGTTAGTCCAACACATGGATCCTTCATCAATTCATTCCATCTACACGTCAAAAAGATCATTCGACGAATGGAAAAAATAAAAAAAGGAATCACTAAACAGAAAATTTCTGTCGTCTTCAATCACACATGCCTTAATGAAAAAATGCTGCCTAAATACACACAATATATATATATATATATATATATATATATATATATATATATATATATATAAACATAAAGAAAGAAGCACAATGATTTCAGAGAATCATATGTTAGATGCATATATTTTGTATTAAAATCAAAATAAAAAATCAAAACATTTTTTTCTTTTTAATCTTGACTTTTTTATCTAATATTTCGCTTGATATTACAAGCCTCGACAGAGCTTTTGACAAATGAAAGGTATTACAACTTTTTTCTATCGTAATAATCCTTCCTGACTTTCTACAAGTGACGCCCGATGTTATGTGGACTAACGGTGCAAATGTCTTTTTTAAATTGGACTAAATTCGCGCATGGTCGCTGGTAGGTATACATTTGGGAAATTTAATTTTTGTAAGCATCATTAGAATTTTAAACATAAAAAGGAGGCAAAATGCCTTCAAGGAACCATGTGTTAGATGCAGATATATTTTTATTAAAATCAAAATCAAAAATTAAAAAAAACATTGGTTTACTTTTTCATATTGATTTATTTATCTACTATTTCGCTGTATATAACAAGCTTCGACAAAACTTTAGACAAATAAAAGGTATTAACCTTTTAGTATCGTAATAATTATTCCTGGTCTTCTAAAAGTGACGCTCGATGTTATGTGGACTAAAGGTGCAAATGTTCTTGTTTAAATTGAACTTAAATCGCGCATGGTCGCTGGTAGGTAAAACTCTCGGAAAGTTCATTTTTAAAGCATATCAAGAATTTTAAACACGAAGAAAAGGCACTATTACTTCAGAGAACCATGTGTTAGATGCATAATTTTTTTTATTAAAATCAAAATTAAAAATCAAAACATTTTTTTCATCTTTACTTTTTTATCGAATATTTCGCTTGATATTACACGCCTTGGCAGAACTTTATACAAATAACAGGTATTGAACTTTTTTTTATCGTAATAATCCTTCCTGGTCTTCTAGAAGTGACGTCCGATGTTATGTGGACTAACACACAAATGACGCAACAAAGACACAAGGATAGGCTACTCAATAGAAAACAGTAAGATCAACCGAACCTTTACTTATGAGAAGTCAAACGATTTGCTAAGACAACCACAAAGAAACCGGAATAAATTAACATATAACAACAGAACAATAGAATAGGAGATAGGAAATACAACTAACCGTACCTTTGTTCGTGAGAAGCTCAACGATTGGCTAAGATAATACAAACAATCTGATTGGTTAATTATTGTATACAAACACCCGGCACAACAAACTCCATGCATGTAAGCCTGAAGATTCCCCCCGAGGATTACACTTGGGAACTTCTGTGTAGCTTAATTCCCATACATATATTTTCCTAACTTACTACCAAGCTCTACATAGGTATCGAGCACTGTTGAAGTAAATACTGAAAATTGACACATAAAAATGATATCCCCTTATATATATATATATATATATATATATATATATATTTATTTATTTATTCTGGTACAGAAAAATTAGTACAACATTCGTACCGTCGGTTTCAAGCACGGAAGGTCTTACCCATCCGGCTCTCTTCAGCTTCTGTTGTCATCTCAGAGATGACAACAGAAGCTGAAGAGAGCCGGATGGGTAAGACCTTCCGTGCTTGAAACCGACGGTACGAATGTTGTACTAATTTTTCTGTACCAGAGTAAATAAATATTATGCTCTTAATTTTTAACTTTAATTCTTAATTAATCGAGCACTCTGCTGGGATTTTTCCTACCATTTTACAAAGAAGTATATATATATATATATATATATATATATATATATATATATATATATATATATATATATATATATATATATATATATAACTTAGTCAAAAGTCCCCCCTCCAGGCGGCAATTACTGACGTAGTAATCCTCTTTACAGACACCAAAGAAGTAATTTTAATTTACATTTTAGAAATTTAGAAGACATTTTTAAAAATGATGATTGCCGTAGTGTTATTCCAATATGGGGGGAATATACTGTGCATGAACATCGTAAAACTATTTATTTTTGTAGAAAAAACACACAACACATCGTCACTCTATGTGGTCGTTAAGATATTCAACGTCGATAAATTGTATTTTTTTCAGCATAATAATTAAAATGAATTCCTCATTAAAACCGGTTATATAATGAAATGAATAAACACAAGGGTGGAACGTACATAGGTCAAATACTCCACTTTTATACTCCACTGAGTAATTCGAAATCGGTACTTTGTACGTTTCACCTTTATTATAAAAGGAAGAAAAATACGTAAAGAGTATTAAAAGAAAAAAATTGTAATTCAAAATGATTAAAGGGGGTTTATTTCTTTTCTCTGACAAATCATAATAATCATGATATCATCATCACAATCACCATCATCATAAACATCATTATTATTAGTACCAACATAGTAACTCCTTGTTAATTAGTGTTTATGTTCTCTGTCAGTATAGAATAATTCCTTTTAGACCGAGCCAATTGAAATTTTTGGTCTAATTCACAGTGCCCATTTTTGAAGTAGCTAGATTCACCCCACGTTTAATATTGACATGATGCCTTACTCTGCACTCGTCGGAGGAAGTAAATAGGAATAGGAACAACAACAACAACCACAAAAATCACACCAACAACAAATTTATTTAAAATATATAAAAGCATCTATTTAATTATTAACAGATTAGAAAATATTAAATAATTAGAAACTTAAAAATAAATAAATATGCAAATGAGAGGCTGAGAGGATGATACCATTATAAACGAACAACATACACTGACCCCTGAAAAGAGGGGTTAATGCCTGGGAGGATGATATCATGGCAACAGAATAGATAGTACACTATCCCCCCCCCCACACACACACACACAGAAACTGGTAATCCTGAGGAAATGGTATCGTGAGGAACGAATTATACTGTACGGCCTTCCACTGAAGAAGAGGTAATGCCTGGCAGAAATGTATCATGACGAATGAAAATACATTACATAGAATTAAATAATCATTAACCGTTTTAATGTCAATATAGTTAGATTAAGTGGTAAACAACTTTGCATTTATTTATTTAGATAACATTAAAAACAATGGCAAGTTTCATTGCCAACATGAAACACTTAAATTAAAATAAGCTAGAAAATATGCTCCCCATCTTTATAAACAAAGATGTATATGCTGGCTAATGAAGAACGATAACTTTCATAATTGTCTAGTTAATAAATACATGTTTATTATAAACTTGAGTAATCGTTCTTCCTTAGCTAGTATTATGGTGAACGAACATATGCTACACTGCCCCTTCCCCTGACAAACGGTACTATCATGATGAACGAACACTACTTCCCTCCACCCAAAAAAGGTGAAGTCCTTCTTGCGTAGACGGTCTTATGAGGACAGAACCGATACTACACCCCCCTCCTTTAAAAGCTATTTTGACTAAATCGAGTCGTGTGGATTTTTCATTCTGGTAGAATTCCCCCTACACACCCTTTAAAACGGAGGAGTTAATTCCTTGGAGGACAGTCTTATGAAAACAGAACGCATACGACACTACACCGCCCATTAAAAATATTCCAATGTAATCATTTTTTTGGTTTAGTTTTTTTAAAGTAAAAAATGCCTAGTCACCAAAAAAATATGTTTATGGTTCCGTGACCTTTTGGCAAATATCAAAGTGTAGTATATGTTCGACATTTCACCAATATTTAACACTTTTATTAAAGTGTCAAATATTGCCGAATGTAAATTATCTCACTTGAAATTGAAATCCTAAACGCTTAATTATTTTTAATAAAATCTCTTTATATTATTTTTATTCATAATTATGATAATAGTACTATCGATAAAAAACGGTTGCGTATGTAGAAGTAAATTTGACAATACAAAGTAGAAAGGTATATTACATTAATGTATTTAAAACTTTTACAAAAATGAATATGCAAATAAAAGAAATCTAGATTTGTTTGAGTGACTAGGAGATGCATATATCTAGAGTAGTTCAATATATTCTTATATCATTAGAATTAAATACTCCTAAAGTGTGTTGATGTTAATATAGTTAGGATAGATGGAAAAAACTTTCGCATGTATTCATTTACATAAATATATATATTTACTTACAGTCGAAGTTCTAAGAAATGAAAGGGCCCCTTCCTGGAGCTAACACTTGATTTTTCAATGGGATACATAGATATTTGAGTGTTCAGTTAAAGTTCTCTTTTACTTCTCAAACGCCGAACTAGTATAGAAGTTATGAACATCAATTTTCCTCTCCCCAATTGGCCACTATCTCATAGTATATCCTTCTTGTGGTCTCTTTGTCTTACCGGATTCCAGGACAAGAATTCATCTACTATGGTGTAACTATACATAGGGGATCTTATTATGGATTTATATACCATTTTATTTTGAATATCATGTCAGTGTTTACTTGTAGGTTGTCCTGACAAACCCCTGCACACTGAGGCCGTAGACACTCACGGAGAGTTTTATTTACTCCTCTCCAGGAGTTAGGCACAAGGGCAGTGTTATCTTACTCCCACAAGTAAGATGTGACCCAAGATCGGGTCGAGAAAGTGGGGTTTGAAAAGCCAGCGCTCGAGAGGTGAGCACTCTGGCCATTTAAAAATTGCCTGGGCAGCCCCGTCGGCATTCCCCGGTAGGGGCGCCTCAGACAGTAAGCAATAAACTTACTCCTCCCCAAAGAGGGGGGGGGCAAAGCCTGGTTGAGTGCACCTCCTAGAACTGCACAGGACAGGCGTGCAGTATCCATCGGAACAGATACTACACTTTGATCTTGGCCAAAAGGCCAAGAAGTGGAGAAGGAATTCAATTGAACCCCATGGATATAGATGTAGATGTAAGAGGTGTTTATGCTTTAACAATTTTACATTATGTTAAGAAAATTAAATAGAAGTTGTGTACTCCAAAAAATGGTAAGATATTCAAAGTAATAAATATAGTCGTGTTCAAATAGTTGTTAACCTAGTAATTACTTTTGACTACTTGGAAATATGTTGCTTTCTGGTACTCGTTATTATACGCGCTTATATGTTGTCTCGTAATCGTATAGCTGTGTTGAATTTTCAAATTACATTCGCCTTTTAAGGTACATCAACGCATTTTTGATTAAAATCTTACCAGTTTCTAATGGGTATTAATGCCAACTATGGGATTGACAAAACTTAGTTTAAAACCATCTGGATCGATTTACTTCAGTTAGAATATAATACAATTCTGGAATAAATTAAATCACTGATATTTAATTTAAATAACAATTCGTATCATTTAAAATACTTTCTTTCTTTATTTTCGGCATTTACAAAAGCTCGATAATTTCAGATACGCTGTTTAACTGTAAATCCTAGTAAAATATTCAATATTAAAAAGATATAACGATAAATGTAATTGATAGATAATATGTTTGTAAATTGAACATGTCTTTTAAAAATGTGTTTTGTAGAAAGTTGCGCGGATATTATTTAAAAAATACAAAACATGCATTCTAAATATTAACAGTGAACTGTTTGGTACTATTTATGGTAATTACATCAGCATCAAATAAAGAGTTCGAATTCAACACGCGATAAATCCAAGTTGTTTAAATTGAGACCTTAATCGATAAAAGAACGAATATATAAAATATAGGCTTCGAATATAAGCTTATTTTAATTGAAAGAACAAATTATTCCTGTATTATATTAAGTAAAACGTAATTTGAGTGGGTGGTCGAGTTTTGAAATGAAACCCTTTTTATAGTGCTAGTTTCGCAATTTCTAAAATGGCGTTTATCGCGTTTTGCATTCCAACTCTTTAAATGTTTACTGAGATTAAAAACAATTGTCTATCATTCTATGTTCGAACGGCTGCTGTTAGCTCGATTAAATTCATTTTGCTTTTACTTACGGCAATAAATAATAGTCGAGCCGATATGAATCTTCGGATTGTAAAGTACCCAAATTTTAATAAATAATACTTTTGAAGTTTCCATAAATCCAGAACATATTTTTGTAATCTCTACGTTCAATTACTTTATGGTTCTTTCAAATAATTAACAATATAAACATTTTCTTTTTTTATATTCTACGTGGGTTATTTTCTGTTTTGTTCCATAAAATTCCTCTGAATGAAGAAACAGTTTCCGGAAGAGCACCACAGTAATTCGAGGTATCTAGTATATACCGCATATTCCTGAACTAATAAAGCAAAGCAAAGACGCCATCTTGTTTCTCCCTCCGCCCTTCCCTGAGTGTTTCTCTCAAGAGACTTCACCTGGCTTTCCAAAAAAGCGTATCTCCGCAGAACCGTTTCATGTTCCGTTTCTAGGTCGATATATTTCGGAAGATCATAGATAAAAGTACGCAGAAAAGATGATAAAAAAGAGACTATTTGTTTTAAGATCTTTCTTGATTGTCCGTTACACTGTGCGTTTAAGTTTACTCATTTCACGATATTTAATGACCTTCTCTAAGTAGTTGTTTTTTACTTCCTCCCCATAAAAACAAGATATGGCAAAAGGCTGATCTGAAGTAGGGCCCACTGCACCATCACACGCCCGTACTTGTCATAGTACGCACAAGGATCAAACAAGTTTTCGTGTAGGAAGAGGAAAAAACAGTTTCCTCTTTATTCAAGGTAAAATAAGTGTGTGCTTGTTATAAACGTCGATGTGGGCATCAATAACCCCGCAGTTAGAAAGAATTTTACAACTACAGAATAACATTTATAATTAACACTCTAGTAGATTATATTATTTTTATATACCAAATATAATAAAGTAGAAAAATCCATGTATTGAGACAGGTAAAATTAATTCCCAAACAAGAACAGTTTCGTACCAATTGTATGTCATCTTATGAAAACAACCATCAATATATAATGGTATTAAACATTATGCTTTGAATCCTTATTCCAATTTGGATACAAACTCCATTACATGATTTTGATTCGAGAAACTATTTGAAATTTAAACTAAAGTAGCCTTCAGACGGAATTGAAATTAAGATAATCATGCTTCATTAGATTCTAATATCTATGGATAAATTTCAATGCAAATCTGAAATGCTTGAATTTTTAAATAAGAGGTATTAAGAATTTACGCCACCTGCAACCTTTTAAAATACCGCCCAAACTAAAATTAGGATAATATTTACTTAATGATGTCTCATACCCATCAGTAATGTTTCAAAAAAAGCGTAAGGGTCTCTATTGTTATATAGGGCTTCCACCTTTTGTTTACTCACATTTTCATAAACCTAAATTAAATTAATATTGCTGACATTAAGAAACTTTATGCCAAACAGCTTTGTTTCAAAATTCATAATCATTGATTCATTAATTTAGGAGAGAATGTTTAACATACAAATATACAAATATATAAATATATGCAGATACCTACATTTGTATGAGCGATATATCTAATAAAATAACTTACAAAAGCGGGTTCAAATTAGTAAATTTTCTGCATAGAATATTCTTTGAAGGAAGAGGAATAACGTGTAAACATAGAACATAAACCTATTGTTTCACTTGTATTTAAATTATTTCGCTTTTATTATGCATTAGATGTTGATACAAAAAGTCTCCACTTACTAAGGCCAAATGCCACTCAAGAATAAGAGTTATCGAGATTGTCAGCTATATGTTGAGCAATACTATGAAAGGAGTACAAACGGATGGTAGTGCAGACCAAATTTGATTACTTAAGGGGTCGGTTTGATACGTAATTGTTGACATTTATACTTGAAGACGTACATGCTGTAGTCAGCAGGGAGGTAGTCCCATGGTATGTTTTTCACACTTATGCGATATTATTGAAAATAAACTCCGTTCATAGAAGTTCCGTTTGTCTTTAATGTACACATAAAAAGAAAGATAGCTTCTTTGTCGTGATAGTAGCTTGAGGTGTTGGTGTATTTTTTCACAGGGAGAACCTAAGATTCGAGCTAAGTCGAGAACCTACAATGAAAAAAACAATAGATAGTGGAAGAAAGATTTCTCTTAGCAGTCTCCCTACCCAGATTTGGTAGCTCCTACTCGGTGTTTAACTTTTTTAAATTATGTTGTTGTTGTTTTTTTAACTATGTTTAAAATATCTATTTTTACAGTAAAACGTACTCATTAAGGTATAGTGTTATTATGAAACTATTTCAAACACATTATTATAGAGTATGACAGATAATAGTAGTGTAGTGCTTCTGTTGTTTAATCGTTATCTATGAAATTATTCGATGCAATTAGCTTCCAAAACACTTTCAGTAAAGAGCGACTGCATGCAATATTCTGCATATTTATAAATTAGAAAATTACTGAAAAAACAACACTGTTTTATTGCCAGTAAAAACAATAACAAAACTACGTAAGTTTATAGACAGTAAAAAAATCGTACATATTTGGGGAAGGCGTCATAGTCGGATAGTAAAGCATCAGGGTATGGCCATTTATATCGACAGTTCGATCCTTGTCCAGGGTAGGCATGCTGATTACGGCTGACAGCCAGAAATATGTGTTCATGGATTTCCTTTATGTACGTAAATTAATATATATATATATATATATATATATATATATATATATATATATATATATATATATATAACTAGCATGTATATCTACATGGTGATATAAATATGTATATATCATCTTTTTAATACAGAGGCACTCCCTTCAAATTAAATAAATACAATTCTCACTCAAGAATGCATATGAACACATGCAGAATTATCCAAGCATACACATACATACATCACTTACATGTATACTAGCAAGTACTCATACAAGCACTCTCTTATACACACAGTCTTACACATCGAAATGCACAATGCTAACAACAGAGATACTCACTTCTGCACGCTTACTCACACTAAGTCTCACATTCATACACACACCTACACGTGGAGTGATTAGGAATATGCACGAATACCTTACATACGTTTTTCACTGAAGCACGCACACACACGCTCTGCTTTACATACACACATAAACATCAATACATACATTTAGGAACAAAGGCTGCACTTACACACTTTCTCTCCCACACACATACACCGGCTTACGTACACACATAAACTAAAAAATGCAATGACATTGCTTAAAATGTCTTTATTAGAAAGCCTTCGGCAAAATTTTATATTTCGAAATCGGATTTAACTTTCACGCATTTTTAGGAACTCTGCTTAAAAATATTCGGTAAAACAATCGTAAAAGAAATTGGAGAAATAATTCTCAGCTAACATTGAACGTTTGTGACGACTGTTAACCTTGACATTTGGAGGTGTTTTTTAAAAATTATTTGCCTGATGATGATTGGTGTGCCGTATTGAATCGGCAAGCCGAGTTCATATGCCACCATATTTATTCTGATCATTAAGTACTAATACTTATCGAAAAGGTATGAACCCTTTTATTTTTTCTATCCATATATGTAAGTGAAGTAAGACTGAGAGAAAGTAAGAAGCCTCTCCCAACGAGCAGAACACATATAGGAAAAGTTTCACACATGACTCGAGCGGACTTACACTTACAGCAGAGAGTTATTCCATCACTTATCCGATCAGATCGAGCCTCAAATGCTTACTATATGACAAAAGAAAGTGGTTGTTTAATGTCTCTATTGACTCGAGTTTCATTCGAGTAATATCAATATTTTGCCTAGTAAAGTCTAGTGTTGGCTAGTAAAGCATGTGCAATGTCATGCCAATACCCAATTCTTTTTGCACGATTCCACGATTCACAGCAAATTTAGTAAGCGATTCTTAAACTGTTGCCGGTTATAAGAACATAACTTTATTCATACCCTCGAATGGAGCAAAATTCTTGTAGGCCCTCGTATATTGTGAATGTTAACCAATCTAATTACTGGTCAAATTCAAATGCCATAACGATGGAGTTCTGATCAGAATCGATGTACCAACGTAATGCAATAGTTCCAACTAAAGGTTTAATTTGTATTCAATTAATCTTTTAGGAGTTATTTAAAACGGAAGTATGAAACATATAACAGGTTTTGTTTTAAATTGCAAAATTATATATATATATATATATATATATATATATATATACATATATATATATATATATATATATATATATATATATATATATGTGTGTGTGTGTGTGTGTGTGTGTATATATATATACATAGTCTCACCTACCGGTAGAACAGTAATGAATGAACTAATCCGTTACACTTCAGCGTAAAAAGTCCTCTAATTTACCACACGGTTGAATCTGTAAAAGATGAAAAACGTGTCAGTATATAAATGTAATTTATATATTTATATACATATGATAATATATATATATATATATATATATATATATATATATATATATATATATATATATATATATATATATATATATCAATGATAAATACACTTTAGCATTTAATAAAAGAAATATTTATACTAATGGTTCTTTTTAAGATAAATAAATCTTACTTGTTGAGAAGTGTCTGAAATTATAAAACTCTAGGGTCGTTAAGCTATTGAGAAAAGCTTACACGCTAGCGTGTTTACGCACTCTTTTATCTCGGAACGTTTGCACCCCGCAGCTGGCTTTAAATGTACCTTAATTTCAGTATAGTTTGTGGTGATTTCCATTTGCCTAATGGATCGAATTGTAGTATTGTGATTCTCTTTTGAATCTACGAACTGCGTTTGGACCCGTCTGACAGCCTGGACCACACCCTTTTTGCACTGATGAGAGCGTAACTCCAAAACAACGAAGTTAGTAGGTAAACACACTTTAATTTTTAATCAAAACATTCGTAGTATATATATATATATATATATATATATATATATATATGCAGGAGATGGACGAGAAATAGCATACACTTTCCATAGAAATAACCTATCAAATATTCAGAGATAACTCGGAAAACGAGGCGAATCACGGCAATCTCTTTTATAAATATACATTTCAAAATATATGGCACACAAATAATAAAATGATAAAAAATGTATTTTATTAAGACTTTAGTGAAGTTTTATTAATTATCAATTCTTTATGAATTTATTAATATATTTATGTGTATTTATATTTGCGGTGCTTCTGAGTTAAAATAAACATCTACTATGTGTTTGACGATTAATGCAGATATGAAGTCTGGTATATAGAATCCTATTAAATATGCGTGACAATATTTTATCTGAGTATAAGTCATTGATGCTATAATAATTATCTTAGAGGTTAGTTTAATCATGTGATATAAAAAGAAAAGATGTAAAATGATAGACCATTCGCATTTTTAATGTCAGTAGACAATAATAAAAACATAGGGTCCTTTTCAATAAGTGTTTATGAACGGGCACGTTTCCTCTGAGCCTAACAGGTGACAACTCATAGCTAAACATACATGCATTTTAATTCCTAATAGATACTGTCCTCAACTGCCTGAGATCTCTCTGTAAAGACGTTTGTCAGGATAACCTGACATGAGGACACTTCCTCCTACATGTAACCCTGACCAAATATTGAAAGTAACATAGTGTTCGACGTCCAAATAAGATCCCTTCAGTATGGCTAACCCACACCTGCTGATATAAGGGATAATACACTTTTCACAAGTAATGTTACCTCAAGTAACAGCAAGAAGCTGGATACTCAACTAGACTAAATGAATCCTTCTCTTGGAATCCGGTAGGACGAAGAGACCACACGAATAATATACAGTCACATTATATACTGGCCAATTGGCAAGAGGAAAATTAATGTTCTTCACTTCTTTACAAACTCAACGTTTGACAGAGAATGAGCACTTTTTATGGAATATTCTAATAGTAATGTATTTTATATAGAGATCAAGTGTATACCCTAGTAAGGGGCCCCTTAGTGTCTGAGAACTTCGACTGAAGAAAAATGAAACACAAAATATTGAATGAAATAATTGATATGCCAGGTAATAAGTGTTGTCAATTATCTTTATGTATGTACCAGCTATCCTGTGTAGCGTCTTTAGTGGTTTTATTAAACGGGTATTAACCTGTTTAGGTTTCTTGAATACAATAATGATCTTGTATTGGTTTAAGTTATTAAACTATTATAGCTGTCATTGGTGTGTGTGTGTTAATCGGATAGCTGTTTTAGCTAGTACGTGTATTATCTAGTACAAGTATGAGCTGTAAAGATATCGGACTTAAGGACAGGGAATATTATAGACAATATAACAAACTGGCCAACTTGTTTGGGAATCAGCATCGTTGAAACGGAAACAGAGATACAGAAAATAGAAATGGACGTCATAGATGAACCAGGGAAGTCTTGAATGAGTAAACTGTCATGAGTCTCGAATAAAAACATCGGGAAAAAGGCGTGTTATGTGATAACGAATATGTAATGTGAACAATGTACGCTTAATAATCTCGCTCTCTATTTTTGTCTATGATAATATCACAATAATAAAAAAAATAAACAACATGATGCGGTCAATCCACTTATTAATCACACAACTATAATGTAATGCACCGTTGTGCCACTTAATAGACACGTTGTTGTCTCGATATTATCATTGTGAGGTATTTTTCTAGACTTTACAGAGAAAGAGGTGCCCTATTTTAGCTTTTCCGCTCTCCGATTTCGATAAGAAACGTGTGAAGAGACAAGATCCACGTAACAAAAGATTACCTCTCGTCTATTAATTGTCGAGGTGTGGCACGGTCAATTTTTAATAATATAATTTACGACTACATAATCATGTTCAATAGGTAAGTATACATATTGTATTTAACTCATCAACGTCAACCTGAGAGTGGTCCTGTGACTGATATCAACTAAGTTGTGTTAACACACTCTCTGAAACTGCCCAATAAGATGATCACTACCTTATGCAGCTGTATTTCATATTCAGGATATATTTCATTTTCTTGATATATTTAACTCTAGCCTAGTAGTAGTAATATTTGTCGTAGTTGTAGTAATTTTAGTGGTATGGGCAATTATAGGAGTCCTAATAGCGTGATGGTAGTACCAGTAGTAGTTTTAGTGTGTGTAATTGTGTTATTTAGATTTATAGCTATAATGTCATTAGTACTTTCTTTACAAATCATTTTAATAACATTACCATCCTTATTATAATTAATAGTAGTATAATACTAGGTATATTATCATTTTCACCCGTGTCTGAAATCCGATGCAGACCAATGGTGCTTATTGTCAAATTTTGATGCAATTCTTCTTAATTGTTTTAGAGGTTGTAAATAAGCAGCCACACCATCATACTGACGAAATGCTCAATTATGATGTAGATTAGGCACAGATTGTCTACACAAAAAAACAAACATGCTCTTTTCAACAATCAGTATGTCGGCATAAGCGCAATTCCGTGAACATTGCACCACATTCAAGAGGAAAAGCTTTACATTTGATAGCGTAATCGAGAATTAATGCGAAATTGTCCTTAAAGCCGATCAAAATATGAGACTCTCCTGAGTAATAAACGGATTCTGAGTGGGGAATTAATTGTATTTAAAATCCAAAAATAAAATTGAAAGATACAAGAGAACAGCTTTAAATTAAAAAAAACAAAACAAAACCAACACAAAATCAACTAAAAAACTAGTTATTGGCATTTAAATGAATACTTTGTTAAAAAAAAAGAGAATAACGGTTGAATGTTTTAACCGGAGTGAATATTTTAAAAAGGGGAATGGCCTTTTAGTCCGCGGATTCTTCTTGAGATTTAAAAAATTAAAATAAAAAATAAAAAAAGGATTAAAATGAAGAGAAAAATGTGTGGAAGACATTTTGACAAGCTGTCAGTTCATTGAAAAAAAGAAACAAGAATCTGTTTCGTCATTCGTTTTAATAGTAAATGTAAAAGACGAAAAACGAAACGAGGAAACAACAACAAAAAATGGGAAAGGATGAAAATGTAGAAGTTGGAAATATTTCACAATCTGGAATTTAAACTGAAACAAAATATAAATTATATAAAAGACGGACATAAAAGAAATCTAACAATAAGAAGTAGAATATATTAATTACTAAAATAAAATAAAATAAACACCCAGATTGAAAGGCACGCAGAGACAGTTTAAATCATATAAAGCTAGCTTTACATACCTGCAGTTACCCGGGAGTCGTTTTACTTCTATTTTGTCAAACTCTTATTATAACATACTAAAGTATCCTCTTATTGTTTCCTTGTAATGAGAATTTAAAGTAACTAATTATTGTCATAAAAGTATTAATTGAAGTACACCCTTACAAAAATACAATATTGTTTAGCTAATGTAGTCTTACGCATAAGCAGTCTAATTCATAATATTAGTAGACGTTGATTGCTTACAAAACATTCAACATGAGAATTTGCTAAGAATTAATAGTTTCTATTGAACGGTTTAAACGCTATGCAATCTTTTCAAAACGCCACAATCAGAAAGTTATCCAGTTTTTTTCAACTATTACCACATGATTTAAATGTATGTTTTTCTTAAAGAAGCAAACGACAATGATTTCTTATTAATTTTATGTCGTAATTAAATACATTTTTTTGTTCAATATTATTGTTTAAATGTTTGTTCTTGCCTGTATTATTATTCTAGAGACGAGAAACACACATACACAGACATATGAGATGCGGTCACACACTATTATGAATATAGAAATGTATGATAATACAACAGTCAGGCTTGCTCCATGTAAGATGAACAGTTTTGTTTATATAAATTATGAAAAACCGATCCATAATCGACGTTCATTGTTTAACAAAAGAACATGTTTATTTCCGCGAAAACAATGATATTAGTGCTCTTAAAATAGGGGGTATATTACTATGTTGCTGAATATATGAAATGTAACGAACAGTTTATTATCAGGTGTGTAAGAGGTGCCTAAGATATTGAAACAATGGCAGAAAAATCGAAATTAAAAATAGAAAATAAAGAATTTTAATATTGTAGCAGGGCTGAAATTACTTATATATATATATATATATATATATATGTATCTATAAATACCGATATTAGTTTAAAATAAATAATATTAGATTACTTTTATACACATACGCCAGCATTTAAAGCTTTTAATCTCATCAGTGTAGGAAATAATAATATTAGATGGTAGCAAGGGTCGAACCTTGCTACAGAATACACCTAGACTTCGCAAGCAATATATATATATATATATATATATATATATATATATATATATATATATATATATATATATATATATATATATATATATATATATATATATATATATATATATATATATATATATATATATATATATATATATATATATATATATATATATATATATATATATATATATATATATATATATAATGCTAGTAACTACGTATTAGTCTATTACTATTCAGAATACCAACCTTTGCCCAGAAACAATTTATTCAGTATCGAGAAATATGAAATACAGTTGAGTGAAATGTTATAAGTTACTTTTGGATCTTTCCATATGATTCAATTGTTCGAAATATATTAAATGTTACGTTTAAGACATAATACAGAAACAGGTCTCAGAATAACATTTCTTAAACGCAATAAAATAAATCCATATAACAAGTTAGATTTAAAATTAATAAATCATATAACGCACAATTATAATTGATTTTATTTCTACACTAATACACACAAAAATAATTATAAACTATACCCAGTTAGCAAAATTATTTCTTATAATTACAATATATGCCCATTAAATGTAATTATCATTTTAAATAAATAAAATGCAAAAGGAGAAACATTGCAATATAGACAAAACGCCAGACTAGTAAAATTTGCGTATAAATATGCCTGACATTAATAACAATTTCATGTGTGTGCGCATATGTGATTTGATACAAGAGTACGTATACATGAAAGATGACTTCGCATATATATATATATATATATATATATATATATATATATATATATATATATATATGTATATCGATCATAGAGGAAAAGAAAATCTATATGTCTTCATCCATATAGTTATTTACTACTCCAAAATGGAATGTATTCGTCTTGTAAGACCGTTGTTGACGAATATCAAACATACACATGCCCAAAGATTTCGCGTTATAATTCGCAGGTTTGATCTGACTTTATCTTTAAAACGTTGGTAATTGCTTAGAGACCCAACCCCGCCCAAAGATTTCGCGTTATAATTCGCAGGCTTGATCTGACTTTATCTTTATAACGTTGGTAATTGCTTAGAGACCCAACCCCGCCCAAAGATTTCGCGTTATAATTCGCAGGCTTGATCTGACTTTATCTTTATAACGTTGGTAATTGCTTAGAGACCCAACCCCGCCCAAAGATTTCGCGTTATAATTCGCAGGCTGAATCTGACTTTATCTTTATAACGTTGGTAATTGCTTAGAGACCCAACCCCGCCCAAAGATTTCGCGTTATAATTCGCAGGCTTGATCTGACTTTATCTTTATAACGTTGGTAATTGCTTAGAGACCCAACCCCGCCCAAAGATTTCGCGTTATAATTCGCAGGCTTGATCTGACTTTATCTTTATAACGTTGGTAATTGCTTAGAGACCCAACCCCGCCCAAAGATTTCGCGTTATAATTCGCAGGCTTGATCTGACTTTATCTTTATAACGTTGGTAATTGCTTAGAGACCCAACCCCGCCCAAAGATTTCGCGTTATAATTCGCAGGCTTGATCTGACTTTATCTTTATAACGTTGGTAATTGCTTAGAGACCCAACCCCGCCCAAAGATTTCGCGTTATAATTCGCAGGCTTGATCTGACTTTATCTTTATAACGTTGGTAATTGCTTAGAGACCCAACCCCGCCCAAAGATTTCGCGTTATAATTCGCAGGCTTGATCTGACTTTATCTTTATAACGTTGGTAATTGCTTAGAGACCCAACCCCGCCCAAAGATTTCGCGTTATAATTCGCAGGCTTAATCTGACTTTATCTTTATAACGTTGGTAATTGCTTGGAGACCCAACCCCGCCCAGTGATTTCGCGTTATAATTCGCAGGCTTGATCTGACTTTATCTTTATAACGTTGGTAATTGCTTAGAGACCCAACCCCTCTTAAAGATTTCGCATTATAATTCGCAGGCTTGATCTGACTTTATCTTTATAACGTTGGTAACTGCTTAGAGACCCAACCCCGCCCAAAGATTTCGCGTTATAATTCGCAGGCTTGATCTGACTTTATCTTTATAACGTTGGTAATTGCTTAGAGACCCAACCCCGCCCAAAGATTTCGCGTTATAATTCGCAGGCTTGATCTGACTTTATCTTTATAACGTTGGTAATTGCTTAGAGACCCAACCCCGCCCAAAGATTTCGCGTTATAATTCGCAGGCTTGATCTGACTTTATCTTTATAACGTTGGTAATTGCTTAAGGACCCAACCCCGCCCAAAGATTTCGCGTTATAATTCGCAGGCTTGATCTGACTTTATCTTTATAACGTTGGTAATTGCTTAGAGACCCAACCCCGCCCAAAGATTTCGCGTTATAATTCGCAGGCTTGATCTGACTTTATCTTTATAACGTTGGTAATTGCTTAGAGACCCAACCCCGCCCAAAGATTATGAAAAACACATTTGAAATTCGTATGATTGAAATTGATTAACAACAGAAAATTGACGACAAAAGTGTATTAATGTTAAAAAAATAATTTTACAAATTTACATAATAAAACATTACTCCGTTATATTTCAAATTAACTACATCCTATCTGATCATGCTTCTTCAAATTTTTCTGAGGAAGTGTGTATTGCCATCTCCAATTTCCTACAAAGAACCTCAATAATCTGAGCAGATTTCAAGCTGCATCTTAAACATGTCTGTAAATTTGCAGCCAAAATATTTTCATGGATATTGCTACTAAATAAATATATCGCACAGCTTGTTATTAAACATTTTTATATAAACATATAAAGAAATTACTAGCTAAACTTGTTATTAAAAAACCTGCATCGCAATCAATATATATATATATATATATATATATATATATATATATATATATATATATATATATATATGTAAATAGATAAAAAAGAAAGGATGAAAAATAAAATATTGTTTTTATTTATTATTTTGATTTTAATAAAAATATCTGCATCTAACACATGGTTTTTGAAGGCATTTGCGTCTTTCTGGACGTTTTTAATTTTTGAGATGCTTAAAAAAGTGAACTTTTAAAAATTTATATTTACACGGACCATGCGCGATTTAAGTGTAAATTTAACAAAGACATTTACACCGTTAAGTCCACACAAGATCGGGCGTCACTTCTACAAGACACGGAAGGAGTGTTACGAAAACAAATACGGTTAATACCTTTTATTTGTCTAAAGCCCTGACGAGCCGTGTTGTATCAAGCGAAATTAATAAATAAAAATGGCAAGATGAATAAATATATATATTTCGATTTTTTTTTAAATAAAAATATCTGCATCTAACACATGGTTTTTGAAGGCATTTTGCCTCTTTCTTGAAGTTAAAAATTTTAAAGATGCTGAAGAAAATTTATTTTCCCAAATTTATATATATATATATATATATATATATATATATATATATATATATATACATGATTAGATGAATGGATAAAAATAATCCAACGGTATGAATTGAGAAACAAACAATGGAAGACCTAAGAATTCAACGTTTCTATAAACTGTTGGGTGGGCTTCTTCAAGAGCAAAACAATGTTTAAAGCAGTAAAAACGAGAATTTCTGTAGATATACTACAGATATTCTCATTATCTGACGCTTTTAGCGTTTGTTCGCTATTGAAAAAGCCCACACAGCAGTTATGCGAAACATTGAATTTGTAGGTCTGTTGTTGTTGTTTTTTCAATCCATGTATATATACATATATATATATATATATATATATATATATATATATATATATATATATATATATAGTTCTATTTCACATCTGTTGTTTGTAACCATTTCAAAGTTTGATGGTTAGTTTGTATGCCTTTAGAATGAATGTTTCTTAATTTTTATAAATACTTAAAAATTACATTTTAATAAACCTACACAGTTTCAAGTTCGCGTCAATTATATGTAATTTGACTTGTACGTATATAAGTACTTCCGATGTTTTCTGGATAATTACTTACCGAAAATGAAATCGAGTCGGTGTGCGTATTACAATCTTTGTCTAGCTTTTCTTCGTTCTAATACCCGCGGGTAATACAAAGACAGCTTTCGTTAGTATTTGCTGAAGCACTTGAAACTTTGAAAAAAAATACCTCAGATCGCATAATATTTTATGTTTTTATTATTAATTACAAGATCTATTTACGAAAAAAACTATTATCAGGAAGCTGGGGGAAATATAAAAAAAATTACGATACAATCGGCATCGTATGAGCTCAAAACAAAGTTAGTATGTAAGTTGCCCTAAACTACGCCTTAAGACAGGACGCCGCATAACGTTACCCATTGTCGGGAAAGACGTTGTTTCGTGGTTTATATTGTATTGATGTGAACCAGACCGAATTTAAACCAAATATATGTGAATTCCTTTTACTCAACATTAATAAAAGAAAGATATCTCCAATTTCTGTTAAATTGGATCAATAGGTATAAACTTTAATTAAGAAATATTCCTGAAATTTCATTTTTTAAAAGGCTTTTAGTGTACATAATATGTTCATGACGTCACAAAAAGTATAATATTTCAGATTGGCATAAAATCTAATCTATAATCATAAGGCACACATTAAGACAACATTCTCTGGGTTTTTTAGACCGTATCTGACAGCAAAATCATGCCATGGATGTTGGCCACACTTGGAAAAAGGATTGGAATACTCAATAAATCATAGGCTAAACGAATTAAACAAACACTTTTTTGATCAAACTAAACGTTATATATCTATATAATTTATTTCTTAAGTGATATACTGAGTCTACCACTGCTCTTACCATTCCCTGCCTTTCTTTATAGGACGATTTGTTTATGTTTACAAATTCAACCAGTTTCCGATATCACTTCTTCATTGGATCAACTTTATTTTCATGAAGCTTTCTTTTGGGATTGAAGGGGTGCAGATCTACAGAATGTTGTTAGTGGGAGTGCAACTCAAAGTGAAATCCTGTAGGATTGCCATTGTTGCAATAGACTTGTTAATACAGTGCATTGTCTTAATGCAGAAGCACTTTTTCTTCTTCATTTTTGGCCGTATTTTTGCGATTCATTTCTTCAAAAATGCTATATACTATTCGCCATACTGTTTAATTCTTTTCTCAATGTAATCGATCCACATAATATATTGTGGATCATAATAAAGGGGATAAAATGTTCTCTTATGAAGTTTGCGTCTCTGGTCGCTTTTTTAGTTCTGACCTGCTGCTTTCCACAAAATGCCGATTTTACAATCGCGTGAACTAGGTGATCTATAGTTCATGTATTGTCATCTATTCTGCTATCTCACACAGCTTAATTTTATTTTTATCGAAAATGAGTTTGTGGACTTTTTAAAATATTTACATGGGGAACTGTGGAATTTTGGCGAACTGAGCATTCACCATAATTTATATCTCTGCTACCGCGCTTAGTGTTAGTGTACCACATTTTAATTGTTGTTACAAGTCGGTACAACATTTACAATGATATTGCTATACTTGAACAGTATGTTTCCCATCAGAAACCAATGCTTAATCAACACAAGATTATTTCAATGTTTTAAACATTTACAAGAACATTACATACGTACATAACTGTCCTTTGTAAAATAATAATTTAATTTTTCTTAAATTTTACACGTGCTATTTTAAGAAGGGTTCTATCATTCATAACATTTCATATAGAGGTGTTTATAAGTGACGCTATGTGGATGCCAGGCGCGGTACTTACTGAGTGACATACGACTTAATAAAATTATATATTTATTATAATATACATAGAGAGGCATAAAAGTGTTCCAAAACTGTTTTTTTGGGGGGGATTTGCTTTGCTCCTTCTGTAGCAAATATATACATACATTTATGCAAACAGTGTTAAAAACAACAGAAATCGTCTGTTAAATTATACCTTTTTCATTTTTACAATTTTTCTGATGGTTATTTTTGTATTAAAATAAATAAATAAAAGAAATGTTCCATAGGTTTCACAGGTTTCACAAACGTTTTCGATTCTTCGTCAAATCATCCTCAGGTGTCAATAGCAAATGAAGAAAAAAGCTGGAGACAGAAGAGAAGTTTTAAAAGACGGCGGAGAAACGCGCATAGAAAGTGTTTTGCATTATTCCAGGAAGTCGTTGACGATTTAAAATGCAGCAACGCTGGATGGCATCACAGAACAAATTCGCATTACGTTACACATTTTTAAATGTTACTACCGGTTTCATATGTGATGTTATACATTTTAGGTTGTTGTGTTTTCATGGAGATAGATCGAGTATTTCTATTTTGTTAAATACATTTTAGAATGTATAATTTAGTCTTATTAACTAGAATTTGTTTTAAATCAGATTGAGGGCAGTTATGTTTTTGTAGATGTTTGTAAATTGAGCTAGAGTTTACAAAATGCATTGGGTGTCGGCGGGATAGGGTGGTGCTTGTAAAACCAATGTAGCTATTGGATTTATTTATCATTATTATGGGAGTTAATTTCTCCCAAAATGACATCTAAACGTATACATGACATTTGTTTTTTCTAGTGCTTTTTGAGTTGGGGAGGAGTTGATATACCCTAAATTTACAAATACTAACACACGGTGTGCATAAATCCCTATAATATCTCACTCCTCGAAATACAAAATAAAACCGTGCCCTGTTTAAAACATGAATAACATATCTTAATATATCCAAACAGCATATTAATAAAATACCTCCCTAATAATAAATATTAAGTTAAAATTAAATACCCCCGAAATCATCGGTCTAGACAGTCCCTTTGTAAACACGGGATTTCTCCCCCCAAAAAGCATTTTCAAGAAGACACCCCCGACGCATACACGGTTAAGGTTGTTTCCCCTGTGTTTTTATTATTTTAGTTTTTTTTTCGTTTTCTGAGGTGTTGAATATTTGGAACGTGTTAAATGAACTGTGTCTTAACAACAAACAATAATTAAACCCCAATTCGCTTCAAATTAACTGTAATGTATAGTTTTTAAATGAATTAATCTATATTAATTCTCGCAGAACGTACGATCGAGAACGTAATGGATTTCTTTTAAAAAATATCCGATACACTTTAATATATATATAAATATATATATATATATATATATATATATATATATATATATATATGTATATGTATATATGTGTATACATATATATATATGTATATATATATATATATATATATATATATATATATATATATATATATATATATATATATATATATACACATCAAGGGAATTAAAAGGTTAATTATCGTTCTTAAACACAATCTCATATTAGATAACAAAGTTTACACACACAAAGGTATCGATATATTTTCGTATAGTGCTATATAGCAATATTAAATAATTCGAAAGGACTGATCTAAACACATTGCGGCAATGTTCGGGTAAATGTAAATGTATACAGACATTTGAGATAAGAATACGGTACTGACGATCGAATTTAAAGTTATAGTACAGTCAAGTTTTATAATATTATTTACCGTTTAGTCAATTTATGACGTGGGAATTATAGATTCTTATAATGAGTTTATAGTGACCAATTATAATAGTGGGTTAATGCACTGATACAGTTAGTAATTGAACAATTTTGCTATTGATATGTACAGTTCAAATGTGTTAGAGTGTTATAGCTATATGCAAAATACATCGTACCCCAAGTAGGATGGATTATCTGTATTTAGAGTGCATTCGGTACTCGTTTATATGTTAATAATTACGAAAATCCAAAAACATATTTAGGACATACTTAACACAGCAGCTTTTACAAAACCGCTAAGTGTTACATTACGTAAAATCGAGGAAATTGTGGCAGATTTAACAGTATAGTAAACCAATATCGAAGACTTTATTCCAAATATGGTCATATGAAAGATACAGCAAATTGTATAGTACGATGTGTATCTTATCTTTAGAAGTAACTGTGTGTTCAACTCTATTTATTTCTCTTGTTTATGTATAATTTTTACAAGATTTACATTTTCAGTCTGCCATATTTTTAATTCTACTTTTTAAAAAAGGTTCCTATCCATGTAACTATTTTGCCTATACATATAAGTACACATGCTCATATATAGAGCATAGGACATGTAACCTATTTGAAACCAATGCACACATAATCAAATGACAATGTCCACATACACATAGGCACGGATATATATATATATATATATATATATATATATAACATCATATGAGCACACACCTATATAATGTTCTGTGCTAAAGTTCCATTCTTCAGAAATAGCGGATGCATTAGCAAATAAGAAAATAGAAAAAAAGGTGCATTGAAGGAATTTACCTTTCATTCCACGCGAGGTACATTACAATATACCGTTTATTCTCAGAGGTGGGTGGTCAGTTGCCCTAAATACCTAGTTTAATATATAGTCATTTCAGACATCAACGATTACTTCTTCTTCCGAGTTGCCTACGTTTTCTACCTGTGAGGTGGGTCACGAGGTGACAATTATCAGGGACGTATTCACATTGAGTGTGAAGAACCCATCGGCAAACGACACAAATGGAGTCTCCTAATGATTTCAGCCCGAAGTTACACTTTTTTTTCTTTTCTCGAACGGCGGCGAACTTTTTATTCATTTCTTATGCAGAAATGTAGACGACACTCGATCATTGTGTCCACATGGCTCTTTATTTTATTACTTACTGTAATACGTTCAACGTAAATAAAGAAAGACAAAGCCTTCCTTATATTCACAGTTGAAGTCATTCTTGTTCTGCTTGTGTTGTTCGCAAATTCCTTTTAACTGTGTAAATTCTAGGCAAATGTAATTCATGGTAAACTACGTCAATGAAATAAATAGTTTTAATGAGCCTACACTTTTTATGTTTGTTGAAGATAAAGGATAGATATACAGAGATCTGGAGACGCACAGACATTACTTTACATTAAATTCAACTAATTAATTAATTTCTGATTATTTTTCTAAAATATATATATACATATTTTTGATTATTATTGTTTCATGTCTATACGTATAATATTATAAGGTTATATGATATATTGTGCATAGATTTTAATTATTGACTTCTTAGTAGTAAAGTATGACATCTATTTATGGCAATTAAATTACACAGACGCGTCCGACTTTCATCAACGTATGAAATCAACAGGTCGGGTGCATGCGGTGTACGGCGAGGATAAACTGTGGGAGCCTATATGTAGCTTATATATATATATATATATATATATATATATATATATATATATATATATATATATATATATATATAAGGAGATTGTAGTTTGCTGGAAGCATTGCTGGTAGATGTAAGTGCAGATTAGTCGTCCGAGGCTATAGCAATGCGATGTGGTTGCCGTAAGATGGAAAAGTGAAACGAAATAAACGCAGGGAGAAAGTGAAACTCAAAACGATTTATTAATAATTTCAAAAAAACTGATTAAATACCAAATAGTAAATACTGTCCGGTAAGTATCTCATCTCATTTCTCATCTCATTTCTAGATATATTTTCGA
>OY744518.1:41934011-41956511 GCA_963556195.1 Sepiola atlantica
ATCATATAAACCCAATATTGTCACGTACTTGCATGACACTTTTTCTTATATTATCATCCTGAATAAGTTTTAAAAATAAAGACGAAACGTTGATGAATATATAAAAAAATACATCCTTTTTGTTTTTTCCTTTTGTATTTCCCATCACGTCGGATTACCTTCATCCTTCCTTTCTCATATATATATATATATATATATATATATATATATATATATATATATATATATATATATATATTTGTAAGCGATCAGTGTGCAATGGGTGTTCTTTCTCTTCTCCCTTATATGAGGGAGCGAAAGCGAGAAAAGTAAAAGTGTTTGCGAATTTAGAACGGTACTTATGAATAAAGAGTATAAATGATGAAAACGGATAATCGTTTAGAGCTAATCAATTAAAAGCAAAACACGAGGAATGTTTTCATTTTTTTGTAGCGGTGATATTTTCTCGTAGAGGCCGAAATAAAAAAAATAATAGAATAAGTTTTTGTCAGAATATACACGAATTCGTCGCGATATGGTCTCATATGCTCTAGTAGAGAATTGCCTGAGTTAGCACAAGATATAGTCAGGCTTGCCAGCTGTACATGGAGTAAATTATTTCATCATTTACAGATGATGAATAAAAGGCAAGTGACGATATGAGTCGTTTCCATTGTTTCTAAAAGAGAATATATCCCGAACACACACACAACACTCCCACACACATAACACGCACCCACACACACACACACACACACATATATATATATATATATATATATATATATATATATATATATATATGTATATATTATTTCATTTATCAACATGAAATGTTATGAGGAAATATTTTTATGTATTGATTTTTAGTATTTACTTCAACAGTGCTTAATACGTGAGTAGAGCTAGGTAGTAAGTTATGTACATATATTTATGTTTATAAATACGCCCGTGGTGTTTAGTATAGCTAGTTAACTGATCATATTGTTTGTTATTCCCCTTCACAGCTAACGGTTTCCGTTAGCCAATCGTTGGACTTCTCACAAACAAAGGTGCAGTTGATTTTACTTGATATCGTATTGTTCTGTTTTGTATAGGTGTATATTATATTCCAATAACCATGTTTTTATTTTATCATATTTTTTTTTCACATTTCCAAGAAACATAACATTTCTGTGAGATATATTTTAACGGTCCATTTCATTTGTCTTGTGCCAAACAACACACACATATATATATATATATATATATATATATATATATATATATACACGTATGCACACACACACACACACATATATATATATATATATATATGCTACATTATGACAGTAAAATAAGTACAAATGTCAGTGATAATATCACATATTACCAAGAAAGGCATTATTACAAATTGTGTCGGCATTCCGTATATATACTGATCTATGATTACGTTTAAATCTATTTGAATGAGTTTTGTTTCACACCGCGCGAGGGAAAGTATTCACAACTGGGGCTGTGATGATGATTCATATTTCGTTTTACATCATATTTCGAGTGGAGAAGATACATTTTTCTATTTAACCTAAGAGCAGCCTTTCAAAATCAGACGGGCAATCAAATTAAAAGGTAAACGAACAACAGTTCAGAAATTCGACCAACAAAACCACGCACAAAAAAGCAAACGGGCATTTGATTTTTTATTCTATCTGATCCAAACATATTTCAATATTTCTTTATTTTTATATTTCCAAATAATTATTTTTTCATCTGTAAAAGAGAAATGTTTGCACGCACAGTTTCGTAACTGAATTATTTAAGTTAGTACTATATAGTTAGTTGTGAAGCGCATTTTATAATAAAGAGTTAGACTTTTGATAGGATGTACTCATTTTATCATATTTTTTTGCAAAAGGTGGCAAGATTATTTTACTCATGTTTAAAGTATTTTTCTGCTGGAAATATCTTTATTAATCTAATAATTTGATCGCTTCTCGTGTGTTTATGTGTGTGTATAAATCTCGCGCGAAAAAAAGTTTGATTATTACATATTTAATACATATTTTTAATTTCATATTAATCAAATACTTGTATACATGAAAAAGGCCATAAAATAAAACATATTAAGACGTATATGTAAAGTATTATTATTCCGGAATGTAATCCATACGAATGTATTTAAATGTATATGAAAAGACGTCCGCCATTAAAATATACTTTTAATAAGTGACAGAAAGTAAAAATTAATTTATGACCCTTCGAAACTTGAAAGGAAATCAAAAGCATTTTAACAGTTTTATAGAATATCATTTCTGCGCTGGAATTTCTTAGCAAATCTGCATGTATAAAGATTGACATTTTAGGATATATTTACATATAATAATTGTATAAACATTTTATTAAAAAAATGTTGAGAAAGTTTGTTCAATTAAAAATTTAATTAACCAGTGATACAGTAATATTTACATTAATAATTTCATAGTATTATTTATAGAAACTTTAACACTAAATTATGTAATTAATATTTTTTTATTTAATGAATACAATGATTAACTTTTAAGGCGAAGTCTTTTGACAAATATGTCATTTTCAAAGCAAAATTCACGTGTTTTTTTTCTTTTTACTCTCATTTTACTCGTATTAATCTAAAGAGATGCCAGGAACCTATACGCCAGGTGTATTTGACATGAGTGTTTACAGTACAGTCGAGTAGAGATGTGTATTGCGTGATTGGCGTTTTTTATTAGCAAAATCATAATCTGATTACAACACAATAATCATCATTGTTTGAATTGTATCATGAATATGAACTGAAAATCCCCCCTCGTGTAAGGCAACATAGCTACAGCTATAAATTAATAACTAGTGAAATTCGTCGAAATAAACATTTACATCTTTCAGCTGTTGTATATGGATGTCGTGCTTAAGAAATATGTCCATTATATGGACCTCCAGCGCGAACACAGTCCTCGCAATATTTTTGTGTCACCTTCGTTCTAACGGAAACATATTTATCAAAATAGTCTAGGTAAGGTGTCATAATGCATTTCTTCATAGGGGTTATGTCTTCAAATCAGTTGTAGGAGTTAATACCTTAATCCCTTAATAAGGAAGCCCGGCGCGAACACATACCCAACGAAATTGTTCTACCATCTTTATACAAAATATATATTTCCTGGAGTCTGAGTGACAACAAGCCTCCCCAGATTTCTCGCTGGTAAGCACAATTGGTCTTCTCTGGGATTTGGGTGGCAATAAGCATCCCTAAGGTCCCAGCATTATCCGCCCTTTTGCAGTGGAGGTCTAGTGTGTGCTATCCCTCCTCGGTCTTCCCACCTTCCTCGACCCTCTACAAATATTTTGTTTGGTGTCAGCCTAGGCCGACCCATTTTAAAAAAAAACTAATAATTTTTTTTTAATTTTTTTTTGTTATATTTAAAAAAAAAAATTTTTTTTTAATTCTTTCATTTTTTAATATTTTTGGGTGGGGTGGGAAGCGAAGGGAGGAGGTTATGGTGTTTCTTGTAATTTCTGTTTCTTGGTTCATTGTTTGTGGTTATAGCGTTGGCTAGTGCAATTTATTGAGGGGAATATGAAGTGATGTTTCTTGCATTTCCTGTTCCTTGGTTCGTGTTGCGGTGTTCTCCTGTGGTTTTGGTTTCTCCCTCTTGTAAATTCCTTGTGACAGGTAACCCTTTGTAGCGTATGCGGGTTGTTTCCGCATTCGACGATTTTCCTTAAGATTGCAGTTGTTTTGATCATTGCCATCCTTTGTATGGTTTCGATGGTCCCTTTGATTCCAATTTCTCTCAGTCTTTACTCCAGGAATTTAGGGACTGTTCCCAGTGCTCCTACAATTATTGGTATTATACAAACTTTCTTCATGCACGATATTCCTGTCAGTTATCTTGTTAGTTCTGTGTATTTACTTCGTTTTTCTGTGGCTTTCATTTTCATTCGGTGGTCTGCTGGAATGGGTAAGTCTATGATTTTACAAGATTTTTCCTTCTTGTCGATTATAATAACATCAGGTCTCCTTTCTATTATGAGTTTATCTGTGTGTATATCCATACCCTAGAACATTTTGTGTTTTTCGTTTGCCAGTACTGTTTCTGGTGTATGTTTTTACCATTTGTCTGCGTATTCGAAATTCAATTGTTTGCACAGTTTCTCAGTGTATTTCTTTCCCAACAAAGGCATGTGTGTTCTTGTATTCGTTTCAGGTCTAGTTTGCTGCATTCACTTATTGTATGATTCATTCTTTCGTATCTTTGTCCACACAGTCTGCATTTACTGTTTGCCTGGGTGGTATCTATTTTAGCTTTAATGTAGTTTGTCCTAATCGCATTGTGCTGTGCAACCATCAGCAAAGATTCTGTTTCTCTGTTCAAGTTTCATCTTGTTAGCCATGTCCAGCTATTTTCGGTGGTGTCTTCTCTTGTGCGTCTTATGAAGCGTCCATGTAGTTGTTTTTCTTCCCGTTTTTCTCTTCTTGTCTGTTTGTGTCCAGTTTCGATGCTTCCCGCGTTATTTATTGGGACGGTGTCTATTGCGGCGATTATCAGCCTTTCTGTTTTCTGGTTTATGTGTTTCTCCCGCTCTTTTTTAATGTCGTCCACACAGTCTTCTATACTTACCGGTCCTCTTCCCCCTTCGTTTTTCTTTACGTAGAGTCTGTCTCTATCGTCTTTTGGGTGTAGTGCGTTGTGCATAGTCATTAATTTTCTGTTTCATCCTCACTATGCCTCTATTTTGTTTTCACTTCAACGGAAAAAAATGTACCAAGATAACTTCTCTCTCTTTTTTCTTTCTTTCTCTTTCCTTTCATTTTCTCTCTCGGTGTTTTCTTTTTTTGCTCTCACGTCCGCGCGTCGTCCCCCCATACTATTTAAAATAAAACCAGCATTCAACATATTTCCACATAAGCAGGCTCTCGTCGAACGGGTTGATATATCGTTCGGCCATTCATACTTGTTTTTATTTGAACCCAGAAGCTAACTGGTTCAACAAATCTGATTCACCGCAAACTTCGGCATTTATTTTCGCACAGAAAACAATCGTAGACTAAACAGGAAACATGTCATCAGTCACTGCAGACAAAGAGTTTCTCCCTTCTCTTGCGCTCTCTCTCTCTCTCTCTCTCTTGCTCTCTCACCCTCTCCATGTCTCTCTTTTTTCTCTTACTGTTTCTTTCTCTTTTGCTCTCTGTCTCTTTTTTCTTTCTTTCTCTTTTCTTTTTATATTCTCTTCACAACTCCCCTACCACATGTGTCAACCAAAAATACATTTAATGCAACAAGTGATAAAAAGTATTGTCTTAATTACAATCAAATCAAACAATCATAATGTGTAAATGCGTGTGTGAGCAAATATGTTTTTCTCTACTAATTGTTCTGTAACGACACATCAACCT
This sequence comes from Sepiola atlantica, assembly GCA_963556195.1. Classification (NCBI taxonomy): domain Eukaryota; kingdom Metazoa; phylum Mollusca; class Cephalopoda; order Sepiida; family Sepiolidae; genus Sepiola; species Sepiola atlantica. The sequence continues at coordinate 41,939,383 of OY744518.1, forward strand.
TTTTTAATAACTTACATTTAATGTTCAATTTCTTTTTTCTTTACTATAGTCCACTTTTAAAGTTCTTTTTAATTACGTCATATTCTTTTCGTGAAATACAAGTCTCTCGAATGCCCGTTATATATTCTCGGGCAATTGCCCGTTTTACTTTTTCTTTCTTTTCTTTAACTTCTTAACTGTTCTCTCTAAATTTTAATTCGTAACAGTTCCTTTTTTTCAATTTATCTATCCAATATGAAAATACGAAGTACTCACTGTTCGTTGACGTCACTCTCTCTCTCTCTTTCTCCTCTTTGTCTCTCTCTCATCTTTGTCTCTCTCTCCTCTTTGTCTCTCTCTCATTGTCTCTCCATGTATCCCCTGCCCCTTCCTCTTTTTTTTAGACCGCGCACGTTGTCTCCCCTTCCCCTTTTCCTTTCCGTTCGAACGCCCCCATGTGTGGTGGCACTGGTCACGGTCACCAGAAATAGATGTGTTACATTACAGCACCAAACACCAGACATTTGTTACATTCTCAATGAAATTATTGCCACGGCACCAATAGTCTCTTAAACGCTTCTCGAAACACGAAACCTTAGAAGCGTTTTCAAACTTTTTTGTTAAGGCATTTTAAGCCTTTAAACTGACAGCCCATTTTTATAGTATTTCTTTTTTCAAACACTGTTTTCTTTAAACATTGTATCTCAAACATCTTATTTTAAACTACTTATTCCAAACACTTTTCCTTTTAAACATATTATTTTTAATTCTTTTCTCGTTAAAACGTATTTTCTGTTTTTCACTGTTTTCTTAAAACATCGTATCTTAACAACTTATTCCAAACACTTTTCCTTCTAAACATCTTTCCTGTTTTAAAGCATTTCTTTTTAAACGCGTGTTCTTTCTTTTTAACACGTAACACCTTTTCTTTTCAGCTTTTCAAATTACCTTCAAATTAGGACCCGAAAATGTTGAATATAAAAAGGTACCTTACACTTTCTTTCGTCGTCCACTGGTTGTGATCGCTATCGGCGCTGTTGGTTTCATTGCGTCTCTTGCCGTGATCGATTCTGGTTGTCTTTCGGCCGTAGACAAATTTTTTTAGGATGGAAACAAAACTAGAATACAAGTTTTCTTTTCAGAGAGAGATTCGATTCTTTTATTCGAGGTCTTGGTTGTGGAAGGGTTTCATCCATTATATCGTGCAATTCCACACTTCACTCATTCATGCCTCTTGTGGGGTGTGAAGGTGCACGGGGATCTCTGCTGGATTTCATTCGAGATCCAGCCATACGACAAGCGGCTACATCTTGGTGTTAACGCTTTCACTTCCAAACGAACTCTTTAAAACACTCTCGTTTTTGATAAAAACAAATGACGTAATCGACACTTCCTCGGGTCGGCCAATCAGACACGACATTACAATTGTACCACATCTGACCTTTTCTGACCCAAGCTTTCCTGTGTCTCTGCCAAATTTGTTACTTTGATAAGATCTGAAAAAATCTGATTGATTAATAACAATCCCCTCCTGTGCATGTCAGCTCGACCCGCTACATTGTCTCATTTGACCCCAGCCATAATTCACACTTTTGTGTTTGTTCTCATGATTAATATTTTTTTTAATTTATTCTACTTCTACCTACTGTAAAAGTTAAACGTCAAATTATATTAAGGTTTTTCAACTTTTTATTAATATATGTTATGGGATAATGTTTCCTGAAACAGCACTACAGGTCGAACATCTATTCGATTTATTTAATGGTGAAGGTATTTATTTATTTTAAACTATTGGTTCTTATATTCATTCAATTTACTCTGATAAAATATCTGTAATTTGTGTTTATGTCATCTTTTTCGTATTGCATGTGTTTATATGCATGTGATATTAACAGTATGTATTTGTCTTATTGTGCTATTTAGCATGTGTGAGTCAATTGCTTTATAACCGGTTTGAACTGAATTGTAATCAGCATATCCTAACCTTCCCTTACCCTCTCGAATTTCTGTATAACTGATTAATCGCTACACTCTAGTCGTGATGCTGTTTTAACTTCGAATCTGGTATACATTCAATGTACTGATGATGACTTGCTATGCATTAAAAAAAAGCTATATAGTATTTGAAACAATCGTACCCTATTCGTTGTTAATGTTGTTTTAGAAAGCATTGCTTATATGGTAATATGAGTTATTAAAAATAATAATGAGCAATTAGAACGCCATACAATGCATTTTGGTTTTATTAACGTTTTTTTTCAATTTAATTTATGAAGATGTACTTCACCATCAGAATTTCAAATAAATATATATTAAAATACCTTTTTATTTCTTTTCATCATCTTGTTTTTGTGTGTTGTAAATTTAGTGCTGCTGAAACGAATCCGGGATGAGAGTCTCTTTTTTAAGGACGGCATGTGCAGTGCAAATTGTAATAAAAAATGTTCTCATTGCTTTAGAAAGCATTGTTTATATTGTAATATGGCATGAGCAGCCTGCACTTACTATGGATTTGGGCTCTGCAGATATAATTTTTCTCATGGTTAAAGGTTGTGTAGTAGCTAACCTGAACATAATTTATCTAAAAGGTTTGTGCAGGTTGTGTGTGAGGGAGAAGTGTATGCTAATTAAGTTGAGGAAAAGGTGGCCTACCCTTGTCTTGGTATTAGTAAAAAAGGTAAGGAAAACCAGATCACCGACGTTCTTTCTATTGCGGCTACCCCGTGGTTTGCCTTGGGTTGGGGTGTATGATATTTCCTCTCTGAACCCGCTGCAACAGAGCACTTTATTGTAATTGAGTTCTACCTGGTTGAGAATTTCGGGACTGGGCGAGAGGTTTGAGATTTCTTGGTTAATATTATTGACTAAATTTTTAAAGACAGTTTCGGGTGGCAGAATCCCGTGTTTATGTATTGGAGTTACTCATTTGGTTTGTAGAAAGGTTCGTATGTGGTGTTTGTAAGGTTCATGTTAAGACAAAAACAATTGCCCCTGAAGCAGAATTGCAAAATCGATTCCTTCGTATATGGAGCCACCGTCACAAACCAGATTAGCGGAAGAGCAGAAAAATATATAGGCATGACGGAGGGAAGCTTCAATCAAAGATTTTATGCCCACATACACACTTTCAGATACAAAAACAAACGAACACGGCACTTGGGACTCGAATATGGGACATTAAAGATGAAAATACACTCTTCACCATCAAATTGAAAGTAATAGAGAGAAGACTATTTTTCCAGCCATAAATAGATGTCTTCTGTCTGATGCCGACAAATACCATATACTAAAGGCCATCCTTGACCCAAATACAATCTGTTTGAATATTAGAGATGAAATATTTCAAAGATGCATCCACAAGAGACAACCACTACTTTTAAATCGGACTTAGCGATACACATAAAGGCCTAGCAACAACACCATCTGCGCAATATATAACCACACAATTGCCCCACTAAATACCTACTTCTACTCCGGAAAATCTTCCCAACTATCACCCCTCATAAATAATAATACATAGCTTAATCGGCCCATATCCACACCACTACTTAAGACCAATGATTTACACCACGTAACTATAGAAATAATAATTTTCAAATAATATTTTATCTAGTTATTAAGAGGGTAACACGCGCATTTCACAGTAGTATTACTCCTATAATCCCCACTATTTCTTAATTCAAATGCTAAGCTCCCGTATCCCCTAAACAGATTGAATCTAGCTTACCTAATCCTTGCTCTTATCTCATATTTTTTCAGATCTTATCAAAGTAACAAATTTGGCAGAGACACAGGGAAGCTCAGGTCAGAAAAGGTCAGATGTGGTACACTTGTAATGTCGTGTCTGATTGGCCGACCTGAGGAAGTGTCGATTACGTCATTTGTTTTTATAAAAAACGAGAATTTTTTAAAGAGTTCGTTTGGAAGTGAAAGCGTTAACACCAAGATATAGCCGCTCGTCGTATGGCGGGATCTCGAATGAAATCCAGCAGAGATCCCCGTGCACCGTCACACCCCACAAGAGGCATGAATGAGTGAAGTATGGAATTGCACGATATAATGAATGAAACCCCTCCACAATCAAGACCTAGAATAAAAGAATCGAATTTCTCTCCGAAAAGAAAACGTGTCTTCTAGTGTTGTTTCCTGCCTAAAAAAAATTGTCTACGGACGAAAGACAACCATAACGATCACGGCAAGAGACGCAATGAAACCAACAGCACCGATAGTGATCATAACCAGCGGACGACGAAAGAAAGTGTAAGGTACCTTTTTATATTCAACATTTTCGGGTCCTAATTTGAAAGTAATTTCAAAAGCTGAAAAGAAAAGGGGTTACGTGTTAAAAAGAAAGAACACGCGTTTAAAAAGAAATGCTTTAAAAATATATATATATTGTTTAAATACTAGACATGAAAGTGTAAAATGGGTGTACCCGGGTTTAATCAAAATTGTCATGCTAGATTTGTATTAGAATTAAACTAGCTGAAACAGAACGACTCATAAGCACATTTGTATTGGTAAAGACTCATAGTAAACAGATGACGAGAACAAATTACCCACTTTAGTTAGGTGTCTATTTTGTGTGCGTTCTACAATACACTTTTTTATAACTTACTTTTTTTACATGCTTAATAAATGTATATACATGTATATATATATTTATATATATATATATATATATATGTATATATAATTATTAGCCTTTCCTGTGACTAACACTTGATCACTATATGATATACATAGATATTCGCATGTACCCTTACATTTCTCTTTACCTCTTCAAACGTTGAATTAGTAAAAATGTAAAGAAAGGTAATTGTGTTCTCCCCAGGTGACCAGTTTACTATTTTATAGTATATCTTTCTTGCGGTCTCTTGCTCTTTCCGGATTTTGGGACAAGAATCTATCTTATCTGGTCAAGTATTACAACTAAATGATGTTACTTGAGGAAATATCACTAAAAGAAGGAACACCATTCCTCGTATGAGCTATGATATAGCTGTGTCGAGAAGAGCTTATTTTGGGCTTCAAATACTATGTTACTTTGACTTTTTGGAAGGGTTTAATTGGAAGGTTTAATATCGCTATGCCCTGTTTTCCTGACAAACCTTTTTACAGAGAAAGACCGAATACACTCGAAGATTGTGTCTAGTATGTAATTCAAACTTTCCTGTAGGTAATTCAAACTCTCCTATATATATATATATATATACTGATATAAATATATATATATATATTTATGTGTCTTTACAAATTATTTCTTTTAGAACGTATATTCCTTATAATATATTAAATGTTTTCATTTGGAAGCTCAACGAATTAGTATTACAAGGTTCAGAGAATATATATATATATATATATATATATATATATATATATCTTCATTTTGCATTCCATTTACCATGGTAAATCAATTTACAACCACAATATGAATGAGTTCTACAATATGTTTTTATTTTCGTATTTCGATGAAGGTGTTTTCTTTTTAAAAGTAGTTTGCTTCAAATTTTACATTTATTCCTTCCACGTGTTTCATGGCAAACATGGGATTAGTGTATTTTTTGTCAAACCTAATCAATCATTACAGATGAGCATTATAGATTGTCTAATTGTCATAGAACATGTTCAATAAAAAACGGTATATTTGTAGATTGATTCCTGATACTAGATTTGTCAAACTAGAGTACAGAATAAGATAATACTCACGTGATTAAATTGTAATAAATTCAGAAAAAGAATTCCACTCCTCGAAAAATCACAACACTTCAAAACTCTAATCAGTTCGTCGGATGCTGGCTTCAAACCTGGTGTTTACGAAGCATCCTCGATGAACCAACAAGTAGATATAAATCCTCCAATAACTGTTATGCGTTTTTTAAACTCTATTTCGAGTGTGGTTATGTATTTTCGTGTCCGCTTGATGCAACATGTTCAATCACAATTCAGAAATGTATGATGCTACTCGCTGATGTGTTACCAGGTTGGAGTAAACCATACACTTATCCAATTTTTGCCATGAAACACGTGTAGAATAATAAATGTTTGATTAAAAAAAAATACCTTTGAGTTTAAGATGACAGAAGAAGAATAACAGCTCATCAACATACGGAAGTATAGAGGTTGTAAAAAGTGATGCAAATTATGATTTCGAATTAATTCTCCATAGACAGTGGAATGTAATATATATATATATATACATATATATATATATATATATATATATATATATATATACATATTTTATTTTTCAGCTTTTCTTTTTATATATATATATATATATATATATATATATATATATATATATATATATATATATATATATATATCAACATCTACTAAAGTAAATGTTGAATTATTTTTACTTATACACGCCGGCGTTTCAAGCTTGCGGTATCATCAGTGTAGGAGATGCTAATTTCAGACGGTCGTAAGCTCGAACCCAGTAAAAGAATCACTTTAGACTCTGCAAGCAATTTCCTTAGCCCAACGGCCACAAGAGAATACCACCCAAAGAAACATGATTTAATTTCTAGTCACGCTTAGGCACAAACAGTAGACTACCGGGGATGTTCAACGAACGTTTTCGGACCCAGCATGGTGTCCTTATCTCGCGTTACAAGGTAGGGTTTTGTTTGACGAAAAACTTGTTTAAATAATATTTTGTGATTAGTGACTTTTTAAAATATTGGGATAAGTTGTGTTGAAGAGAGGGAATTCATCTAAGTAGGTTTAATATAACGTGTTATTTATATGTTGTTTCTTTAAGTATTAGGTATAGGTTGGCATTAATAATCATTCGTGTGAGAAACATCTATGGTTACTAACTTCTTTCTTATAAGAATTGTTTTAATGTCGACTATGCATTAAACACGAAATTAAAACATTGCTTAATGATGCTACGTTGGGAGTATTTGATACACATTGTAAATACTTGGCGTTTACTCTTTAATAATTATCGAATAAGGTCATTTGGAATCCAAATTCGAAGAAGATAGATATATTATGAGAAAGCTCACACAGATTAAACGCGGAAACTGTTCTTGCATGGATTCAAACTCTGTTATGATTCTTCCAAAGCATCCAACATTCTAAAGGGAGCATGGTGAAAATTGGTCACAAGTGATCAGACACCACGATGGTGTTTTCAAGAAAATACGTAATGATAATGACAGTCTTGAAGAGGAAAACAGAATAGGAATGCCATATTTAACAAAGTATATACTAAAGCCACAGATTAATGTTTAAGAAGCTGATGTTATTGATTAAATAGTGTCCGGTAATCGTAAGGACATTTGTCAGATTACGATTAACCATCTGACACAAATAAATAAATAAGATTTTAATAGTATTAAACACATTTTAATGTGTGTGTGCGATGTCGCCTTATTGATGGTGTTAAATGGTGTTTCTTAGAAATTTATATCAGGTTTTGAGAAAAAAAGAAGTTTTAATAGACAACATCATGACTCATCTTTTTAAAACCTAATGCTAATTAACCTTACGTTTAGAATTGTTATTCTAAGTTGGGTTCTAGAAAATGTCTGTAATATAAAAGATTAGCTTTAAGAGACTTACGAATAAATTGACATTCAAGGTCTCGTGCTGAATTGAGGGCTCATGGCTACGGATCAAATTGCATTTAAAATATGATATATTTTCTTTTTCACGTGGGAGATTCTAACAATATTTTACCCTAAACTCATTTTAAAAATAATACAAAGGAACTGAAATTTGGCGAATATTTTTTAATTTATGTGCTGGAACTATTGTTGAAATTTAACAAAAATCGGAGATATCTAATTTTTCACGAAGTGATTCTTTCAACTTTTTACTCCATTCACATGAATCTAAATCACACTTAATGTTGTCTACATTACACCATTTTATGCCTTGTAACTCTTATCCAACATTCATAATAACATTTTATATAATTTGTTTAGGAGTGAATCGTGTGCATAATATATATAAACATATACACAAATCTAATTCATTAATGTATATATTTCTAGACAATGAGTGGTGGGCACATCGGTACGCACTCCGAATACTGAGTTAAGTATAGCTTTTTTATCAGTTTTTGAACCGTGTGACCAACAGGGATTGTCTCTTTCCATACTGATGATTCCAGGTTTGGCATGAACTACATGCATATACATGCTAATTTAAAAACTATTATTTATAAATAATTATATGTATACACACACACATACACACACATATATATATATATATATATATATATATATATATGTGTGTATATATTCATTTGTTTAATTCATAATAGCTTTAGTATTTATGACGTCATAAAATATATCAGATTACCGAAGTATCTCCATTAAACTCAAATCTTAGTAAGGGGGGTCAGGTGTCCTTTTTTCACCAGACAGTGTATCGGTACTAAAGCCATTAGAATAACTTTAGATCTTTCATCTCTAAAATTAGCCTGTATTTCATACCGATTGAGACAGTTGTATACCTTCAGAAAAAATCCCAACTGACAACAGACACTCAGATATTGAATGCATGTTAGTATGTCGCTGCCATTGCTTTAAACAGATACATTTGTCTTGTAACTATTGCCGTCTTTAAAACTGTTTGAAATAACGGTAACTTGATGGTAAGATACCCAAAATAGACATATGTAAAATCTGTGAAATGCATGGTTGTGGATCAGAGGTTTGATTCTTGAGCGTTGTGGAGAATAACAAACAGGATACTAGTCAAATATAGGACTTTTATTCCAACCATCATTAATGAACCAGATGTAATATCCCAATACATGATTTAGACATATTTTTTGCGATGAGTTCAACTGCAAACTCCTCTTCTTGTGATCAGTTTCTCCTATTTCCAGTACTTATTTTCTATGACAAAAAATACTCTGGTTTACATATATATATCCGAGAAGTTGCCAAACATTATGCAAGGAAGGTCCTGCCAACATTCTACTAGTTGTATTAGTGATCTGCTGCGGAATTTGCACTTATTTTAAAAACGCCATTCGATTTCTGCTAAAAGTTTGAACAGTTCGGTGATCTTCGTAGTATTTAAAAAATAATAGTAGTCGGTTATCCTTATATTAGTACAGGCTGATAGTCTCATAGTATATGTAGTTTGAATATTGAATAAACCATTGCAGCAAAATTAATCTCCTTTATGATAAGCAATATGCGTTTAGTCATGCGAGATTAAATGCCGACGTTCTGGCCGTATTACCGGACAAGATCAGTGAATCTGTCGATGCGGGCATTGTTCCTAGGTTAATAGATCAACACATATCAAAGACCTTTGAAAGAGTCTGGCACAATATGTAGCTTCACACATTTGCTAGCTAATGGATGTCTGGCAATTCCGTCTCGAACATCAAGTCTTTTTTTGTTTATTTTCATAGGTCTATGAATGCTGGCTGTTATGTGCATTAATCTGAAGCACATAGTATCAACGACGGAAGACTTCAATGAGCTATGCTGTCATATTATGTAACGCATGGTTGTGGGGTGTCGTCAAGGGTTGAAATACAACCGTTTTTTGTAGGGGATGTTTCGTGATTTTGAAAATGGCGTTCGTCGCGTTTTGTGTTCGAATCTCTTCGTATATGTATATTAATAATGAAACGGACTGTAAAAAATATATTTCAATGAAATGTTATGTATTTTAGAGATGTGAAAAAATAAAAATAAAAATAATAAAATTAGAATATGAACATACTTATATATATATATATATATATATATATATATATATATATATATATATATATATACATATCCATATATATATATTTTGGTAACTATTATTTCAATTGTCTCACATCCTAAGTGATTAAGATGCAGACAATTGCATTATTAGTCGGCCTTAACTTCATAGGACGTAATTTTCTGTTAATATATATTTTTTTATTTATTTCTGGCTCACAGCCGTCATCAGCATGGCGAACTTAGACAGAGATCGAACCTTCGATAATGATGTCTATAGTACAGCGTTCTACCACTGGACCAATACGCTATGTCTAGAAATATGCACGTTTGTTATCACCTTAATGTTTAATGTATGTTTATGTAATTATTTTTTATTAGTGATTGTAGCGTTCGTTGTTATTTTGCTTACTATTATTTCGATTGTCTCACTTCCTAAGTGATTCGGATGCAGAAAATTGCATTATTAGCCACCCTTAATTTTATATGACGTATTTTTCGTTAATATATATATTTATTTCATTTTATACGTACATAAAAGTAATCCGTGGACACGTGTGTCTTGATTCACATAATAGTCTAAGTTAGCCATGCTGATGACGGCTGTGAGCCAGAAACACGTGTCCATAAATTACTTTTATGTACGTATGAAATAAATAAAAATATACACATATATATATATATATATATATATGCAGATAACTATTATATATTAGATTCTACCGTGATAAGGAGATGATTAATATTGTATATTGAGCATTATTGTGTGAATATTAAATTGATGAAAAGAATAAAATAGATAACAGCAAGTTTATTAAATAATCAGATTTGCAAGCAAGACATATAATAAGGACAACAGCTTCATTAATAAGTAAATATACATATATATATATATATATATATATATATATATATATATATATATATATATATATATATATGGTTCTTAATTAAACTTTTGTCCTAACCCATAGTTATCTGTTACTTTATTTCTTCTTCAACAAACCACCCTTTAAGAGAACGGATTTTCTACAAATAGGGTATCCCTATATTTGCCAGCTTCCCTTACCTATTATCTAGCGATACAACATGGAAGGAACAGTATGCACACATACGACGACTGTTGGTGACTCATCGCACACCCTCGTCTCTCATCATCATCCAATCTTTTGTTCCCCAGGCTCCGATCCCGGAGTCGTTCCTCATTCCTGTCGATGCTAACGTTCAGAGTGACTCCACAACCCTCGTTCACCTCCTGTCTGTCTGTGTGTACGAATGTCTGTCTGTCTCGTCCCCGTACTTGCCATCACAGTCATCATGTTAACCGTTCTCGTCTTCCCTCATTTACCGCAAACGCCCCCACCGCACCTCACTCTTTCTTCTAACTTCGCTCCACTCCCGCCGAATCTACGCCCGCTTCGCACCAGACTCTAATTTAACATCGATCGGCTTTAAGGAAACGGTGCATCGGTGTTTCCGAAGATGGAGAAACTCAACAGGGAACCATGGCTTTATCTGATTCCTTTGCCTCCCTCACTCTGTATCTGTCTGTTACTCCCCCTTCTCTGCATGAATTTTGTCTTGAATCTCTTTCGCTCCATCTGCCTACCTCTTTTAGCTATATATATATATATATACATATATATATATATATATATATATATATATATACATATATATATATATATATATATATATATATATATATATATACGTATCTATGTATGTCTACACATATATATATATATATATATATATATATATATATATATATATATATACGTATCTATGTATGTCTACACATATATATATATATATATATATATATATATATATATATATATATATATACGTATCTATGTATGTCTACACACACATATATATATATATATATATATATATATATATATATATATATATATATGTTTCAGGTATGGTGGTCTTCAGAGGAATTGTGCAACAGTCATATAAACCATAGAGCATTTATATGAATGCTAAATAATAAATAGAATTCTATGTTAATTTAGTATAAATCTTTATTCATGAAAACCCACTTTGCGACACATATGCAGATACGTTTAGTTTTTAGCCCAATATATACGCCGCAAAGTATGTTTTAATTAACTAAAAAATCTATTAGATGATTACACATATAAACACACGCATATATGTAAATATATATATATATATATATATATATATATATATATATATATGTATAAACATATATATATACACATATATACATATACATATATATATATATATATATATATATATATATATATATATTAATACATGTGTAATAGATACATATATGAAGAGAGAACGACATATATAAATATAGATAGACATATATAGTACGATTGGGAATCAGCATACACAGAACTCTAGTATTTAATAAGCAAAATAAATCGCTAGGCTCAATACCGTATTTGACCGAACAAATAGGTTGCCCATTAAACCTTGACCGATGTCGTGGTAAATAATGACAACAAATATATGTGTAGTATTTTATCATATAATATTAATGTTAATGTATGAAATATATATACACATATATACACACATATATATATATATATGATATATAGGTGTGTATGTTGATATATATATATATATATATATATATATATATATATATATATATATATATATATATATGAATAAATATAATTTTTTCTCTATCTGTCTTTCTTTATTGACCAGTTTATCTATTTTTCTATTTTTATTTACATTCGCACTTCAGGGACTATGAAATTGAAATGAGTGCACAGAACGAAATTGTCAATATTATTCCCTCTCTTACACGTGTCTGTGCCTATCTCAATTTCCTTTTACTTTCCCTCTCTCTATATAGCAATCAATCTATTCCCTTCTGTGTAGATTCCTTTGTTTTGGGAGTCGACAGCAGATCTCGGTTTTTTTAGTAGGGATGTAATATGTTGGGCGACGTCAAGATCAGCTTGCGAAATATGCAACAGCACACGTTTCCAGGTGGATAACGCGTAGGAAAAAAATAACGCTACTGATAAGTAGAGCGGGGGAATTGTGTGTGTAATATTCTTGTGTATTTTTGTTCAATATACCTCGTGTACTCCACATCGCTAATTATTATATATATATATATGCATATATATATATATATATATATATATAATAATGACCCTAACACCATATGTATATATATATATATATATATATATATATATATATAGGTGTGTGTGTATGGTGTGTATGAATGTAGATGTATGTATGAATAAATATAGGTATGGACACACATATATATATATATATATATATATATATATATATATGAATGCACAGCACTAGATTCAAACAGCGCTCTGTTTGCTGCAAACACCACTGTGCTAGATACTCAACCCGACTAGATAAATTATTGTCCTGAAATCAGGTAAGCCCTAAAGACTACAATAAATATGTACTATAACATAGTAACCTGGTATATTAAGGAGAGTAAAATTAATGGTATCAACTACTTTACTAACTCACGGTTAGACTAGTAAAGTAGAATGTTAATAGAATATATAAATATCTATGTATCTCATATGAAGATCAAGTGTTAGCAACTGGGAGAGGTCCCTTGATCTCTGAAAACATCGACTGATGTAAAATGAAACAAAGATTAATGTATATTTATGTATGCATACAATAAATTTAATATGAATATAATTTAACACATTAATATAATGAAATACAACATCAAATATGGAATAATATGATTTTATATTTATTTATAACTATTAAATATATATATAATAGTTATAAATAAATATAAATTTTTTAACGTAGTTTGTCCAAATTGGATTGTTTTGTGCAGCCATCGGTTATTATTATCATCATTATTATAAATAGTTGTAGTCGTAGTAGTAGTACTCGTAGTCAAATTAATACAATATAAAGATTTATTGACTACCAAAAAACTTAAGAATATGTACTTGTGCAACTAAAGGGGCAATACTGTGCTCCTACTATTTGTAAAATACTATCAGTGCAAATAAGGTAGTAGTATTACTAACCTCTGAACAGATGTGAACTACGTCTCAAGAAGGCGAAAGCGTGCGAAATTGACAAACGCCCTGTTATACAGCGACCAAAATGTATTGAATGATAGACAAACAGAAAAGGAACATAGCTTTTGCGTGGATCTACTACAAAACACGTAGTGTCCATCTCCCAAACATAGACAATTTAATACAAAACACAATTGTATATTTTATAGAGAAAGTTGTTAACAAATGAAAGCTGGAATTGATAATACTTAGCAGAAATAAGAACATAGATATACATTATCCGAAGAGGACTTACTCACTATACATACTATGGTTATTCATCGCTACGAAGTCACTCATTTTCAATTAGTATTTATTCAGTGTAAAATGTATGTACTATTTATTTTGTACCAGCTGAACATTTCTAGGAGAGCGCATTGTTAGGAACTTACGTTTGAACACCTTGTCAAGAAGTGAATATGTATGTAAAAATGTCAATTGGATGGAACCAGCCTTAGCGTATACCACATAAAATGGTCGTGAACGGTCAAAGAGGATCAAAAGAAAGAGGAGGCAGAGCATTAACAAGACCTTCACCGGAAGAGTACGGAGAATACTTTGAAGTTGATGTGGCTTATTGCAACGCAAATCCAAAAGAGGACCGATGCATGTTGCCAGCGAATAATCAAGCTATGCAATTGTTGAGTTAACGCAAAATCATTTGCAATGTTTATCGAAAAGAACTGCAGAGTACCAAAACTCTGGGAAGAATCAGACTCCGGAGAACATCACCGGTTATTTTCACTGATCAATCACTGATGATGACGCGTGTGAACATGTCTATTAAGTAAAAAAAAAAAAAAAAAAAAAAAAAAAAAAATAATAATAATAATAATAATAATAATAATAATAATAACAATAACAATAACAATAACAATAATAATAATAATAACAATAACAATAACAATAATAATAATAATAACAATAACAATAACAATAACAATAACAATAACAATAACAATAATAATAATAATAATAATAATGATGATGATGATGATGATGATGATGATGATGATGATGATATTAATAATAATAATAATAATAATAATAATAATAATAATAATAATAATAATAATAATAATAATAATAATAAACAACATCATGGAGTGCGGAAATCAACCTTGTAAAAACGATTAACCGCCCGAGAAATTAATTGGTATGCTTTTAAATTGTATCCTTTGGTGGGGCCTAGTTTCGTATTTTGGCATGCGTTGAGATACCTCTTAGCTGACATTATTCCAATGTTACTCTCATCGCAATGTTATTAGCTGTCAGGTTCCCATCTATGAGTTCAATAGAATGTATGCTGCCTATAACTAGAAACTTCATACGGTATAGTGGCGAGAATATACTCCTTGCCGTTCAGGGTCCCATTGTACTTGCATAAAACTACCCCCGGTGATATATGCATACATTTAAATCAGGAGCAACTACTTAAGGCAAAAATAACGAATACGTATTTAAAGATAATAAGAATTTAAAAGATAAAAACATTCCATAAAAATAGTTGGATTCGTCAGAAATAAGAGTTAAATTATGTAAAAATAAATTATCAAATAACAAAAAAACACAGAGTGAGATTAATGTTATTATTAGAAATAATAATTTATTAAAATGTATGTTTGAAGAAATTCGTAATACAACTTCATTCACAATATAATTCTCCTCAATTCAAACAATTGAAGTTAAACAATTTTAACAAAATATTTGGTATTAAATACACCGAAAAGGGTTGATTTGATGTAAAATAAAACAATTAAAAATGCACTTATAACACCGTAGAGACTTCTATGTTCGTCATATGCTTTTTGTTTATATCTATCAGATTTACATTATTCGTTTAGAACCCACACACTGTTAGGACATTCACTTCCTTCATTGACCGTTTTTCTTTTAATCGGCATCAAAGTAAAGACTTGAGTCAAAAAAAGACTTTTGTTTTATATCTGTTGTTTTATTAATGGCGACAGAACGTCTGTTATTGAAGACTATTGTTCCACTTTTTTTATCAACCATCAATCCCAGTTGCCCCGCACTAGGGATATCTTGATTTAACTAAAAACAAAATATGTATGCTACGAAAATAAACAAAATAAATACTTAGACGTTGTTCCTTTTTATGTTTTCCTTAATAAAACAATAAGCACTTGTGCAACTTCCTCATACAATTAAACCAATTTATCGATACCCTTATGTATTACGACCAGATTACTAAACAAACAGTTCTGTATATATCATTTATGAGATTTGTACATAATTAGTTTATATATGTGATTCAGCTCCATAACCTGGGCCAAACTTGAATATAATGCATGTTGTTTATGTATGTGCACGTACAACTTTGGTACTGATATAGATAAACACGTACGAATGGTCAAAGCAGCACAGTCCGAAACATAGGTGCATGCGCAGAGATATGAATGTATATGTGCAACATCTAAAATGTCTGTTACCTGTGGACAACCAATACACTCAATCGCATATTCTGAAACACGCGTTAATAAAGCATTTCTATGTTAATGAGAGATATGCAGCAGTATTCAACACTTAGTTAGCCGATTCTTGGAAACTAAACGTCTTGTAGGCAAAAAATAGTTCCATGTGTGTAAATTGGTGCAAATCTAAGGGGGTTTAATTCATAGTCTGATTAACGTCCACTATCACAAGTGACCTAGGACGCCTTTTTTAGGTTTACGTTACAAAATTTCGGGTTCAGTTTCAATCCCATATTAAGAAAGTGTACTTTATTATTTCACCTCATGAAAGAGGAATGTTACTCAATACGATTTTAAACAGCAATTGCACGCGTCAATTATATGAACTTATCAAATATATATTAGAAAAAAAAACATAATGTTAATATTGCATGCGATATTTGCACTCCGTCTTACAATATTTTTTAAAAACTACTTGTAATTGATTGGGCAAATAATTAAAAATATAGATTATCCCATAGTGACTTTCGTTGTTGTTCTTATTAACGATACTATTAGATTTTATTGTAGTAGTAGAAATAGCTGTAGTAGTAGTTTAAAAAAAACTTAATAGAGATAGTAATATTAGTAGTAAACATACTAGTAGAACAGTAACTTTTAATCGTTTTCATCATCGTGACAATCGCATTTGTTTTAAGTTTAACTGGTTTCTCTTGCTTTTTAACTTCTCTATTATTTTAACCGACCTCTGTTTTGCTTTTCGTAATGTTAAATAGCACCCGGTACTTATATATCACATCCGTTAATATGTAGAGGGCAATTAAGATTATTATAAACTCTTTCATTGTAATGTTGTAAAATTACATTATTATTATTATTAGTAGTAGTAGTAGTACTCACTAGGAGTTCAAAAAAAAGGTCATGAGTGATTGCTCACCGACAAC
>OY744518.1:41961511-41981511 GCA_963556195.1 Sepiola atlantica
TATTTTCGTTTTCCATATTAATAATTTGAACGGTGCCTTTGACGTCGGTTCTCAGACACTCTGTATTGGTTGTTATATTTCCGTTTCCTTGTTCTAGAAATCTCCAATACATACAAGTCCTCTACCCCTCTTTTTTTACACAGTGTCGGGCATCGTCCTTCTTCGGACGCACGACCTTAATCATGGGCCTGATGATGATGATGATGATGATGATGATGATCATCATCATCATCATCATGATGATCATGATGATCATGATGATCATGATGATCATGATGATGATTATTATTATTACTACTACTACGATTAGTATTATTACTATTATTATTATCATTACTATTATTATTATTTATAATAACTCTTATAATACAATTATTATTATTATTATTGTTGCTGTAATTATTCTTGTTATTCTTGTTATTATTGTTATTATTATTATTATTATTATTATTGTTATTGTTGTTTTTTGCTGTTGTTATTACTGTTGCTGTTTGTTTATGTACTTATTTATTAACTTATATTCCGTACGGCAGTCATTGCAAATAATGTCTTGCTGATATAAAAACGGTGTTTTTCCTTAAAATCTTTTGTCTTCGATCCTACTAAACAGCTATATTATTTAGGTGTTATCGACTTTGTTTTGCCGTTTAATTTCCATGACAATATGCCACTCTCAATAGCATAGCATTTATATTTCGTTTTACTACAGGTCTATATGTTGTTATCCTTCCTCGGTCTCTTTATCTTATCAACCAATCAACGGGGATTCTCTATGGTTCTTACCGATACAAGGTAAATGTTTTGTTTTTTTTCAATTCACCTGCGTTTCGAAAATGTCACCCGGAGTAAGTTTTTGCATTTAAAAATTGTTTTACATATTTTCTTAATTTAAGTGGTTTAATGGTACCGCCCCTTGTTCTAATTCTGATCTATTGTGTGTCTTATAGTTCTTTTCAGGGATGTTACTACATTTATTACTGTAGTCAAGATGTTCTATTACCTTCAAGCTCTTCGGCGAATTCTATTTATCTGTAAAGTAATGATGCAGACATGTTGAGTAATAACGTATAAGACGTCACAGAGAGGCTAAGGCTAGATAGATTGTCTATTAGGCATAGAGGAACAACGGAAATTAATCGGTGACCGTTGAACGAACTCAGGTGTGTGAGGTCGACGAGTTCATTTCGGAGTATGATGTTGTAAGCTTTAAAAAGAGTCAGGTTCACGAGGCCAGTAAAAGAAGGCACCCGAAGTGCAAACTCAGAAATTAAAACGTCGGTTTTAAAAGAAGGAAGAAAAAGCGCGTACGTAGCAGAGATCGAGATTAGAGGATATGGATAAAAACTTGTCGTGAGTAATCCCCGAAGAGGTCCCCACCACTAAGACCAAACCGCTTTAAACAACTGGCGTGCGGGTCACAAGCCTTCCATAGATTCCGGGAGCATACTTCTACAAAACGTATTGTTGTGTTTCCCTCTAGGTTGGAAGGTAAATCACTCTGCCTGGTTTTCGTGAAAATAACCTACGTTGGGTAGATTCGGAAATCAACCACCGTCAGTATAAAGAAAGACGTTTCTTCATAAGACAAGGGAAATAACAATAGGACCAAAGGAATTTGCTAACAAAGAAATATTTTATATATATATATATATATATATATATATATATATATATATATATATATATATATATATGTGTGTGTATACCCAACTTACACCAGCTGGTCGTGAAGAATAAAGCACGTGCTTGTTTCTATCGTTGTGTTTTGTTTGATGCTACCAGGTCCCCCAAGGGAAGGGGTATTACACCATATCTACTTTTACTCTGTGTCTTATCTTCAGCTGTAATCAGTTTATTCTGGTCATCTGACATTTTTTCTTTTTTTGTCAGGTATATTATATATTCTATTCGCATTTAGATAAGTCTATGTTTGTATTTAACTGTCCCAGGTGATTGTATTCCAATTGTTTTCCAATGTTACATCTGTTTTTGTATTTGTATTATTTGTCTGTGCTGTTAAATTATAGCCGTTCGCACAGTTTCCAGTAAACTACCTGTCGAACCCTGTCATATATGTTTTATTTTTATTTTGGGAAAGTTGTTGCATTCACGGATGATGTGTTTTACCCGTTCGTCCCATTGTCCACAGAGTCTACTATTTTTGGTGTGTCCATCTTTGTTATGTAGTTGGTTTTGATTTAGTTGTTTTATATCATATCAACGGATATCACATCATCACACCTAGTAGAGTCGGGTTATTCTTTTCTATTCTTATTCTTGTGCTATTATTTCTTATTCGTAGTTTCCCGTGTCTTCTAAATAACAGCTGTTTTTCTTTGGGCTTAAAAAGCAATCCAATTGATGGTTTACGATCTTTTAATGATAGTAGCTAGGTCAAGCTACTCATAACATATCTCTTTGTCGCTTGATATAGTTTCAGATGTCTCATCCACGATTGGTGTCACTCTCACTTTTGAGACCTTGTACATTTACTTGATTTTGAATGCAAAACCTTGGTATATAATCAGCTTGAATTGATATTTTGGTCTAGAAATATAGATCTTTTTCATAGTTTCGAATCTAGCACAAGGAGAAGCATCCCTTATCTGAAACTACTACATGTTGATAGTCATCAAACTAAACCATACATTATTTACATAATGTTCTCTATATCTACTACTGTGCCGACATATATGAATACATAATGTCACATGCAATTCTACGGTTTGTAACTTTGATCTTTGAATAATGGCATGGGCGGCCGCTATTTGATATAAATACATATGCGTCTTCTGACAGTCGTGTTAATTACTGTTAACTGTTGACTAAGCCGAATTATTAAATCGTCTGCTTACCAAGCCATTTCAAGTTTTGCTGAGATTGTATTTATTTATTTATGTATTTATTCATTTCGTATGAATCAGATTATTCTGTTTTTGGCATTGGTTTACCCGAAATATTTCTAGTTAGAATTATCTCTTGAAAAACAGCAGGTACTTACAGGAGGGCCTACTTGAAGGTGGCCACACCCTAAATGAAAGCGTTTCTGTCGAACAAACTGGATTCATACTTAGCACACACAGGTTGTCAGTCGGGGTTCTTAACCACTGTCGCCTCCCATTATTATTGTCGGAATTATTGTACGTGTATCTTTACAAAACGTGGTTTTGCGTTGTAGAGTATTGTATTCTCTGTGAAAATGCTTATCATTTACATACATAATTTGTACATAATTTGGTATACCTTTTTCTTAAAGCTTGTTTTGGCGTTGTTATGGTTAAGCATTATGCATTATTCTCTAAATAACATTCATAAATTACCTTTATTATAGCATTACTTATATCTGCTGTTAATAACGCACACTTTCAATGCGGGGAGTTATCCTCTCTATTGTGGTGTATCTCCGTGAGTTCTGGATATAAAACAACGTCGAGCGTATTCTGAATTACAGAAATTAACGAATGCGCTTGTTGTCCTCTCACGTGTTTTATTTGTCAGCAAGAACTTGACACACACTTTCCCTACAAGTACTATTTTTTTCTTTTTCTTGCTTTCTTTTCTAGTAGCCCTAAATATTCTAATCTTTGACTCATAACATTCATTTACATATTATAATTATTGCTCATTACAAGTGAATGCTTACTAATAACACACGGCGGCATTTTTCGGAATATGAGTAACAGTAAATATCCTCTAATGGTTCAGTCAGCTTCGTTTACAATCACTTCTTATTAACATTTACCCTTTATTTATCATGGATAATGTCCGGTTCAAAAAATCTTTCTTCCCAGTATTCCAGTACTCTCTGATCCAGTCCTGGCCTGCATGGTACACTTTCTTCTCGATGTTATCAAGGCGACCAAATTCCGTTGTCCCTACTGATGTTGAGACAACTGCCCTTTTTATTAAAGCGTAAATAGAGCTATTTTTAGGTACATCACCTGGGAAGCTAAGTTAGACTTAATGTAACATTACATTATTTACTCACTAGCAGTTCTCACATGAGCTATTATCTGTGAATCGCTCACTAGTAACAATAGTTAGCGTTCCATGGAGCCTGAAAAAAAAACGTCCAAGATTACTAATACAGCTCATTTCTCTTGATTACCCTTGCAAATTTGATTGCATTTTCTCAATGGCCATTTAGCATTTATTTACCGTTAATAACAACGGTTGGATTACTCTCTGATTATAGTACAATACACCTTCCCAAAGGTTCTAGTACATTCCGAACTTTGCAATTCGAGGTCAAAATAGTGATTTTATTTCCTCGGTAGCTATATATAAATTATTTGGCGACCATTGTGTATGGTACCAACAAATGCTTATGTCAACACCTCTGATGTCGAGTTTACGTGATATGTGACTGTTTTACTTTATGAATAATAATTATAATGATAATAATAACAATAAGTATTATTATTATTATAATTATTATTATTATTATTATTGTTGTTGTTGTTGTTGTTGTTGTTGTTGGCATAATGTATTTGAATCATTCAGTATAAAGTAGCGTTATATACGATAGTACAAGTGGAAATATGTCTCCGCGACACTCTGGCACATTTTCTGTTACTTGCTTGTTTATCAGTCTTCGTTGGTTATGTCCCTAGGAAAATGCGCCGTTTATATTATTATTATTATTATTATTATTATTAGTATTATTATTATTATTATTATTATTATTATTATTATTATTATTATTATTATTATTATTATTATTATTATTATTATTATTATTATTATTATTATTATTATTATTATAAATATTGCCATTATTATTTTTCAAAATCTAAGGATACATTTGTAAATTGCCTGCCATTGCCACATATTTAGACAGGATAACTGCTAATATAAGCCGATTTCCGTATTTCTCCTAAAACTTCCATTTTTATAATAAAGTCACCCCAACTTACCCGCGCCAGTCCAAAATTGAAAACCTTCAATTATCCGTTTTACCGGAAGTAATCTCCTTCCAAGCTCTCTCGCAGAAACCACGCCATTCTTTTTAGGCCGCAAAATAGCCGTTCTTTTTCGATGTTTGGAACGAGGGAGATGTGGGACACAATTTTTAGATAACGTAATGCTTCGTGCTCAGCCATTATGAGAGAAAGACGCCCGACGGGTCTTCTGCATCCCCTTCTCTACTCAATTCATTTCCGGTACGAAAATATTCCTCAGGTTTTCATCAGGCAGGATTGCTTCGAGTGCTTCCATATGCAAAAAGGGAACTATCCAAGGTATTTTTACTTTGCCGGGCGTCAGTTCGCTAAGAGCATAGCTGTCATCCCAGATACAATGGACGTCGGCACAACAGGGAGGCAAGCCATGGATTCTTTTCGAGGCCACACGCTAAAAGATGAAATCATACAAAGTATTGTCGCTAAAGCAGATATAGATATATATATATATATATATATATATATATATATATATATATATATATATATATATTATTGATGAGGGTGAATATTAAGATTTCCTTAAACTGTCAAATTGTTATCCGTTTCGACTGTTGGCTGAATATTTTCGTTGGGTTGGATTTTGTTATTATATTTTCTGTGCCTTTTCAATTATTTATTTTCCATTTAGATTCGCATACCTGCAGACCGCTGCGTTTGTGTTTTAGATATCGGACAATGTTATCATCATTTTTTATCTTATATTCTTATATAGGTCCACGTAGCCCTTTGAGAGTATTTATCCGTCGGTCGATCAAGCTGGCACCTTACTTTAAAACACATATGATATTAGATATGTTCAACTATCTCAGTCACTCACAAGTTGGAAATATAATTACCCGAGTCTCTCACGCATCAGGTTGAAATTGCCTTTTAATCGATAAGAGTGCATATTGATACATTCAAGTTACGCATGTCTTCTGTTTCTGCTATTATTAACATATGCACCACTAATAGTTGCAGATCTTAAATTATACATGGATAATGTTTTAGTGAAAAATTGCTTTAATAAAATTATCAACTGGTAAAAATCTTCATACATTGAAAAGATTAGGTTTCTATGAATTACATATATCATATTATTTTTTCAATCCGAACACTCGTTTTGCATTAACCGTTTCCGTGTAAAATTTCGTGAACAATTACTCAGTGTCAACGCTTAGTGTTTCTGGCGGCTAGGTAACTTAAACCTTATTCTTTGTATATACTATTAATGTATTATTTATTGAATAAAAAAAAAATAGCATTAGTGTAAAATTATTTTATGAAGAACTTCTGTAACAATTAATTGAATTACAATTGCTTTTCATGAAAATACATTCCCGTTAGTTTGTAAAGAAAGTTAACCATTTAAATGTTTTCTTAATAGGTAAAAATAAAAAAGATATTTCTAGACTTTAAAAATCTTAAAATAATTTTGAATGTCGAATGTAAATTCATTTCCAGGACTTTAATATTTAACAACAGTTTTTTTATTTAGAGAATAGAAAGTGTTAAATGTAATATACATTCGATAACTTTGCCTAATATATTATGATACAGCATCAATTCGATAAAGTTAGTTGTAGTTTCATAATAGTTTTGTTCAATTGAACAAGTTATGATGAAACGATACCGTAATAAAGTAATTAAACAGACAATATGCTAATAAATATGATACTAATTTCGAAACACATAACGGCTTCGTTTATAACGGACACTAAAATAAAACGAAAAAAGTCTCCCAATAGTATGCACTAAATTCATAATGAATAGTAACTTGCATTTATTATTCTCAATGAAATATTGATCAGAATGTATTAGTCCTATATTTTCCATAATTCTGATTTTAATGCACAATTTCTATTAGTAAAGAATACAATTCCGCTTACCGAAATGGTTTCACTAGTTTCAATAGTAGCTGTTCAGTCGACAGCGAACACATCTACACCGCCCGTTTGGCCCGTTAGGTCAGTTTTACTGTTGGATTCCTGTCTGTGTGACTTCACTGCAAAGAGACGTATCTTAATTTTGATTCTAACAAGAAAATACTACTTTACCGAATGTTTAAACGCACGTAGAAAGTTTCAATACTAATGTTATTTAAAAAAAAACGCCTATTATCTTTATGTATATAAAGAGGTTAACTCGTTAAATACAAATTAAATATGCGCTACATTCAAATATGTAATAATTATGACAAAATTAACGAGTTTATAAAATATGAAAGCATTTTAATGCATTCGCACTATGTATGATGACGGACGATTTACAGGTAGAAGAGTTTGCATAGCAAATTAACGTACCATGTACTCTGATTGGGCGACAAAGATGAGTGAGTCTGGTGGGCTGAGGTTGGAAAACCTCGAACATGTTATAACCATTTACGAACGCACCAGAGTGCAATATTGAATCTGATTCTCTCTCTCTCTCTCTCTCTCTCTCTCTCTCTCTCTCTCTCTATTGCTATCGCTATCTCTCTCTATATATATTTTTTTTGAGAAAAAAATCAACATAATTCCAAATAACGAAACCAAAAAAAGTCAACTTACTCTTAGATAAAGCTAACTAGTTACAAATAAGATTATATTAATATTTACTAGGTTTTTACACGAAATTTAAATCTAATGATTTTGGGGCTGCCTGATTTTGTTGTAATTATTTCCCTGGATTATGCTCATCGTTTTTCTTTTTTTTTTACTTCGAATTGAATTTGATGTAAAATGTAACTTAATAATTGATTACATATATATTGAAAATACTTTTCCTGCGATTTTGATCTGCTTTTGGCTGAATTTGAGACATTTTTATATATTGAAGGTGTTTTTGTAAAGCATTTACCAAAACGTACTGATTCAGCTTTTATGCTCTTTTAACCGACCAAATCTTTATAATTTAAAACTACACCCCCTCAAGACCGAACACTTTCTCCCACGCCGCAAATGCACCGGCAGCACTATAAAACCTCTCTCATCACCGTCTAACATACACCTTAGACTCGGATCTTATTATTTAAACAAATGTCTGGCAAAACTGTACTGAAACAATGCAATGTATTGCGTCACTGCGATCCCGGTTGAAGTAACTTTTTTTACTATACGTGCCAATGACGTTTCTTTGGCTTCTTCTTTTTCCTATGTTTTTACTGTCATCGAATACATTTAAAATGTTAAGTTTTTCTGAGGACGTTGATTGATCCGAACGAACCCAGTTATATATTTCGCTCCTTAATTGTAAGTTGAGGGGGTTATTTTATATGCTATCAATAAGTATATCAATGTTTTCGTATACTGGTATATTTGAAAAAAAAGAAGCTTTCAACATCAACTAAAGCCGTGATCTTATCGTATTATTTCTTTGTTTGTATTATATGTATGTGTTTATGAGTGGATTTACACCGTATTTCCATAGTAAATAAGTAGTTATTAGTTCATTAATTGGTTTTGCTTAATTGGTTTATAGGTGCTATAACTTGATAGATTATGAGCCGATAACAGAAATTAGGTTCATTGCGTTTTACAGTACTGTATAGGAAACAAGATTTATAATTATTTAAGGGGAGTTATCCAAATAATTGACGAAATTATTAATAATAATAAGCGTTCTTATCTGCGTTCTTTGTTTATTAGTGTGGTTTTGTTAACTTTTTTTTAATTTCGAAAGTCGTCCAAAATTGCTTGTAATTTTGTCAAAATAGTAAGATTTGTGAAGTACTAATATATATATATATATATATATATATATATATATATATATATATATATATATTCCATTTGGGAGCCGTGTTGAATATGGAGTTGACCCTTAGTTGCCATTGTTTTAGTATGAAGATTGCCTCCAGGGATTGACGGCGGAAGCCAGTGTATAGCTTAATTGCCATAAATATATTTGCATAACTTACGATATATATATATATATATATATATATATATATGTATATATATATATATATATATATATATATATTATATATGTATATATATACTTATATATGCACATATGGTATATGTATATATATATGTATTTATTATATATATATATATATATATATATATATATATATGGTTAGTATATGTATATACATACATATATATATATATGTCTGTGTATATATATATGCATATATAGGTATATACACACACGCACACACACATATATATATATATATATATATATATATATATATATATATATATATATAGTGTCACTAAGTGCCCAATTATTTTAATTTACATTATATAGTTCTTCGAGTAAGACCATCCGGCGTAACCCACGGTCATAAATACAAAATACAAATAGTTACATTATGTATGTAGCATGTTTATATTAAACACTTCTATATTTCTCTCTCTCCCTCTCAAGCTCTACTTTAATTTTTCTCTCTTTTCCTCTCCACCATATGTATGTTGGTCTCCCCAACACTCCTTTCCTAATCCCCCATCCCATTTCTTTTCTTTTCTTATATTAACAAAAAAATAATAATGTCATTTATTTACCGGAGTTATTCCGTTTAAATGTTGTACTGCACTATTATATATATATATATATATATATATATATATATATATATATATATATATATATATATAGTGAGTAGTATAAACACAGTGTTATCGGGGCTTCAATGCAGGTTCCTTAATCTCTCGCTGATTAACGAGGTTGTTTATAACGGCCGTGTGGGCTAAGACGTCGGAATTTGTATTCGAAAGATGACTCGTTTTCCGGTATTCGAGTCCGGTGACCGGTATAATTATCTTCTCCACACTGGCAGTTCCCGAAAGGATGAAACGTATACGTATGTAGATAAACAAAATATTTATAACTATGGGTTGCACCCAAATCATGGCTCGGCTCTGTAGTGAGTAGTATTAATGCAGTCTTTATCATGACTTCAATTCATGTCCTTTCAGTAATAGAACACTTTGGCGACGACTGTCTTTAAATAGGTATACTATCTCGCTGATTTACTGGGTGTTTCATAACGGCCATGTGGGCTATGACATCGAAATTTAAGTTCGAAACATAATGCGTGTTATGTGGTTCGAGTCCGGCGACCGTTATGAATAATCTTCTTGACACTGAAAATTACCAAAAGGATGAAACCTATACGTATGTATATTAAAAACAAATATATTTATATATATATATATATATATATTTATATATATATATATATATATATATATATATATAAATGGAGAGAGAAAGGGAAATACATATATAATAGGTTCTAATAGAATATACTGAATAAGATATGATTGAGCGTCTATGTAACTTGTGACAATGGGATCTATAATAGCATAGTATGATTCTTGCAATGTAGAGCTATTTCATTATTTCGAGGAAGGAAAGTTAGTTTATCGGCAGACACACGATTTCTATCATGATAAACTTGTATTTTCTTTCTTTGCTTATAAGCTCCTGTTTCAAGATACGCAGGCGGCAACGATTACAACTCAGTCGAAATACTTCTTCGCGCCTCTTTTATGCACCTGCGTTTGTTAACTGCCAAACATCATTGATTTCTTGAGTTTTGTTTTTCTTTTTCCTCAAAGATTCTCACTTCATTCGCACTCTATCTTGCGGATATTCGCTTTCAAGACGTTTCGATGAGCCAGTGCCCTTCACATCATTTAGTTTTAGTTCCTACTTTTTTTTTATTTTTAAATATTTGTGCATTTATTTTTATCCCAACACACCATTTGCTCACTTCGAGTAGCTGCCTTCAGGCTTCAGGCGGGAAGCCATTTTTCTTGCTATTTCTTATTTTAGGATTACATTTTTGGTTAAATTTGCGATTGTATTTTTGAGCTGAGGAAATTGTCCACTTTTTAATTTCAAATCCTTAAATTATTTTTAGTTCTTGTAATTAAAAAGAAAATAAACAACAAAATATATCTTCGGCTCAGTTTCGAGAAGCCAACGTTTGAAATTATGAAAAAAGATCAGTTTAAAAGAAGGATATGTAAAACTATGTAATATTTACTGCGATATTTTAAGAGTTTTGCCTTTTTATCTACTTTAAGTTATTCGTTCATTTCAGGAGAAACATTGCCAGCAAAATATGTCTGAGTTGTTTGAACCGACTGGTTAATTTTCTTTACTGGATGTTGCTTACTGTAGCAATATCTTACTAAATTGATCAAACTAGATGAAGTAAAACTTTAGTTTTAAATTACTAGAACCATTGTATTTACCAGACACTACATGGTATGGAGTAGATTTTTAATACATATATATTAATATATATAGTTATTGTTGTTTTAAGATTAACTTTACTTTACATAATAGTACATTGAGCCCTACCTTTATATTCCGGTAACAGCTTTTATATAAAACACACAATTGCATATATATATATATATATATATATATATATATATATATATATATATATATATATATATATATATATATATATATGTGTGTGTGTGTGTGTGTGTGTGTGTGTGTGTGTATCTAGGCAGCATTTTTTGTCTAAGGCACGTATTAGTAAAAATAACCGACAACTCATGTCTATATATTTTTGTTTGAATCCCTTCCATTTTCCGGATTAAAGTCCTAATCTCTGATGAAAATTGGCTGATGAAACTGCCGTAATTTTCTTTTAGGTTCAAAGTACTTTCTGACCAATCTGGGTCCATCTTCAGTGGAATAATGTCAATCAGGTAAAGACCTGGAGTGAGTTAATTTTGTCTGGAAAATTTAAATTCGAAACTATATTTAATTAGTATTATAAACAGTTAAGTATATTAGTTCTAGTATTAAAATGAATCATGTTAATAACCGTTTTTTTGTGTTAATGTGTAAAGCTTCTATTATATAGAGTTTTTGTATATTAGTATCGTGTTCTAGGATGTTAGTGTTGTCTATAAGAAGTTTTCGGATTTGCGAGCGGGGACAGGAATGTTCGTTAATGAGGTGTCTGGCTATGGCACTATTATCCGACAGATAATTGTAACACTACTAATATACTTAAATGTTTATAATACTAAATAAATATAGTTTCGTATTTAAATTTTGCTGACAAAATTAACTATAAACTCACTCCAGGTCTTTACCTGATTGACATTATTCCACTGAAGATGGACCCAGATGGGTCAGAAAGTACTTTGGACCTAAAAGAAAATTACGGCAGTTTCATTAGCCAATTCTCATCCGAGATTAGGACTTTAATCCGGAAAATGGAAGGGATTAATACAAAAATATCCAAACATGAGTTGTCGGTTATTGTTATTAATATATATATATATATATATATATATATATAATATTAAATGATATTTTTTAAATATTTTACCTACGTGTAACGTCGTTTCGAGCTTTTATCTCTCATCAGCGCGGGGAAATAACAATCTCATACGGTCACAACGTACGAACCCGGCTCACAGAGACACCTTGCATCCATAAGTGTTCACTTAGTCCCTTAGGCCACGAGAACTTGTCACGTGATTACGGAGAAATAAGGTTAGATTTACACTTACAGCGGCGAGTATACATATTTAGACATACGATAAAACTAAACGATAGTGCTCTACATTCAATTTTACTTGCCCTGGGCTTCTTATAATAGTAAATTATAGTTTGATGATATTTTACCTACGTACGACGTCGTTTCGAGCTACGGCTCTCACTAGCGCAAGGAAATTACAATCTCAGACGGTCACAGGGAGATCTTGAATCCGTAAGCGTTCACTTTGTTTCTGAGACCACGGGATATTTTTACATATATATATATATATATATATATATATATATATATATATATATATATATATATATATATATATATATATATATTAATAAATAAATATTAATTATTTGTTACCTGCCCACACTAGTGTTCCCTTTATTTCACAGTCATCAGTGTAGGAGATGATAATAACTGATTGTTGAAGGATTCAATCCCGGTCACCAAGTCACCGCTGACTCTGCACCCTGGCACTTTTCCCTACTGCCACCGACAATAATCAGGATTAATGGAATAGTATTAACATCAATATTGTCAAGGAAGCACGAAGTACTCACAACGAAAGAGCATTGCTGTACGCTAAGGTTAACGGCTTATTATAATTCACTTAAACAGGTCCAAATACTATTTCTACGCCGCTCATAACACTATGTTAATAACAAAATATTATCATTTTTTTACTATAGCCACTAGTGTTTCTTACTTTGG
Organism: Sepiola atlantica; assembly: GCA_963556195.1. Taxonomy (NCBI): domain Eukaryota; kingdom Metazoa; phylum Mollusca; class Cephalopoda; order Sepiida; family Sepiolidae; genus Sepiola; species Sepiola atlantica. The sequence goes on from OY744518.1 coordinate 41,974,631, forward strand.
TACACCATCAAATGAATTCGTGAATACTTCCCACGCTATCGACATGTGGTGAATGAAAGGAGAATCCCTATATTCTTGCATACGTTTACATACGTATAATCTGCTGCCCTAATGAATTTGCCGACACCCTGCAGGTCATAAACGACAGTTGAATATAGATGTTGAGTCTGCATGATATTCTGAAGGTGTAATTGGCCTGTTTACTTCTACAGAAAAACAAAAGTGTACGGCATATTGGTTTATTATCGAGGTGTATGCAAGTCGAACCAAATTTATGAATATGTCTAGTTAATAGTTGATTTAAAGATCTCCAAAACTGACTAAACCACGGAAGCGAAATCGCAAGCAACTGTAAAAATAGAAGAACACTTTATTTTAGGATGACCACATACATAACAACTGAATTAATAAATAAAAAAAAAAAAAAAGAAAATAAAGTAAATCAACATCTAAAGTAGCAATGAATAACAAAATAGCCATAAAATTATCTCCATGGATGAAACGCAGACGCCTCTATGTCGGTGTAATTGTAATAATATATGTTCATACTTTACGCCTAAGCCTTCATCATGCATTGAGCACTGTTGAAGTAAATACTCAAAATCCATACACAATATAACATATTACTTTATAATATTATTCGTGTATGCATAAAATAATATATATATATATATATATACATATATATATATATATATATATACATATATATATATATATATATATATATATATATATATATATATATATATACAAATGTAAATATTTGAAGTCATACAGTAACTGTAGCGTAAGCTTAATATCACATATGAAACGAGAGCTTAAATTATTATGATAATGAAAGAGACTACTATATTTTGTTTTAGACTATATTGTCTTTACTATAGTTTTACATACACCCGTTAACACCGTATCATGTATTATTTTATAATGTGTATACGATATTACTCTAAATATAAAAAATTCAACAAATGTTTAAACACAAAACCCGAACTCTATTAAATTATCATTTGATGGATAAATATACACATAATGCGCTTCTGCTTATCTTTATTGCCCCTACTCAAGACTATAATGAGAAGAATCTTTTGTTAAGTAGTTTTATTTTTCAATAGAATGTGGGTTCATAACACTCGTAATTACGGTCTATTGTTCATCATTATATATATATATATATATATATATATATATATATATATATATATATATATACATATATATATATAACTATATATATACATATATATACATATATGTATGTATATATATATATACGTATATATATATATATATACGCACATATATATATATATATATATATATATATATATATTCCCTTTTTCTTACTCGTTGATGCTTGATTTGAGACCAAATTTCTTTTTTGTACTTGGTACAATTGCTGCTTAGGTCTTTCAGACACAAACGTAAATAAATTGGAGTGTCTAACAGATTACAAATGAGATATACTTCTTAAGTTTTCTTTTCATCAGCGTGATTTGTTCACTTGACCTAAATGTTATGATCCTATTTAAGGGGAGGTCGAATTTCCAGCAAATTACATAGAATAAAGCGTCGAGGCAAACACACTATTTTTAGTACTTGTTTATTAAGACAGACGTATTTATTGGCAAACGCTGATCGGCAACATACAACCAGCATAAACAAAATTAAACTTGCGAAGTTTACGTCATTTAGGAGACAAGTATGTGTAAGAACGAAACAGACATGCTGCGAATAGGAGTCAGTGAACACTTTATATATGTTGCATGTAGCTTTCCTTTTACTGATTCTTCATTTTATCTTCTCTGTACGCTACAAGCGTTTGGCTAATAAGAACGCTCAATCCATCAAAAGAGAATACTGCATAAGCATTTGTAATACAAAATAGCATTTGCCATACAAAATAGCATTTGTAAGTTTAATAATTTCACGCTTTTTCTATAAAAATGTTTTTTGTGTATTTTTAGTGTAACTTTGCCTAAAACAGCGTCAGCTTTGCTATTGCTTTTACTGTCAATCGCTGTTCTGTCGAATGTGAAACTCAAGCAAATGTACACTTTCTATTTTTTTTTGGAAGAAAGTGTAATTTCTGTTCCGTTCGAAGATAGTACACTATTATATTTATTTACTCCTCTGCAGGAGTTAGGCACAAGGCCAGTTTTATCTTACTCCCACAAGTAAGATGTGACCACAGCTTGGGTCGAGTAAGTGGGGTTAAAAGCCAGCGCTCGAGGGGTGAGCACTCTGGCCATTTAAAAATTGCCTGGGCAGCCCCGTCGGCATTCCCCGGTAGGGGCGCCTCAAGCAGTAAGCAATAAACTTACTCCTCCCCAAAGAGGGGAGGCGAAGCCTGGGAGGGTGGACCTCCTAGAACTGCACAGGACAAACCCACAGACAGGTGGAATCAAGTTCCGAAGGACAAGACGACATCCGTCTATAGGATGCAGTATCCATCGGAACAGATACTACACTTACTTCCTAGCGTCTGCCAGGTAAGTATAGTACACTATTATAGCTTGGTCAGCGTTTGCACGGGACGTCCGTAGCAAGGGAATATGTCACAAACTCTTACATATATAGTATGCATCTAAATTCACTAGGGTACTTTGCTACGTATGTTGTAGTTTAAAAAAAGTGTAATGCAATAATATCTATTTTTATAAGCAGTCAACTAGAAGTGTGCAAATTAAGATCGGTTGGGGGTAAAGTTAGGGTCAGGGTTAATTGATGTGCTTATACGTTTTTGATAAATTTTACTTATTTGAACTCCAAATGATATGTCTTTTTGAATATTCGGTCAAGGGTTACTTATAAGAGAAAGTATCTTCATGCCCGGTTGTCCTGGCAAACCCCTATGCAGAGACGCCTTAGACATTCGAGAACAGTGTCTAGTAGGCATTCAAGTTCTCTCTATTTTTGTTTCATTTTACTTCAGTTGAAGTTCTCAGAAATCAAGGCGCCCTTCCCGGGGCTTACATCTAATCTCTATATGAGATACATAGATATTCGAATATTGCATTTAAGGTCACATTTACCTGTCAAACTTTGAGTTAGAAATGAATTATGAATATTAATTTTCCTTTCCCCAAGTTACCAATTAACTATGTTATATTATGTATTTCTTGTTGTCTGTTTGTCTTACCGAATTCAAGGACAAGAATTCATCTAGTTTGGTTTAGTATTCAGCAAAGTTATTTTACTTAAGGTAACATTTGTTGGAGTAGATGCACAATCTCTTGTATGGCCAAGTGTATAGCCATGTCGAGCATATCTTATTTTGGGCTTCGACTATTATGTTATTAAAACTATTTCGACAGAGTTTACTAACACACCTTTGTACAGAGCGACCGCATACACCCGAGGATCGTGGCTGCTAAGTAATTAAAACTCTGCTCATACATTATATTTCTCCCTATATGTTATAGGAAATGTTTTGCTTTGTTTGTATACAGCGTATATATCATTTAAGTTTGTCTAAATCTCGAAACAGTACACATTATAAACGATAGACTATCAGGAAATAATTGAAGTCACACCTGGATATTACAGATACCTGATGGAACTCGATTTTACCAGAATTGCCTAATAATATTTGTAAATACATTAAGCATAAAAGGTCTGACTAGTTTTGGACGAGGTTTCACCGATTCCATATACTACGCCATTGATTTATAGCAATCTTGACTGATTATACATTATATTAAAGATTAGTTTTGAAATGTCTTACCTATTTCGGATTATTAATTAAACTAAGAAATGTCGATAGTAAAATTCCTGGGATTCTACCGATTGATTTGCTTTTGAATTGTAAAATAAAACCTTTATTCATTAACAAGTATACATTGGTTTTATTACGCGTCCTATGCTGTTGGATAATAGTTCGCTTTACTGAAAAAAAAAAATGTTACGTTATCTCATAACAAATGTTCTTAATTTCATTAATCGTTTCAATTTGTTTTAATACTTCATATCTTACACTTATTTTACGGGAGGGTGATTAAAAGTAAACAATTGTAAAAATGCTCCAACTTCTGGTTCCTCCATGTAAGGAATTAACAACACAAATCCGTCTTCCACCACAACTGATAGTACTTTCCATGTTTCCCCTATGTAATAACATCCGGTCGAATTTCAATTAAAAGATGTTTTCCAAGAACTATCCGTCTGCCCAACATATTATAGAGAGACTGCTTCCCCACAGACTACAACAGGATCAACTTTCAATCGTCTCATACGGTTCCTGATTATTAAACTGACAATCCAACTTAACCGTCGAGTTGGTTTAACTTAATAAATATTTAGTAAATACAACGAAACAATAGATAAACATTTGGGAAAGTATATTAAAGTATAAATTACGAAATTCCGGTCATTTTACATAATTTTTGTAATCAATTTTATTCGACCAACACGCTTAAGCTCGTTTATGAATTATTATAAGTGGCACTCTAATCATATTTTATTAAAGTGGTTGCGAATATTATTTAATTTCGACAGACCCAACGAATATTTTAAATGACGTCGATGTATGTTGTGATTCGACCTCCCGGCATATGAAAAAGATTCTTAATACTATTACATTGTCTCAGACCCATACGTCAACTAGGGTATATATGAATGTTTGAAGGAAGTACAATCTAGCAGTATATAACAATCTACAATAAATATCTTTATTTGGCATTGTTATCTTTATTTCGATTCTTATATTTTCTTGTTCTATTTGTATATCCTTTTCTCATTAATCTCGCCTCTCATCGGCTCTGTTTGATAGTTCCTTTTTTTTTTTCGTCCATCCTGAACATTCTATCCGATCTGCGTGTTGGCACGGGAATACCATTCACTTTTTTTGTAGTTGTTAGTTTTCGTTTCGCAGCTGTATAAGAAAAATATAATTTGCATTGTCATAAATCTATTGTCTCTTTTTCCGCTAGATAAGAATTGATTTGGCCTCTCGGGTAAGCAAGCAAACACATGAAAAAGGGGAAAGGAAAAAAAAAGATGAGGAAATATCACGTTACATGTTGTCTGCCAAGTTCTCTCTGACAAACGGATGACGCTTTTTCAACGGGAATACTTTTTTCTTGCGAAGAGCGCTTTTCAAAGCCGTTCATAAGTGGCACTGTGTAGCGTTGCAAAGTTGGTAATTCAGATTCCATTCCCTTGTTGTAAGAAAAAACATAAGAAGAGAAAGAAGAAATAAACTAGTCAAAAGCGGCATACTAAGAACCTCTTTCTCTGGCAATCGCTTCCATAAAGAAAACCAGTACGAAACCACTGCAAAATGTGATTAGAGCTAGATCTTAATTCTTCGAGGAAAGTGTGTGCATTTCGAACAAATACTCGAAGAAATCCTGGCTGACGTTGTAAACCTAAATAAAGAAACGGCAACGATTGTAAAAATTAGACACTGAGTTTGAGTGGAAACGTTTTAAGGCTAGAAGTAACTCCAGGGAGAGTCGGTGAAACCACGTGATATGCAGCCGGGGCCTTTCTGCCCCGTTTTTTGTCTGTTTCCTTTTAACAAGAAAGACAATCATATGCAACATGAAATACATGAGTTACTTTAGCATTCATGATAGAAAAAGAGTGAGACAGACAGCCAGGCAGATAAATTGACGGATAGCCCGTCTCGCAACATTAGCAAAACAACGCATGTAATTCACTATTTGGGACAGCCCCTTGGTACGCTTTCTCTGCTTGAAATTTCGGCAGGAAAGAGACAAAAAAAACGGATTGAAATCACGTGGTGACATCGACTTCCGTTGGAGTAACTTACTGACCGGCAAACTTTTTGACTCCAACACGGCTCTCGCTATGTAAAACCTGTATCTTATTTTTCTGATTTTTGTTTAAATGTGGATTGATAATTTAGATTATTTGGATTCTTCGAACTACTGTTCTCATATTGAGTGTTATTCTTACAACGTCTCGGCCGATGTAACCTCCAGTGTCTTTTTGCCGTTTCTTGTTGAACTCGGGAACATTTCTGTCGAACTCAGAAATCTTTACAGAATTTAGCAAGGGGTCGTGGCGTAACAAGTAAAATGCAGTTATCAGTTACACTCTTATGGAGGTTGAAGGTTCAATCCTCAGTGTGGGCGATACTAAGAATACAAGGTCAAATTATTTAAGACTTATACTCGGTCATGACTGACGAACTGAGAGCATTCTACCTTCGTTGATTAAATAAAGTGCTCCGTTCGAAATTATGTATAGATTCTCAAGTTCCACAGATGGATTCCCGAATCCGACAAGTTACATCTAAAGAAGGAAGTTGCATCAGCCGAAACGTTTCGAAATAACACTTAGTAGTCCGAATAATCCAAATAATACATATCTGTATCTTATATGGTATTTACTTTGTTTGCAGCCTTTTAAACGGTGAATACATAGAAGGCTTTATTTACCTTGTTTTTAAACGGATTTATCTTCAGTTCCTGTTAATGTTGTTAGCTGAAATATAATTCTATCAAAAAGATGAGCATTACACGCATCGATTCTAACTACATAATGCAATCTATTATGCATTACCTGTCGACAAGTTTCCTGCTTTCCACTACTTTGTTCAGTTTATGTTTAACTGGATATACAAGAATATACGTTATAAAAGGTGATTCTCCAAAGTTAATCTGAAAAATATATCATTACGTATGCATATAATTGAGACGGTAAAATTATAAGTTATATAATACCTTCGAAAAATCTCAAAATATATGTATCAAATATTTCAAAGTATATAAAAACTACAATAAAATAATCGGTAATTTAATAGAAGCTTACTAATTTGCATTTATAGGAAAATATTACTAATTGTTCGATTATAAATACATAATTATGTCAACATGACATATTTATTCCACATTTCACGTTGAAAGTGCATT
>OY744518.1:41986511-42021511 GCA_963556195.1 Sepiola atlantica
CCATTTTTTTTTAATTAAACATTTTTTTTTAATATTTTTAATTTTAAACATTTTTTAAAATATTATTATTTTTTTTTTATTATTATTATTATCGTTATTATTATTATTATTTGGTGTTATACCTCCTCGAGTAGCTCCCATTTAACTATCTTCTCAATTCAACTTAAAAAAAAATTAAACTCTAAACAGTATCGATATTCAGATTAAATTATGCCAAATATTTCATTTGACAACTCCGGAAAGTGTCCCGATTTCCCGCTCCTACCACTTTCTCTGCATTTATCCAACTCGATCTTAAACTGATCCACATTATTGATGTTCAACATTATTGATGGCAACTTATTCCAAAAATATATTACTCTGTGAGCAAACACAACTTAATTGGGTAACAGATCTAGTTTTTGAAAACTGTGTTGACATAACCTTCGAGATCTAGAAGAAATACTAAAAAAAATGCTCACCATAGTTAGAAATGCCCTTGATAATCTTGAAAGTCTCAAGCATATCAATTCTGATTCTTCTCTCCAACAGGTGTCAATCCCAATTTTTCAAATCTCTCCTTGTAACTGCACTCATTTACTTTACTTATTCGTTTTGCCACCCTTCTTTGTACGCCTTCCAGTTTCAATATTACATTCCAATTTCCATGTCTAGTCGCTGGAGCCCACACCTGGGTGCAGTATGCTATATGAGGTCTTATTAGAGCTTTACAAATCCTAAACACAACGATCATTATATTCGCCTTCGATACAATGGTCAAAATATGCATATTCTTCTCTAAATGTATTATCAACCCCCACTCCCAAATCGCACTCACCATCTACTTATTTGATTTCTCTATTGTTTAGTACATATTCGACTCCTACATTCCTGGATCCTAGATGTAGTACTTAACATGTGTCTAGATGAAAATCCCAATTTCCAAATGTCTTCTCAATATGATAATTTATTTAGACCCATCTGTGTTATTTCCTTTGATATAAGTCTCACAAGTAGTTTAACACAATTAGCAAACAGTTCTATCTCTGAATTTATATTATTAGATAAATCATTTATTAATATACAGCAAAACAAAAATAAACAATACTGAACCCTGCGGAACACTGGGGGGTATGTTCTGTAATTCAGAATAATTGTTACAAACCTTTAATAGTTCTATCCTTAAAAACTCTATCACAATATTCACCATTTTGTCAGTAATACCAACATTTTCCATTTTAACTAGTAAACGATAATGAGATACCGTATCAAATGCCTTGAATAATTACCATCAACAAATCTAAAACAATCTACATAATTAACAATGAGACAGTTGAAATAACATACACAGTTGAATTATTAAATATGCGTAACATGTAATGGTTTAAAGTTGACATCTTGATGAGAACTCGTGGCCGTTCTTCTCCTGTATTGAACCAGGTAGGTGTTATATGCATTGTATCAATCTTTCATTCTCTAAACATGTCAGGTTTGTCTTATAGACTCTTGTATTCTCTTCTGCCTATGAATTAACCCCGTGGAATGTTCATAGGTAAATGTCATATGTCAGTCTTGTTAGAAATCTCATTGCCCTCTTCTCGAAATCATTACAGGATATTTCATGTTGTTATATCTCTTTGTGGTTCCCGATGACAGAAGGTGATGTCTAGGTTGTTAAAGCAGGTCTCTTCATTTGGCGTCTTTCGAGATGTAAACTGTCTTCGACGTCGTTACCAGATCCGATCTCAGGTTTTCATTATTTCTGTATTTAGTTCTTGCAAGTAAATGAAATACGACGCATTTTTAAAATTAGACTTACTTTCCAGTAAGATACTGTAATGATGAACATCTAATATTAGTTTAGGTTAATAGTCTCAAGTCATTCATTCTCGTCTTGGAGTGTAGTGCTAGCCTCTTACTCGACACTAAATAACATATACTGCTGATATATATAGTCAATAAAATAAACAATATAACGAAAATAGAAAGGGTTTATCATCTCTGTGTTATCCAGGTCAATATGCCTGTGGTTCCCATACTGGTCCGTGGCTCAGTGAATATTTTTAATCGTTGTTATTCTCTGGTCTTTTGTATGTGTATATATTTCAATATAGACGTTGAAGAACATTATTTTAGAATTTTCACGCTGGGTATATATTCAATGCCGGTGGGCTTCCATGCCGGTTACTTCCGGTGTGCGCGACGTGATGTGCTCCACCCGTGACATATGCCTTGGCGCCAGACATCTTCAAAAATGAGAACTGAGTCAGAATTTAGAATAGATAATCACTCCCGGCATCAAAACAAGTGACATTTGCACGAATGCTGCGATCTATCACGTGTTGAAATTAAAGAAGAAAGCACGATAAAAGAACACACATATGACAGATAACCACCAAATATGAAAACGCTTCGCTACTTTATACTTATATACACACATGTCGGTCCACACATATAGACATGTATTGTATGCATATATATAATATTTATAAATAAATAGTAAATTATATATATATATATATATATATATATATATATATATATATATATATATATATATATATATGAGAAAGGAAGGAATGAGAGTAATCCGACGTAATGGGAAATGAAAAAGGAAAATCCCAAGAGATATTTATTATATATTCATCAACGTTTCGTATTTATTGTAAGACATCCTCAGGATGATAATTTTAAGAAAAATGTCATCTCTCAGCTTGGACCTTGGTCCAGCGCTCTTAGTATCCACGGCTACTGCTTTTTCTCATCAACCCATCATGTCACCCTAATATTCCGATGTACTTGCATGACATTTTTTCTTAAAATGATCATCCTGAGTAAGTCTTACAATAAAGATGATGAATATATATATATTGGCTTTTCCTTTTTCATTTCCCACACACACACACACACACACATATATATATATATATATATATATATATATATATATATATATATATATATATATATACGTTATTTTTCCATTACTTACACATATATGAGTAAGGAAAGCGGGAAATGTTATCCTTTAATCGAATGTGGAATGGGTGAACTGAAATATGGTCTAATACTTTTATATAAATTTTTTTATGATTACTAAATCTAGAACTATCTTGAAACTATTTTAATCCTCTAAATTTGTTAATGTTATTCTTACTTCATTCTTTTTTATCGAGCACTTGAATAAACCATTTTACGTACACACCAAAACATAGTTATGCGTAAACATATTTACTGGCGATATCATTCATATTTTTATTTTAATTTAAAATACAGTTATAACATATGGGGAGTCTGAAACATTATCCTTACTGACTTTACACTTGATCATAATAGCATCGACCTATTCCCATATGATATGTTTATAAAAAAACCTATAGTATTCAATTTTCTAGTTTGGGATCAGTAAACCGCTTTTATTTAAAGTAAATAGATCCCGTGTTTGCTATATACATTTACGTAACATTCATTAATATGGTATTATTAAAAGCATGTAATGGCAATGTTAAACATGACATTAATTCAACTTTCATTTTCTTTTGTAAATATTAATAAAATTGAAGGCGACATATGCTGTTGTCTGAAACGTATATTAATTATAGTAGTGTTTTTCCTATTTTTATGATAACAGATTATGAGATGAATCGAGTATAATAAATTTGTTAATATCTATTGATGTAATAAACGCAGAATTCTGCTAATATCTACAGATCCATGTCCACATTTGTATTTTAAGTAGTATTTGAATATTCCGTTGAAAAAGGTGTTATAATACTTAGTGACGATTTGTAATTATTCATTAATTGTAAAATAGAAAGGGGGATATATGTGCGTCTATCCCGCTTCCCTCTTTATGCTGTGTTCTTTTGTTTTCATAATTCGATATTCTATACATTTATCATCATGTTTTTAGATAGCAATCAATTGCGAGTTTAGAAAAGTGCCTGTTTGCACCGTTGGTTTGACATAACTTGGAGTATTTTGCGGATTTTATTTACATTTCGTGGTTAGTAAATGTCAAAGAGAGGGGACCTATATTCTTCGAATCACTATATAAGAGTTAAATGTTAAAGCTGAAATCTAAAAGTGCTAAAGATCCAGAGCTGGCAGGATGTTCTATTGTAAATTCTATGTGTAGGTCAGTGTTGTTGAATGTGTCGATGAAAAGATCAGAATGTCGTCTACGTATTATGTAATGAAGATGGGGGAGTGACAGGAGTTTATGACATGGCGTTCTAATTTTTCCATGAATGCGATGGCTAGTCGTCCCAAGAGCCTGGACCCCTGTTATGTGTGTATATGTGTTTAGTGTGTATGTAAAATATGTATTGTCTATTATTTGTTTAGGAGTTCATGTATATCAGTGATGGTGAAGCTGAAGCAATAGAGGTCGCTTGATGAGATGCAGTCAGTAATTATGTCTATTGCTGGCTATGCAGGTAAATGTGTAGAGGGCTACGACGTCAAGACTGAAGGCATATCGGTTGTGTTTACGCTGTTCTGGTTGTAGTAGATATAACGTCTGGAGTATTTTATCCGAGCAGATGACATGTCCGAGGAAGGTTGAGAGTAGGGTTTAAGTAGATGGGAGAGGAGCCAATATATTTTGTATAATAGTCTTTCAATGCTGAATACTATGGGTCTGATTTGTGTGGTGGTGCCAGTCTTATGGGTCTTGATGAGGTGGTAGAAAGTAAGAAATTTACTGTTTCGTGTCATGAGAATGTATCTATAGTTATCAAGGATGCTTCTTTTTTTTACAATTGTTGCTCCAGACTGTATTAATTTTGTTCTCAATTTGTTCTGAAGTAATATTGGAAACGGTGTGGATAAATTAGAACGCCATGCCTTAAACTCCTGTCACTCCCTCGTCGTCTTCACACGATACGTGGACGAAATTCTCATCCTTTATCGTCCCAGGAGGAGACTAACACAATCTTCGACACATTCAACAACACTGACCCACCCATAGAATTTACAATAGAACACCCTCACAGCTCTGGATCTTTAGCACTTTTAGATTTTAGCTTCAACATCTCTGAAGAAGGAACCATAACCACTAAATTCTACAGGAAACCAGCATGTAGATACATATTCATACACTACAGATCAGCCTTCTCTCGTAAGGCTAAAATAAGCCATACTGGGAATGAGCTAACTCGCTTCCGTAAGAAATACAGCATTTAGACTGAAAAAACCACCTGCAGCGAGAAATTTAAACAGATACTAGAGACTAATGGATACACCACACCTACCATTGAACACCTCAAGAAACTACAGAAAACCCTTTTTGTCAGTAAGCACTCGCAGGCGTACGAATCAACTGGTCTCGCAACAGTTACACAACAATCCTATACATCTTCAATTTAAGGCAATCGCTGATCTTGCGACCACTGGTCACGCTTGTATTCACTTAATCGTATATAGTGAACGGTCGTCTGTATTAAATGTATTGTTCCTTTGTATTAAATATAGTCACTATTGGTTTATATGCCTTAACACAAGAAAGCATTTACACATAACTATTTTATTCTGCACTTTATTCGTTTTGTGTCCACTCCGGTTTTCACCTCAGAACCATGCCTTATTTTCGTCTCGTTTACAACGAATCCCATACGTCATCTTGTTTAATACTTGAACATATGAACATAATATTGTAGTATGAGTGAGTACTCTGTAAAATGCAGAGTTTAAATTATGTTGGATATGTTGTGTTTATTCTCGTCTTTGTCCTAGCCTCTTATGTTCATTCCAGTATTTTCCATAGAAACAGGTGTTTCTCTCTTCTTTCTAACAGACACTAAGACGTGTGAGAAACAAACACTTTTATTTTGATACGAACAAGTATTAACATACGACTAAACTATGGAGGCGAAATTCGTGTTACGCAGTGTTTAAATTCTGTCGGATATGTTGTGTTCATTTACACACTTATACATTTGGGAATCCTCACCGTTAACATATCATAATTGAAAGAGCGACGGTTAATTGTATCCCATTTTGCATTTAAATTATGTATTGCATTTTGATGACAAAATAACAGAAATATAAGTTAAAGCTCGTGTAAAGACAACACACAACGTCAACAGAATGGGATTTTTACAAATGTTGTTTGCCTACTGTATATCTCTCCTTTGTGTCTACGTATGTCCGTTCCTCTAGGCCATAGTATATGCTTCTTTCTTTTTTTCAACAAACACATCCAGGAAATTGTGACAAAATAGAGTTCGTTATAATTCTAACGGATACGAACCTAAAACAGAACTTTTAGCCGGGTCATGTGTACTCTCTTTGATTAAAAAATATGTTCCTAGAAGAATGTATGTTTATTTACAGTTAACTTCCACCATTTTAATTATGTTCTATTTTCTTTTACTTTTTTTATTATTTGCGTTTCCTTTTCTATTCAATCCAACATGGTCTCGAGTATACGGGCTCTACAGACAAAAACATTCGCACAAACAACTTGGGAAATTGAGAGGTTTGAAAATAACGAACGCACGATAGATAAAAAAATGAAGAAAAATAGTGAAAATAAACGATACCGAATTCAACTCGAGAAGAAAATTAGAAAAAGTAAAGAAATTAACCAAACCTGTGTTAACAAAGAGAATAGTTATATTCAAAACAAATAAATATTCAAGTAGCAGAAAGCAAAACCAACTCAAAGACCCGATTTTGAATAAATAACACGTACGATACCGTGTTTTATCAAGAGAAAGCAAATATATATTTTTGATGGCTGATAAAGAAGAGTAAAACCCGAAAAAAGGGATATTTGAAGATATGATCATTCAGTCTACGCTTTTAGCATTAGCATTACTATTTCAGACTTAAGCGTGAGATAAGTCCAGACCGACGGTCAGACAGACAAAACCTTTTTACAAACATGCTTAGGCGCATCAAATATATTATATCATAATTAAACGTTCAAACTAGCGTAAATGCAATGTCAAACATAAGCCTTATATAGTAAACCACATGCTTGCACCACTGTGCTTGTTTTACAAGTACTTCCACGAAATGTGCTCCAACAAACAATATGTACTTGTACTCTCTCAACGTAAATATCCCTGAAAAACAGACTAGCAGAAAATATCCACCCTTTCACTGTAGATGTCCACAGATACCTGAAAAAAATATTCTCTAATAGGTTATTTCCTCAGATCGCTTGCATTTGGAATTATACCTTGCTCCCTGTTTCCCCGACTGTACCAACATACATAAATGTAAATGTAATTTGAACAATTAGCTGACAGTACAACTCCCCACATATAACGGATCCTATAAAGCTTGACCCGAATCACAACAGCTCCTAACATCTCAGTGGCAATGTGCCTTGTTTTGGGTAAATAAAAGTCACACAACTTCTTTAAAAAACATAAGTGTAACAAACGAATCGAATTTTATTTAAAAATTGAACATTACATACAAACAGAAAATGCTGTTTGAAAATTGAGCTTACAATGTCAAGGCAAATGATGAGTATAATTCATGAGTTTGAGACGAAAAATAATGTTATTTAACCTTAAGCGTTACAGATGAACTAAAATGATATGTAAATCCTCACTCACATAGCAACACACTTTTTATTACAAATCTATGTCTGCCATGTTGACGAAAAGACTAGTTTAAACATAAGTGTAACACACCAACACTAATCATATTTAGAATTTAAATGTGGCCGTCCAACGAAAATGCTATTTCAAAGTTGATCCACCCATTCGACAACCTAAGATCAGAACTCCAAGCAAAATGTTTCTGATTTTTTTAGATGAGGATTGATCATGTGTATTATTAATTGATTACTATTCCCATCTTTGATATTATTCTCAAAACGTTTTTTTGCCGCTATAACTCCCACGTGAAGTGCTAAACAAGTTCAAAGAGGTTGAAGTTTCGATCCTAAGAACAAGCGATACTAAGAATAAAATTAAAATGTACTTAACATTTTTACACATCATGGGTGATCGAACAATAACAGGTTCAGCGATTAATAGACCAACAGACACAGCTTCTTATTAAAATACAAGGGCGCATCTAAAATAATTTACTAAGACAGCGAGAGAAAGATAAGTAAGGATATAATAAATATACACATACACAAAATAGTTTAGATAAATAGAAAAAATCAGGGACGCGAAACATTACAATCAAATCAAGTTATAATCAGACATTTTATATTTCGTTTTTTTTTTCGGAGAGTTTAAAAGTGGCAGGGTAACATGACATGGATATAATTTAAATAAAATGTAACGTCTAATTTATTCGTTATGTCTAGCGTCAGTTCATCTGTTTTACTTTTCAAATAAAGCAATGTCATACAAACTCTCTGACCTTTCGTTATTATTCGCATAATCGGTTTAAAATCAGTACACTGGAGTTAAGCGTAGTGCCAACAAGATTTAAGTGAATTGAACGAAATTTACTCTGGAATATATATATATATATATATATATATATATATATATGGTAAGTCAATGAAAATTGATAAGACCTGCAAATGGAAGCAAATCGATATCTTCAGTTGTTCAAAACAAGGAGCATTTATTTTTATTCTCTTTCATTCCTTAAACCAGGTTTTTCAAAGATTAAAATCTTATCATCAGAGGAAAAATTATGATTGATAAGTTTCAAATTTGAAAGAGTTTTTTAAAAAAAATGTAAAGTTCAAACGGGCATGGGAATCTTGAATAACGAAATCCAAAAAAAAACAAAAACGTGGGGCTCAGAAATATTGGTAAATCTAGAGGAATCTGTATAAAAATCCAATATATATATATATATATATATATATATATATTTCAGTAATTATGTCTTTCTACATTTCGAAAAAGATCCATATATTTACGAACCGGTTCATTAGGATTAGACAGCCAACATATAGAGTTATATATCAATGTTTTTTTCCATGAATGTAACTCACTAAAAATAACGTATAAAGAAATCGTGTCTAAAACATAAAGAAATAAAAAGAATATCACAACTCACATTATTGGATATATCTAAGTGAAAATAAGAATACAGTTTCTTTTATTTTCCTGAACGTCACAACAGAGTCGACAAAATACGCATATTTTACCAAGTTTGCAATACTAAATTCTAACTTAAAACAAACTTACATGAATTAAAGCGGTAGAAACTAAATATAAAAATAAGAAAATAAAAAACGGAATATAAATAAAAATGGAATTATATATATAGTCTCGGAAGTTTCTCAACCATTAAAACTGAAAACAAAAAAAAACAAAAAAAAACAAAACAACAAAAAAAAAACAAAAAAAAAAACAAACAAACCTTAAGTCCCAAGTCGTTCAGTGGAAAATCACTCATTTAAGTCAATATATATACATATATATATATATTATAAGAAAGAAGTATATACATCTTGCTTAATTTATTAATTGCCATTGTTATAACGTTTAATTTCAAAGGATGGCAACATCCATATTTCACAGTATACGTGTACACACAAGTACAAGCGTGTGTTTTACATATGCGTGTGTTAGCACACACCCCATTGTAATTTTTTTTAACCATACATACCAAAAAAAAAACTGGCTCTTTCTTGGCCTCATTCTAATAAAAATAGACAGACCAGTTTATTTTGAGAGTGTTTTGATTAATTAAGCGTCAAATTTCAAACTCAGTATAAAATGCTGACTTATGAAAAAAAAAAATTCCACTTTTCCTAAATCTCATTTAGTTCTTTGTCTCAAATTGTCCGTACGTGTTTTTTACGTTTAGAAATTTCCTCCTTTTTCTTTTCTTTTTCTTACGTGCCTTCTTCTGCGTTTTCTTATATTTGAGGAAAATTCTGTTTCATACACATTTTTGTTTTGATTTTCATTATTGTTAAAGATGTTATACACTGAGTGGTCGGTGAGCACCTTAACTTAATTATCGCTAATCAGCCATATATATATATATATATATATATATATATATATATATATATATATATATATATATATATATATATACACACACACACATATATATATATATATACATACACATATATATATATATACATACACATATATATATAAACACACACACATATATATATATATACACACACATATATATGTATGTATATATATATATATATATATATATATATATATATATATACATATATATATATATATATATATAGTAAGTTATATAGGTATATTTATGGCAATTAAGCTACACAGAGTCTTCCGCGTTTCATCCCCGTAAGCAATCGTCAGACTAAAATGCGTGGAGTTTGTGCTGCCGAGTGTATATATATATATATATATATATATATATATATATATATATATATATATATATATATATATATATATATATATATATATATATATATATATATATATATACACACTTGCGTTTACAATGGAGGGAGAGAATAATAAATTGTTGCTAGTTTTGTACGTGTTGGTTGAAAGAACTAATGAATGCTTTGTAACCAGTGTGTATAGAAAGCCCACATTCTCAGTCCAATATATAAGCTGGGATTCATTCTCCTCGAAAATCAGGAAAATAAATCTGATAAAAATCCTAGTGCATCGAGCGTTGGTGATCTGCTCTAATTCCAAATTAGATGCATAACAAAATAACTGAAATCCTATCTTCCAATGGCTATCCATTAGACAGCATTGAAAGATGCATAAAGGACAAAATTGCCCCATTTAAGAGAGAAAAATATTTCAGCCCCCCAAAGTGCCCTTTTTATGTGAAATTACCATGGATTGGCACCGCTAGTCAGGAACTTTCGCATAAAAATTGTTTCAGCCGTGTCTCGTTGCTTTTTTTGGGACTAATGTGAGAACGGTGTTTGGGACCCGCAGTGCTTTCCCTTCTTTTCGCAAGGATGGTATCCCCACCATTAGATACACTTTAGGTGTTTACCATTTTCGTGGCCAGTGTGAGGCTGACTACGTGGGGCGTACAATTCAGCGATTAGAGGTCAGAGTTTCCCAACACATCCCCCCTCTTGATACGTAGGAACAGACAGTGGCCGAAATCCGGGCGTTTACAAGCTCATGAGTCGGCCATCGGCGACAATTTATTGGAGTACCATTGATGCACTGAGGGATACTCGGATGAAGCATTTACTGTATTGCATAGGGCTTGCTCGAAGAATCGCCTTAAGATTCTCAAAGCGGTCACCATCAACCTACGTAAACCGTCTCTGTGCAAGCAGAAGGAGTATATCCACAGTTTGGAACTGATGGGTACATAATGTTTTTTCTTCTACTCATTCGATACTCCATGATTTTAATTCGCTTTTCAAACATTCTATTTTAGTCGACGTGACATCTTAACAATGTGTCGACTCGAAAGACGTCTCGATTAAAGCACCATTTTTTTCTCCTCCATTCTATTTTTTTTATATTTTAACCGCTTTACTAAAGTAAGGAAGGAATAATTTATTCATCGCCTATGTATGAAAGGCCTCTCCGTCCTTGATAATTATGGCTACCTCGCCATTATTATTAAAATCAATATATATATATATATATATATATATATATATATATACATATATATATATATATATATATATATATATATATAGCTGGTTAACTGTCATACTTCTTTAGATCCGCAAGATGTGGCGATTTTTGTCAGTATTCCTGTGTTCTTACACACATTCTATTTCGTTTGCTATAAAGGTAAGATAAAATATAATATTTTGACTAATTTACGTTGCCGCTGGCCTCGAGATCTCAATTCGAAAAGTAATGATTTACTCTATCGTATAAAACTGAGTTAGAAGTAAAACAAATTATTAAATATACATTATATTCAATCATCGTTAAAGATCATTATTAATTTTTCCAAATATACACGTGATTTGTTTAAATCCCCCTAAGCCTAAGTGGTGACCTGCTAATAAAAATGAAAATCCGTTGTATATTACTGCGATACGCAACATCTTCCATCATTGTTCCCAAGAAATATCTTTAATTGTATATACATGGTTCCGTATATATCATTACAAGCATGTCTATCTTGAACCACAGAGACTACTTGTCGAATAGATATATACAAAAGGATTAGCAGAATAAAAGTTATTAAAATATATACGATATAAAAAACTATCAATTTCGTACCTATAAGCGAGACGAAATAATAACGAAGAAAAAATATCGGCTGTTATGTTCTTGTCACTAGCATCGAAGCATCAGTGTGTCATGGTTCGTTCTTCCTCGCTTCTTACTCCACAAGATGGAATCTTACCTTAGGGATACTTATTTGTTGGTCATTTTTTTCGCATCATTTGTGGGGTATTTTATTATTTTTATCGTTGTATTGATTTGTTTCTTTGTTCATTGTTATCATTTGCATGGCCATTGCACAGACAACTTTTCACTCAATATTTGCGGCGAAGATCCGGCCTCTTGACAGAGACGGGGACTAACATACGATATTCTTTCAGAGCTGTCATGCAAAATGACAGGCGACCGGTGCTGGGTCTAATTGAACATAGTACAGTCGAGAAGAGACACCAAGGAAACGAAGGTTAGAAAGACATGCCCTCACCAATCCCAACTTTTTTTTCCAAAATCTAACGCGTCCGATGAAATATTTTGCAGTGTAAGGAAGGGGACAAATACATAACCAAATAAAACATGGATAATAAATGAATAAATAAAGAAAACAGTTGAAAACCCTTGGGAGAAAAGCCAAGTAACAATGATAGAAAAATAGGTGTATAAAGATTGTAGATTGGATCGGTTTGGATGAAAATAGACGTACAAACGCCATTGACGATTTGGTGGTTTGGATTCAGATCATTCACCGTCTTTCTGTTGACTTCATAGCACAATCCGCGTGAAATTAAAAAACAAAAACATCTGGAACTATATATCTATATTTCACTCTGTCTCTCTGTCTCTCTCTTTCTGTATGTCTGCGTCTCTCTCTCTCCCCCCTCTCTCTCTCTCTCTATATATATATATGGATATAAAACGCGAAAGTTCCGTGATGTTCAACAATGCTTGCTTAGATAATGACTTGCTGCCTAAATATACATATACATATATATACACACATATATAAATATATATATATATATATATATATACATATATATATATATATATATATATATATATATATATATATATATATATATATATGTATATATATATTTAAATTGTGTGTATTCTCATTTATGCAAACAATGTTTAAAAATAACAGAATTCGTATATTTAATTATCCCTTTTTTATTTTGTAAAATTTTCTGATGTTCTTTTCTGTATTAAAATTTTAAAAACTAATAAAAAGTAGCGAATGTTCCATAGGATTCACATGTTTCACGAACGTTTTCGATTCTTCGTCGACTCATTCTCAGGTGTCAAAATGCGATTTTGTTCTGTAATGTCATGTAGCGTTGCTGAATTTAAATCGTCAAGGACTTTCTGGAATTATGCAATAAAATTATTTGCGCGTTTCTCCGATGTTTTTTTACAATTCTCTTCGTTCTCCGATTTTTTATTCATTTGCTTTTGACACCTGCTGATGATTCGACGAAGAATCGAAAACGTTCGTAAAACCTTTTAAACCTATGCAATATTTATTAATTTTTTGATTTGATTACAAAAAAAGACCATCAGAACAAGTGAAAAAATAAAATAGGTATAATTTAATAGACAGATTCTATTATATTTTACAATGCCTAAACATATATATATATATATATATATATATATATATATATATATATATGTGTGTGTGTGTGTGTGTGTGTGTGTGTGTGTATCTACCTACACTATCCCAGAGTGGTTCTTACGTGTAGTGTTTAAATAGTATTATTATTTGTACTCACAAGGAGTTATCACACAGATCATCGTCAGTGATTGTTCACCGACAATAACCAGTGGTATTTCCTGGAGTCTAAGTGACAACAAGCCTCCTCAGATTTACAGTATTACTCACCTCTTTTCGATAACGATGCGGTATCGCAACAGCCTCTTACCATTTATTTCGCGCTGGTAAGGACAATTGGTCTTCTCTGGGATTTGGGTGGCAATAAGCCTCCACAAGGCCCCAGCATTCTCTGCACTTTTCTAGTAGGGGTCTAGTTTGTGCTGTCCCTCCTCGGTCTTCTCATCCTTCACGACCCTCTACAAATAGTCTGTCTGGTGTCGCCTAGGTCTGCCCCAGTTAAAAAAATAAATAAATAAATAAAGTATTATTATTATTATTATTATTATTATTATTATTATTATTATTATTATTATTATTATTATTGTTGTTGTTGTTGTTGTTATAATATTATTTGATATGCAAATAACTATATCACATTGTAGTCTTAAGGGTAATTCATTATTAGTAGCATTATTATTATTATTTTGTTGTTTTATATGTATATCCTAGTGAAATTAAAGATGAATGATTTCTACATGTGGTTATTGGGGAAGGAGTCATTTACTCAGTGCCACTAGAGAGCCATACATTTTATAACTGTCCTTTTTAAATCTCCGAAACAGTTACATGGTAAACAGTTGATGATCCGCGTTAATATGTCATGCTTAAGTTACGTTCCCATGTTTGTTTGTTTTTTTTAGGGGGGGGGGTGTTTGGGGGATTTTCACTGTTAGATACTTGTATCTTCTTTTTTATTTGTAGATTTTCCAGCGATATGTCAGCTTATGCTGCGATATCTTGGGTTTAGTTAGTATCCCCGAGAATGTAAACTGCATGTTCTTTCTTTCTTTTAAATTACTCAAAGCTTCTTTAGACATTATATATATATATATATATATATATATATATATATATATATATATATATATATATGAATATATATATATATATATGTAAAAATATACACACATATATATACACATACACACACATACATATATGTATATATATATATATATAAATTTATAAAGATATATATATATACATATATATACATATATATATATATATATTTATTCATATATATATATATATATATATATGTTACTAACACTCTGTGGACTTTATTTGCTTCCTTATTTGTCATCGTGTATTGGTGACATCATCGAAATACTAAAAACACAAATCACGACATCAGAATAGTGAGTAACGGTAACTGTACACCGCAAAGGGTTTGACAATGGTATGGCGTCATCAATCAAAAAAGAGTCAGTGTGGTCCAGATTCTGTATCGAGACTACCCCTTAGCTGTTTACTCTACGATCGTTTAGACCCCGGATGTCTAGTATACTACTAATACTTTGTGGATGTGTGTTTCCACCTTGGTTGCTTGTTTGTTGATTGTTTGTTAATTAAGCCCTGTTCTCGATGGATGAACTCATCGTGATTGTGATGTTAGGTAGGGAATCATGCGCACAATTGAAGGTTTCAATAAAGTATTACGTCATCAATGAAAACTGGGAGATTGTGAGTAAAAATGCAAAGTGAACGACGTCATCATTTGTGACACCATCCACTTTGCACCTTTTCCTTGATAGAAATGGAAGAGATAGTTATAACATTGTATTACGATGAGTCGTTACACTTCAAGTCACACGGCGTCTTGGAGACGAACCGTATAAGCCGCAGGGACTCTAGTATAAACTAAAACTGATTATATGGTTATATTGTTGGCGTGTCACCGTGAACACTTTTGGCTAAGATCAAAGTGTATTATCTGTTCCGATGGATACTGCACGCCTGTCCTGTGCAGTTCTAGTAGGTCCACCCTCCCAGGCTTTGCCTCCCCTCTTTGGGGAGGAGTAAGTTTATTGCTTACTGCCTGAGGCGCCCCTACCGGGGAATGCCGACGGGGCTGCCCAGACAATTTTTAAATGGCCAGAGTGCTCACCTCTCGAGCGCTGGCTTTTCAAACCCCACTTTCTCGACACGATCTTGGGTCACATCTTACTTGTTGGAGTAAGATAAAACTGGCCTTGTGCCTAACTCCTGGGGAGGAGTAAATAAAACCGTGAACACTTTATATACCCATTAATACGTTAGATAATTGGAGGAAGGGCGAATAATGGAAATACATGGCACAGAATTAGAGAAACGGTGAGATAAATAATGCCATATTACTAATTTCAAGAAAAAAAAGAAATAGAAATGTGTGAAAAGGAGAGAGAGAAAGAATATGATATTAGAAAGGGGCAATACAGTAACATCGGAAGACAGAAAGAGCGACAGTTATGAGCTGGACGTAAGAGTGTATATATTATGATATCACAATGCATTTTTACTTCGTGCAATCTTTTTACTTTGTAATCTTTGTAAAAACATGACTATCTACTAATTCTTAATAAAAAAAAGTATACTACCTTAACACTTTTCAAAGGAGGAGGAAAATCCTCGGAGGATTCCACTTACGTCCCACACAAAAAGATGTGTGTATGCCTGATCCGATAGTATCATTGACACAGAACAGATACTGTAATACCCCAATCAGAATAGAGGAGGTAATACCTGTGAGCATCACCCAATAAAATGAGAAGGTAATCCCTTCGTGTATGGTTTGGCAAGTTTTATTGTATATGTAAAATGCCGAAATGAAAAATCGAATGAAAAATATAGTCGCCATCTTTGTGAACAAAGAGAAGTATGCTAGCTAAAGAAAGAACGAGAACACTCCTTTCATATTTGTTTATATTCAAAAATACATGTTTATAACCTTAAGTCATCCTTCTTCCTTAGCTAGCCTCTTACTTGACTTTAGATGGCGTCTATATTTTTCCGATGTACTTTTTATTTTGGTGTTTCACGTGTACGATGATACTTCACATAACTTCGGTATTTTAATGTTTTTTACTATTGTTTTATTAAAACATGGTATAAGTAAAAAATATAGATTCATAATGAGTAATACTGTAACTTATTTCACTCTAAATACTTTACGTGACTGAAATAGGAATTAACAGCAAATAAAAGGCGAATACCCCTTTCTATACAGAGTAGCGGTTAATAAAAAAGCCAGCATGACTGTTTTTTTAATTATTTATTTAATACTGGGAAAGGGACATGTTGATAAATTAATTAATTAAGAATTGAAAGAAAACTTTAAATTAAAAAAAAACACTTTACAATTTCAACAGAAAACCCAATTGTATTTGTTTGTATTTTAAGTGAAATACGTTTGTATTTCAAACTGTGTATTTATATGTTTTGCTCTTTTATTTTTTCGTAAATAAATCATGTCCTTCAAAAGCAATAACAACAGAAAGTCTATTGTCACTAGAGAAGGCGAAGAAGAGCATTTGTTTAATAGTGCAGAGCGCGAAAGCGAGAGCAGTCGCTCTCACTCCTCTCTGTGAACTCTTATGCTTCATCGGTATATCTTTCCCGCTGGCTAATACATATTAGTTTACTCTAAAGTATTTCCTTTGATATTTTATTAAGAAAGTTATTTTGTGTAATTTATTCATTTTTGTATTAAATAACCTGAATCAATTATTGTTAATATCTACATATTTTTAAAAATTCACAGGGGAAAAAAGATTAAAAAATCATAAGTAATAACAATAAACATTAAATAACAAAAAACTATGCACATTATACATATACTTGAATGTTTATATGGGTTTTCTTAGTACTATATGTATACTGTATTTGAAAACATCTTACTGTATTAATGATTAAAGTAACATTAAATGTTGATTGTTATATATTAGTGATGAATTAACAAAACTTCCGCAGTTATTCATTTAGATAATACATATCATAAAAATCTGACTCGACGTGTCATATATAACATATTGTTTGTTACGTGCAATTTCCTATGTAGTAAGTGTGACAAAAAATATCTTGATTATAGTTGCGTAGTAATTCTGTAAGTCGATTAAGGGTTTCCGCACGCAGTTTCACATACCATTTAAATCGATATGCGCGCATATTAAATGAAGTCAACTACTTTAGATAAGTCTAAACTTTTATATACGAAAGTTATGATCTTCTGTCGGTATGTCGCCCTCTAGTTTCCCTGTCACGCGTAATTTGCAAATAGCATTTTCTATTTGTCTCTCTGGCTTCAAAAAACAATCTAATCGAGACCCACCTGGATATCGTTTTATTTGTAAATTCACGTCATAGAAAATATTACGAAATATCTAAGAAAGACAAATAAGAACAATATTCTCTTCTCTGTTCACACTTGTTAGTTAAGCTGCACACTGTATTTGCAGAATCATCAGAACATTCGGGTATCGACTGTTATTAAACACAATTCCATGCTGGTTGAAACGCTCTCGTGACGATGAATACAATATTTAAGGCGAAGAGCTAGTATCTGTTACTAGTTGGTCCTGGGAATAGCTTTAACTCCAACTTATTAATGAGGGAGTGTTGTCAAGTCTGAGTTTACCCCTTAGTTACCTCCACCAAGGAAGTTTCATTTTAGTGGATTTTGTTTATTTGTTTTTTTTTTTGCTTTTTTTTCATGTACGGCTTAGGTTCTATATGGCTTGTTGAATCGTAACCAAACGTTGCCAAAATATTGGCCATGCTTGAACTCAGAGCTGATTCAATTTTAGGATATCTATATAAAAGCTTAAGTTCAAAGTCACAGAAATTCACACTCTTAGTGATAGCTAGGACTCTGTTCCTCGTAGTAACTCTGCACTTGATCCATATTGCAAGCAAAGACCCCTCGCATTTTATATGACCATGCCCTTTAAGTGTCCTAACCGAAATGATATTTAGAAATTTGAAGTGTGAATCTAATGCTATCTGAAGTGAGTAAGCGGCATGCACAATTTCAAGCTGACATATAAATGTTTTAAGTTATCAATGTGTCCATGGTATAACTTTGTCAATATCATATAGAATATTAAAACCCATATAAGAATTTGGCCAGCGTATCGTTGTTAGGCAGATGGTATAAAGTATCACAACTGACTTATGTTCTTGTTGACACTATTATCAGTTCTATTCTGACTCAGAGTAATGTATAGATGTTACAATTTCATCCATGGGTAAAATATAATTTATCCTGAGTAAAATTCGAACCTGCATCACACACATGTTGGCAATGAGTTCGCCGCAACCTAACCCTACTACTACGAAATCAATTTGTCCAGGCTTTTCTACATGTTGATCTTTATTTCTCAATCCGACCGAATACCCAATCTATCTCTCTACCTCTACCGTTCTTGGTATGCCACAACACTGCATTCAATGGTGATGCCAACATTTGGAAGTTGCTCGGTCTGGGCAGTCACAACTTAATCCCGATTAATCCCAGGTACACACAGACCGGCATCCTTATGGTCGAAATGGAATCTATAATTTGCAGACTATTCGTTTACTAAATATACGCCTACAAAAGAACTAAAATACAATCGGAGACAACATGAATTTTCAACATGTACAATGTTGTTCTTTATTTCTTGTAACGAGTCACAACTTACTAAGGCCAAAAACAACGTGACGATAAGTGCTAATATGATTATCAGTAGAATGAAAGTGTATACAATGATGGCGTGAAAAGCCAACATTTGATTATTTAATAAGACGTCTTGGAATGCATTTTCTGACAAGTTATTTGAATGCGCGGCATCATGTTCCGCAGATGGGCGTTATTGTAAGGGATGTCTATTCAGGGAAACTCCGTTAGGTTTTAGGTACACATTTCCTCCAGTGGCGGCAGACGTCACTCCCTTTAGGTATCGTTCTAACAGTAGAACGTTGGCGCCAAGACCAACCGCTTGACGTCTTGCAGACACTTACATCATGCCTACATCTCTCGCCTAAAATAAATCTTAAAATAAGAACTAGCTGGCATATGCTTAATATCTAAGACAGTAATAGAGAGATCTGAACAAATGTATAGAATTATAGATTTATTAAGGTGTTCCGTAATTTGCATAAAGAAATGATTGTCGAATAAAATAAACGCGCCAAAAAGAAAAGTATAAAACTACAAGGCAGTAAAATACTTTAATCGCATTGTTAGCAACGAATTTGGGCGACCTGAACGTACAGGATGGTCCATGTCTTTCCGGCAGTGTTAAACAGTCTTAATAAGTAATATCAAGTTATTGCTTTGTTTGGAGATTTATTTTCACATCAGAAAGCAATTCGTTATCAATACTATAAATACCGATGCTTCCATCTTTTTAAAATTTTCAACATTGGCTTCATTTAAATAACTGTAATTTGCTAACTGATACACCGATTCGGCTCAAATTCTTACATGTAGTATTTGCAGGTTAATCTTTACTAAATATTATATTGACTTTTTAATGCTAGCGTCATTTATATTCAAGTCCCGGTGCTTATTGAGTGATGTATAACGTATGCTTAATAACATAACTCTCACATTCGTCTTCAAAAAATAAATAGGGCATCATTATTATTTACGGAGTATGTCTCCCAAAATGTGGACTTAAAATCTAATGTGTAGCTTCATATCCAAACGGCGATACAACTTCAAAATGCTATTATACTTAACAATACCGCTTAAAGCCGATAGTTATAGAACTAGTAAGTTACACACACTCTCGTATATTCTTCAAGGTGTCACCTAGAACACAGCCAGTATTATTTATTAGGTCGTCATTGCTAAACTACACGAATACTGTTTTCCTAATTAACACTACCTTTTTGCAATACATTCATTCTAAACGTCATTTCGGTGTGTGAGTTAGTTTGTTCGTCTCTCTGTCTACGTATTCCCTCGCTGTTATGTTATATTCCTGAGAAAATATAAACTGAACTCGAACGTTCGATTATACGCTGTCGGTAGTTATTTCAAATTATTTCAAGTATTTCATAGTCTTGTTATAACTTATTAAAATGGTTAATGTTAAAATAGTATCATTCTACGTATTCATGCGCTAATACCTTATTTTATGTAACACTGCTGTTTAATCAGTGGAAGTGATAGAGGCTGAAAGAAATAATATCATTATTTGGTGGTGTAGCAATACCTTTTTGGAATTCATTAATTCGAAACGTCATTTCGATTTAAGGTCAACAATAGTAATTACCCAATCGCAGATAGTTATTCATTTGCAATCCATATGGAATTATTAGAGAACAATGCTTATTTTAACCATCGTGTATTTATAATGAAAAAGGAACGTGGTAATTCGCGGTTTCATCATTTATACTAGCAGCAATATTGACGAATCAGCGTACGGTGTACGAGCATGATCGATTCCATAGCACCAATTTCAATATGAATTTCAGCAAACTTACTAAGAGTCATTCTGTCAGTAGCGCATCTGAATAAGTAATTAAACATAAATGTTGGAATATACAGATCAATAAGAAAACCAACCTATTTTGAATAATGGTTACTATCTTCGCTAATGGTCCTGGAGACCAAGGTTCAATCATCTTTCAGGTTATACCAAAGCCGTAAAAATGGTAATCGATCTGCACTTTCTAAACACTCAGGATCAAGGATGTGTTAAGTAATAATGGGAAGGAAGTAGCGTTCTCTCTTAAACATCTGTGGTGCAGCTAATGAAAAAGGATCCTTCAGGTCGCTGTCGACAATAATAGACTAATTTTTTTCAGCGTGAGAGAAATTACTTCAGTCCACACTGTGTGTGAGTTAGTTTCCTCGTCTTTCTGTCTACGTATCCCTTCGCTGTTGTGTTATATTCCTAGGAAAATATAAACTGAAATGCAACCTTCAATCATACGCTGTCGGTAGTTATTTCAAATTATTTCAAGTATTGCATAGTCTTGTTATAACTTATTAAAATTGTTGATGTTAAAATAGTATTATTCTCCGTATCTATGCGCTAATACCTTTATTTTATGTAATACTGGTGTTTAACTAGTGGAAGTGTGTAGAGGGTGAAATAAATAATAGCATGATTAGGTGGTGTAGCAATAAAGAGAACTACTTGCCAGCTGAGAAAATAATAACATACTTCGGATTTAGTGACTGTCGATCTTGCAGAGTACAAAAAGGGCTTCTCTTGACAATTGTAGACTTTAGTTAAGACTAATCTGCATAGGTGAACAATGAAGTGACACATTTAAAATAAGTGAACGAAGGTTGTGTCAAAAAGATTAGGGGTAAAAAGGTAAAGGATTACCATTACAAAATAATGTGAAGATAGACAAAAAGTGAAAGTTCGGTACAAGTTTTAGGGAAAAGAAAACTAAAAAGCTAAATAAGTAGAATTAAAAGTTAAAATTAAAAACAAATTAAAATAAAAGTTTTAATAGAGTTAAAATGTAAACTATAAAAGTTAATAATATAATAATAAACATTTAAAAGAAAACGAAAATTTAATTAAAATTAAAATTAAAAATTAAATAAATTAAATGATTGGCTGATGTTTATATAAATAAAGATTAATAAAGCAAGCGCTATCTCAGTATAGCAAAAGAGGATGTAAGAAAAATGACCTGGAAAGATTATTTAAAATATTGCTGACGTATAGTGGGATGTGTTTTGTCTCACGATGGTTTGGACATCGATATACATGGGTGTGGGTTGGGACTAGGTTAATGAGAAGTAAGTGTGAAAAAAATAGCATACAATTAAATAAACTGAACTGAATAAGTGATAAATGAAGTGAAATGAAAATATAGTGGAATATAGAGATATACAACTTGTCAAAGATGTTAGAAAACCGCAAAAATTTTCTGAGTATGCATTGAGAAAGAAAACCGGATGATATTAACCGTTAGTTAAGAGTGAAATACATGGATTTAAAAATGAGATTAGAAAGACGATAAGCGAGAATAAATGAAATAGGGATATACACGCCATCAGAATGTAGTAAGATAAAGGGTAATAAAGGTATCATACTTAAAGGATGCATACATGTAAAAAGTCAAGAATAGGGGGTGGGTAAAATATATGGCATTAAACACAGGGTACGTGATTGTCATACGTTTAAATTAAATACAGAAAAGGTTAGATTAAAAAGTACCAATATTGAAAAGGGAGATAAATAATAGGAAGATACATACTTATAGTTAAAGATTGGTATCAAAATAGGGGGTACGTGATAGTCTTAGGTTAGGCATTTAAAAAAATCAATGGTTGGATTTAAAACTTCTAATATCGAAATGCGAGTTATAATTGGGGGCATATACTTATAGGTAAAGCTTGACATCATGGTTAATGGGTCGCAAAACCAACCATAAATAAGTAAGAAGAGTTGTAAACTTATTGAAGCAAAATACTAGTAGTGTTCAATAGGTGGGAAAATTAAATGTTTGAAAGCTATCAGGTAAACAAAATTGTTGTTTTACTAGCCCGGTGTTAGTGTGGAAATATTCCTTATTGGATGGGAGTATCAGTAGAGGTTGTGAAGTTGATATATTTCGCTTTACTTCTATGCCTGCATTCCGACAGAAATTCGCTTTTCGAGTTTATCATGTTTTTATTCTTGGCAGAAGTTATTATCATAGCGGTGTATGAAGTACATTGTTGGCAACATCTTAATCCTGGTGTATAATATCTAGATTATTTCAAAATTGACCAGAGCAGATAGTAAGATATGTTATACTTTCAACATTGTTGATTAAATTAGTTATTACTTCTAAAAGAAAATATGTAGTTGGATATGCAGTTTTTATGAAGGAATCAATGGCTACTATGTAAGTGTGTATTTTATATTGGGGGGTGTCAGATTAAGTATGTTACTTGTTGTAGTAGATGTGTCCTAAGCATGTATGCTAACATTCTAAGTAGAAGTTACGTTACAGTTGTTTAATAAGGACACTATATGGGATAAAGATGGTTAAGCAATATTTTTCTTAACTAGTGAAGTAAGGTGATTGGTTCTTAGAGTAATATTTAGGGTATCGAGTTAAAAATGTGTAAGGTTATAGGGCAAGAGAGGTATACCTGCACCGGTGTTACTTTGTATATCCACGTTGCGAGGGAATTGTTTAAAAGTACATGTGTATATAACGTCTGTATGTATACACTTATTATTTAACGGACATTCTCTAACTTTCATGAAAATGCAATTATTTAAAAGAATATTGGGGATAATGGTTACTGTGCAGATTAAATTTTCGGTACTTGTTTAGATATTGACCCTAATTTCCGTAGACTGCCCGGCAGCAGCAAGCCGACAGAAAACGGAAGCGTCCGAGACCTGCCAAAATCGAAAACGAGGCTGGCAGACGATAGCGATTTGAAGGAGAGACGCTTGGCACTTGTAGAAAATGAATTTCGAAGTGCTGTGTCGTACAATTGCCTCTCTGGAGCAGTGCATTAACTTTTGCCAGCAGAAAGCTCTGCTGGCAAAAGTTATGCGATGTTGCGGCGGCGGCCGACTTTGCCGGCTAGTACCGCGAAACACTGTGACGGAAAAATATGCCTGGAGATGCCCCACCCAGGAATGCCGGGCTTGGATTTCGTTGCGATCGGGGACGTTTTTTTTTTTCGCGGTCAAAACTAGAAATTGCAACAATTTTGAAGATGATATACCTGTGGTCCCAGGATATGCTCCGCCTCCTTCCACATCCTCGACGACAACCCCATCCTCCTCTTCTGCCTGTATTTCGCTAAGCCCCCCCCTCCAAAAACGAAAAACAAGCCCTTACCCCTCCAGGAAAAGAATGTAATTTTGGAAACAAATGCCTAATGTAAAAAAAAAAACCTCCAAAAAAAGCTAAAATAATGAAAAAAAAAACAATGCGTAATTGCAAAAGAAAGAAATGGTTTAAAAAAAGTTACAAAAAAAAAACAGTTTCTATTATTTTTGCGTTTTAAAGTTAAAAAAAAAACAGTTTATTTTAGTTAAAAAAAATGGTTTAGCGTTTCTACAAAAGTTCTTACAAAAATGGTTAAAAAATAATAATAAAAAAAAAGTTTATTTATTTCAGCTATGGGTTTGTTCATTTATTTCATTTTTTGTATAAAAAATATATGCATTTCTTTTTCGTATATTCATCGTCTTACATTGTTGTCGTCTGTCGACTCGGCAGGTCTCGGACGCTTCCGTTAGCTGTCGGCTTGCTGCTGCCGGGCAGTCACGGACATTAGGGTCAATATCTAAACAAGTACCAAATTTTCTTATTGTTAGAAGTAATATTTGTTTGTTCTATGTTAACTATTGTAAAATAATTAATGTTAATTGAATTTTTGTTTAGGATCGTGCTTTATCTATGTTGATGCTTGACAGATTTTTCAATAATTTTAAAGATTATCTAGGGGTATCTGTTTCATCATTGCTATTGTAGAGTGGATTGAACCAAAAATTGTTCTATCAAATTAGTCTTTTATGTGGTCAAGGATTGAGGTTAGCAATTATTTTGCCATTGTTAGTAGGGTTTCTGGGTCTGTTTTGCAAGAATTATTATTCTTAGAAGCTGTTGCATTCTTGTGTTGTCAATCTCTTACTGCAATGATATGTGTAAAAGTGCTCAGAAGTGTTGATTCCGGTAACATAGTTGTGTGTTCATGTAATTTTAGCATTGTAACATGAATCAGGTAAGGCGTTATTGTAGAAATTCATTTTTGTCTCGAAAATTGATTCATAAAAAGAAAGTTTAGATATTCTGTTGGAGACTGCAGTAAGTATGGATTTAATGATGGTTGTTTGGTGGTGAACGTAAAATAGTATAATGTTCGGTTCATTGTAATGGCTAACGTTAAATCAAAGAAGTTCGATGTTTTCTTCCCGGGTTCAAAGGTTGTAGAAAGCTTAAAGTTTTTAAAGAAGATATGTACATTCGTAATAGTTTCGTTGCATTTTCTTGGTCCCTCCTGGGTAACAAAAGAACACTAACTCTTTACAACATGCCCTGCAAATGCTCATGTGCAGCCTTAAGTTCCAATAATAAATATAAACCCACTAAATCAGTGACCTGATCAAGGTCCGACGCCCAATAGTAATATCATAGTTATTAGGTGTGTCCTTTCTCGTCAAAAAGTTATCATCGAATTGTAACATGGAACTTCTGTCCGAATAGTTGGATGCGCCGAAACGTTTCGATATTGGTTTGAGGCACAGACTACACTGAAGAACTGTGAAACACATTCGAATTGGTATATATATATATATATATATATATATATATATATATATATATATATATATATATATATATATAGCAGACAGGTGGAAAATAGCAAATAATTTATTTTGATCGTTGGCCGCGTAGATAGACGGTCGCCTTACATTTTCATATTTTATCCTCTTGTAATGTTCTCTTAGTCTCCCTTTCTCTCTCTCTCTCTCTCTCTCTCTCTCTCTCTCTCTCTCTGTCTCTCTCATATATATATATATATATATATATATATATATATATATATATATGCATACATACATTTCTCAGCGTTCTTACTGCTGAGCGCTTCCTAACATTTATTTTTCAGTCTTTGTCCATCCTGTAGAAACCTTCTAATAAATGTGAAACGTTTATGGATATTTAATTAATATTTTGGTTTTCCTTATTTCATGTTCCATATATAGATGTGTGTATGTGTGTATGTGTGTATGTTATTTAAAGAAATTAATAACCAAAGAATATATTTAACAATCGATAGACCATGTTTCTAAAAGAGTTTACAACATATGCGAATGATTAAAAAAACAAGACAATAAGTTACTTTGATTTATAATGTATTTGTTTTCGGTATATATTTCTTGCAACATTACTATTCGTGAACATACATCATAAAATATAAGCCCAACATACAACCACACCTATATACACATTCATGTGTATACGTGTCTCTCTCTCTCTCTCTCTCTATATATATATATATATATATATATATATATATTTATATATATATATATATATGTATATATATTTGTGTGTGTATATATATATATATATATATATATATATATATATATATATATATATATGCCAACCTTTATCCCTCCTCCAAGTTTTAATTTCTAATTTTCTCTCACAAATATCCGCTCTTTCCTTCAAAAGCCGTAATTAAATTTGTCTTCTTCCATGATCCCGACCACCATTAAAAGTAATTTCCCTAGAGAAATTGATATCGCCTAACACTATCTTTCTTTTCACCCAGTTCTGTTTAAACTTTTATGTGACAGCTAATTACTTAGTTGTCACTATTAATAGGATTATTTCCAGTAATATTTCTAATCATTGCACCTTGTGTCACCGCTCACTTAATAGTTACTACTGTGTTTTCTTTTTCACGTATTATTTATTTTGGCTTCGGCGAGTAATGGACGAAGTCTGGATCATCTTATAGATCTATTTACATTCAATTTGAGCTCAGAGAAAACGTGCGGTACTTTCGTTCATTAGGTTGTTTATACATGATTTAAAATTAAAATGTATCCCACGCTTTTCTTATGTTTTACGAATATTACTTGCTCAGTATAATATAATATTCGAGATTTAATGTTTTGGTGCATGTATTTAAAATATTACGTCAATGTTTGAGTTGGAATACTGAAAAATGTAATGAGATTCGAAATCAATGTTTGATTAACGTTTGCTATAATCTGCCTTATTATCCCCTTTACACAAGCTCAGTAACAGTACATGGGTAGATATACTATGGGAAGCTATTCATGCACCCCATCTGGCTACATATTTTACAACATATTCAAGGTTCAGCTTAAAATCAGCCTTGCTTCATCCGGACCAAATTAGTTTTATGGCTCAGGTGATGAGATTGTAAAATGATTTCACAGGAGTTAAAAGTAGCATGGCAACATGGCATGGGTTTAATTTAAAATCCTTAAATATTATGGGGGTTATTGGTTTGGGAATATAGTAGAGAGTTGAATCTCTTCGGTCCAGTATAAGTTTATGGGCAGTGGTTCATTACGGAATGTGAGTCATATCTACAATACATACTCCCGTCGCCCCCTGACTCGCTGTAACACACCCAATATTAGCTACGCTCAATTGAGTGGACAACTGGAGCGTATGTTTACTTATCTGCTAATTTGATTAGGAAGTAAAGTCGTGGATTTATGTTGGACCACATGTCACATATTGACGATAAAACAGAGTTGCAATGAAACAGTTTCAAATGATGATCTTAATCGTCAACACGTTTTTGATTTTGATCGACTATGAACAAACCCGGCTTCTACGTAATACACAGCTTTCTTATTGGAAAATGTTTATGCGCAATTGTGAATACAATGCATTCTGATAACTTCAACTCCTCTGTTATCCCACGAGTTTGTGGATGGTGTTTGATGTTTTCCGGGGCAGCTGCTGAATTAGGCGCCCTGAGCGGTTAGCACATTTTCTGTCTATACGACCGCGTTTAAACCCAGCATACTATCTCTTAACCGTTGTTACCGACAGTGCAGAGGCCGAATAACACTTATCAAGCTGTTGCTTTGCTTGCACAGTATTTTTTATCAGAAAGGACTGCTTCATCAACATACAAACATCACATATTTCTATTAATATAAAAATTGGCAACTGTAGATAAACTTTAATAATTGTAATTTGTAAAATCCAGAGCGGATTTAGCTAAATTATTCCCATGCTATTAGCATATTAGTTCTTTATAAAAATCATATGGAATCTTTTTTCTGTAGTGCAATCTACACTTAAACCCCGGACGTTTCTTGGGTAATGTCAATTGAGCAATTTTATGAAAAATCGCATAAGAAATGATTACCTATGCGAATTAATACAAATTTAAATATCGAAGGAAACCCAGTAGCTTATCTGTCATATATGGTAGAGCTTTCATTTATTTTCCAATTTTAACCATGTTTAAATTCGTATAAAAAATAAATAATTGCATAGCTTTAGCTAAAAAAGAGAAGTGTCCAGTGTGAGATTAAAAGCCACAATGGATTAAAATATTGTAATTCAAAGCGAACGCTTATCCACACTGCCATCGAACAAACAAAATTATTTCGTTAAGAGTGTGTAGTGAAACAAGGGTTGATCAATCACATCCGCACCTGGCAACCGGTAAGAGTGATTTAAGTAGTGCTCAGGAGGCCTCCTTGATTTTCAAACAAATGTGTGTGCTTCTTAAGTATAACGGTCCCTAGAAATATTGGTGTTTCGAGCCAATTTTTTTTCCCTTGAACTTAAAATATTTCTCAGGGTTGTGGGAGAGTGAAAAATCGTTGCTGGAGAGATTAGGGGTCGGGGAAAATGTTAGGGGTCAGGCAAAAATTTTTAGGGGTCGGGCCACATTTTTTGTTTTGTTTTGTTTTTTTTTTAACTTAAAATATTTCTCAGTTTAAAATATTTCTCAGGGTTGTGGGAGAGTGAAAACAAGTTGCTGGAGAGATTAGGGAGTCGGGGAAAATTTTAGGGGTAAGGGGAAATCTTTTAGGGGTCAGGCAAATTTTTTTTTCATTTTTTGAACTTAAAATATTCTCAGGGTTGTGGGAGAGTGAAAAAAACTTGAGTGAATACACAAGAGGGGGGGAGCTGGAGAGATTGAGGGGTCGGGGAAATTTTTAGGGGTTAGGCCAAAATTTTAGGAGGTCAGGCCAAATTTTTATTTTTTTTATTTTAGCGTAAATATTTCTCAGGGTTGGGGGAGAGTGAAAACAAGTTGGGGGTAGGGGGCTGGAGAGATTGAGGGGTCGGGGTAACTTTAAGGCGTTGTGCCTAACTTTTTAGGGGTCGGGCCAAATATTTTCTTTTTTTTTAACTTAAAATATTTCTCAAGTTTGGGAGAGAGTAAAAAAAATTGGGACGGGGCTGGAGCGATTGGGGGGTCGGGGAAAATTTTAGGGGTCAGGCCAAACTTTTTAGGGGGTCGGGCCAATTTCTTTTTGTTTTTGTTTACTTTAAATATTTCTCAGGGTTGGAGGAGAGTAAAAAAGCAAATTTTAGGGGTCGGGCCAATGAATTTTACATAACATATAAAAGTGTATTCTTATGGAAAATTCATAGAGTAAGATGATGAGAGTATTCCTGAATCTATATACCCACCCCTTACGGGTCCATTGGGGCATATTTCATCAGTGGGGGGGGGGGGGCTTTTCAGTTATTTTTCATTATATTTTATAGTAATTTGAAATTGCTGGGTCATATTGTAATTTAATTACGTAATACCTCAAGTTCATAACACAATTTATGATTTTAAATGAAATTTATTTGTTAGAGGATAGCTAAGGAAGAACGATAATTTACGTTTAAAAACAAAATTTAGGTTTTTAAAAAAAGGTTAGAGAATATACATAACATAGAAAAATGAATTCTTATGTAGAATTCACAGAGTAAGATGATGAGAGTATTCTTGAATCTATAAACCCACCCCTTAGGACGTCATGGGGCATATTTCATCAGGGCGGTGGCCTTTTCAGTTATTTTTCATTATATATTATAGTAATTTTAAATGCTTAGTCATATTTTGCTTTAATTACGTAATACTTTGAGATAACTTTTAATTTTATTTAACGTTTCCTAGCGTTAATTCTATTTACATGAAGGGGGGTAAGAAACTATTGAAGCTCCGCCACTAGCCGCCACTCTGTACGTACTCAAATACATGTGCATGTACATTTTATAATATCTTATATAAGAACAGTATTCGGCGTTGTCCGGAAAATTATACCTCAAGTACATGAAACAATTTATGGTTTTTAGTGAAATTTATTTGTTTAAGGATGAGTAAGGAAGAACGATAACTCACGTTTAATACACAATTTAGGTTTTTTTTTTAAAGTTAGAGAATATAGATAATATATAAAAGTGCATTTATATGTAAAATTCACAGAGTAAGGTGATGGGAGTATTCCCGAATCTATAACCTAACTCCCTAGGGGTCCATGGGGCAGATTTCATCGGGGGGGGGGCTGTTTGAAGTTATTTTTCATTATATTTTATAGTATTTGAAAATCTTGAGTTATATTTTAATTTAATTACCGTATAATTTGAAATAACTTTTAATTTTATTTAACGTTTCTTAGCGCCAGGGACGCGCCTCTAAATTTTTAGTTCTTTTGTATTGTTTTTTAAATAAGCGACAAACGCTAATCAAACTATTGCTACTATTTTACGAAAGAAAATTATAGGAAATTACAACATGGTCGCCAGCGATTAAGTCATTGCATTCAAATTCGATTTTAAAGTCTTGAAAAAATAAAATATAATTTTATTTCGGGTTCAAAAATACAATGTAAGAATAATTAATAACTTTCATCAAAAATGTGTGTTTGTTTACATAGCATATTTCTTTAAGAAAATGCACAGTTACATTAAATACATATTTAGTAAAAAGAATTTACGTGAATTACATTATTATAAGTTTGTAACACATTTAAACAAGATAAGAATAATATGGGAAAAAGGGAAATAGAGGGTTGAAGGAGGGAGGGAAATAATAAGGACCAGGGAAAGAAAGACGGCTAAAGAAAGAAGAGAGATTTAAGTTTTTATATAAAGATATTACACAAACTCTTTAATTTCTACTACTTTGTTTTTTTTATCGCCCCGGGCAACGCCGGGTAGCCCTGCTAGTATATATATATATATATCAGGCGTTGGGCGTAATTATGGAAACACTTTGTGAATTTTGCATCAATTTTATAACACCTATAAACATTGAAAAAATACCAAAATGTTGATTTCATTTGTTTTATTTATGTTTATAGTTGTCCTAAATTAATTGGTTAAATATATTTTGGTATTTTAGATGATGCATCTTACTAAGAAACAAATAAATTACAGATTCATCAAATTAGCTTAGAGGCCAGATTGTTGGTGCCCGTATGGAAGGTGCTACTGTAACGGAAGTCACAGAACTGGTGGCAGTATCGAGAGTAACTTCTCGAGGGTGATGACAGCCTATGAAAAGAAGTCAAACATCCTCCTCTTAACTAAATTCATGAAGATAGCTGAAGCTGTCTGAAAGAGATCGTAGAGTCATTTTAAGGATGTGAAGAAAGAGTACAACATCACGCAACCCAAAATTACAGCAGAGCTTAACAATCATCTAGATAATCTCGTGTAAAACAAAAACAGTTCGCCAAAAGCTCTGCAAGGATGGAGTTATTTAAAATTGCAAGGTGTTTCAATTGTCTGTATATAAATATATATATGATAGGAAAATGAAATAATACTCTAACGTAATTGAGAATTAAAAATGAAAAACAAATGTATTAGTTATGTAGTCATCAACGTTTTGTCTTTATTTCCAGACTTCCTCGAGATGATTGATTTTGGGAAATAACACACTATTATCAATATTTCAAAAAGCGTTGTGCCGTTTGTGACGTAAACATTATCTCTTACTTCTAGTTTACGTCACAAACGGACCTAACATTTTCAAATATGTGGTATTTAATCAAATCAATCATTCTCAGGAAGACTTGAAAAACAAATTCTCAATGCTCTCTAATTCATTTATCTACCTCTTACAAGGTAAGATGTGACACAAGGTCGGGATAGTGGGATTAGATAAGCTAGCGCTCGAGAGGTGAGCACTCTGGCTATTTAAAAATTGCCTGGGTAGCCTCGTCGGCATTCCCCGGTAGAGGCGCCTCAGGCAGTAAGCAATAAACTTACTCCTCCCCAAAGAGGGGGGCAAAGTCTTGGAGGGTGCACCTCCTAGAACTGCACAGGACCGACAACTCCCAATAGACCGGCGTAAATCCAGACCCAATACCGGTTTATTAGGCGAGATAAAAAACCGTGGTTGACTCAATGCACTCTAATATATCAGCGAAAATTGCAAATTAAAATTCATGACCGTAATAGTTATACTTCGTTTTAATTGTTTATTTACATTCTATTGTATTTAAAGATATGTTAATTACAAAGAAGACGTATTCAGTTTTCGGCGTTAATAATTAGCGATTTATTAAAAATAGTATAGAAATAAAAAGGCTAACACTTAAAGGAGGTGTAATCAGTCGTGTATAGTACGTAGCGGATGTACTCGGTTTAGACAAAGTGTTAAATATTTTGAACATTTATTTTATATTGCTTATAGTATTATAGTTGTAATAAGGAAACATTTTTCTTACGAAAAGTATGTTTTAACTTCAATTAGTTGTTCAACAATTGACAATTACATTCCATTTAGATCAAATAAATCGTTTGACATAACAACATTTTTTTTCTTTTTCAGGAAAGTGTCGCCATTTTTCCATTAGAAATGGTAGCTTGACATAATTTTCAATATAAAATAAATGGCACACGCTAGGAAGTAAGTGTAGTATCTGTTCCGATGGATACTGCACCCTATAGACGGATGTCGTCTTGTCCTTCGGGGCTTGATTCCACCTGTCTGTGGGTGTGTCCTGTGCAGTTCTAGGAGGTCCACCCTCCCAGGCTTGGGGAGGAGTAAGTTTATTGCTTACTGCTTGAGGCGCCCCTACCGGGGAATGCCGACGGGGCTGCCCAGGCAATTTTTAATGGCCAGAGTGCTCACTTTCTCGGGCGCTGGCTTTTCAAACCCCACTTACTCGACCCAAGCTGTGGTCACATCTTACTTGTGGGAGTAAGATAAAACTGGCCTTGTGCCTAACTCCTGCAGAGGAGTAAATAAATATAAAATAAATGTTCAAAATATTTAACATTTTGGCTAAACCGAGTTCATCCGCTAGTTACTATATACGTTTGATCACACTTCCTTTAAGTGTTAGCCTTCTTATTGCTATAGTATTTTAAATAAATCTTTAATTATTAACGCTAGAAAACTGCACACTTCTCCATTGTAATTAAACTACACGATAATCCAGTACTCAGCAGGTTATAGAAACTTTTGTAACTACGATGAAACGTAAAATGATTTAAGTTGATCCTCCGAGTATGCGCCTTCAAGGGCGAGAAAGAACAGACATTTTTTATCACAGCCTCGTTCGTCCCCTTACCCTCCCATATTTTCTCTTCCTGTCTCCACTGTCCGTAAACAGTACTTAAACAAAGCTCGAGACGACGTCATAAGGTCAGAGCAGCATGGTTAATCTGATAGCGACTTGAGTGTCAATCGGAAGATTTGTTAGGTTCATCCTAAAGAGCATCGTATTAACCATCTGAACCTGAAGGCCTTGAGCGTAAATTCTCGTCTTTGTAAAAACTCTTGTGGCAAACGGGAGAAAATAAACAATTTATCTGGCATGAAAGATCCCTTAAACTACGTAAACAAATATCCGTTTGTTAGGATCGTTAAAGCGAAGTAAGTTATTATCTTACACAGTAAAACTTGTTCGGCTTGAATTTAAATAAGACGCCTATAATAGGAATAACTTGTCGCTAGTTAGTGAAGCTTCTTATCGTATGATAGTATCGCCATTACTTGATTCTGTTTGTGATTTATTTTATATCCATTAGCCCACTTTTGCGTCTGTATTGTATTTATATCTTAACGAGCGATTTTTGTCAAATAAATGAAATATTTATTAAATTCGTTATTTTATAATACTATATAAAACAAGTCGAGCGTGCGTGGTGCCTCTCTGTATGTGACGTGTGTAAACTGCAATAAATTTGGACAATTTGGGTAATTTTTGACTACCCTTTGACCCCTGGGGGCGCAAACCAGATTTGTTCTGAGGTCAAGGATGCTCATTTAATATCTAGAACAATTGCCTTTACATTTTGGCCAAGTTTCAGAAGAATTGAATGGATGGATCAAAAGTTATAGGATAAAAGGGTCATCTTTAGCCATTTTGCCCCCTAGGGTGCGAACCAGATTTTTCCAAGGTCAGCGATACTTATTTTCTATTAGGCACAATTGCCTCCACATTTTGACCAAGTTTCAGAGAAATTGAATTGAAGGAGTAAAAGTTATGGAGCAAAAAATGTCATTTTTTGCACTTTTGGGGCCTTTTGACCCCCTAGGGTTCTAAGCAGAGTTTTTTTTTCAAAAATCGGAGAATGTCACTTTCTAACCTGGCCAAAGTTACAACTTCATGCAAAATTTCAGAGAAATTCAATGGATGGTTGCGGAGAAAAATCTGGACGGACGGACGGACGGACGGACGGACGGACGGACATGCCTCAAAACATAAATCCCCCGATTTTATAAATCGGGGAATTAAAAACAATCTCTTTAAAACAACAATAGACATCGCAGATCTTCAGATATGCTGTAAGACCTCGACGATGACGAATAAAAAGAAAAGGATAAATAAAGACAAATATCGTCTGTATTACAATGATAAGTGTTTATAACACCGAAAATGTTGATAAAA
>OY744518.1:42024011-42051511 GCA_963556195.1 Sepiola atlantica
ATGATGATGATGATGATGATGATGATGATGATGATGATGATGATGATGATGATGATGATGATGATGATGATGATGATGATGATGATGATGATGATGATGATGATGATGATGATGATGATGATGATGATGATGATGATGATGATGATGATGATGATGATGATGATGATGATGATGATGATGATGATGATGATGATGATGATGATGATGATGATGATGATGATGATGATGATGATGATGATGATGATGATGATGATGATGATGATGATGATGATGATGATGATGATGATGATGATGATGATGATGATGATGATGATGATGATGATGATGATGATGATGATGATGATGATGATGATGATGATGATGATGATGATGATGATGATGATGATGATGATGATGATGATGATGATGATGATGATGATGATGATGATGATGATGATGATGATGATGATGATGATGATGATGATGATGATGATGATGATGATGATGATGTAATTCTTGTATCCACTGATGACAAGTTCAAATAAACTTCCTCATTTTTTTTCGGTTAAGACGGGCTTTTCTTCTGAATGAAAATAGAAGTATGAATGTTTTCCAATGCTTTGAAACGAGTGCGCGAGGGCGTTGGAAAGTAAAACAGACCAGCTGGTGCAGATCTGTCAACAAGTCTCATGTCTGATTGCTGACGTCGAAATAAGGTGTCCAGGGTCAAAGGTCTCGATAGGAAATGTGTCTAGAGAGAAATAAGCTTGGCGTATTCATGAAGAGCAATGGAACGCTTCATACGGAAGTTTTTTTTTTTCTTTTTCCAGGTCTGACATGTCCTGCGGCTTTGGAGGCTGGGCATTGTTAAATTTGTCCCTTGTGGTTTTTCGTTTGCAAAAAGAATTAGATTGGAGGTGAGGGGTCGGCGTTTGAAAAAAAAGGGGAAAACGCCGAAGATAACAAGGTCGAATGAGAAATAGAACTTTACAAAGGGAAAAAAAGAAATAATTGAAAAAGCTCGAAGGGAAACTGAGAAGAATGAGTAAAGGGTAAAGTTCAAAGGTAAAAGTGCAGAAAAGATGAAAATAATGAAAAGTGAAAGGAGAGAAAAAAGAATATAAATCATAGAAGAAAGGTTAAAGGGCAAAAGGATAAAGGTTAAAATGAAACTGCGAGGACGAAAAAGGTGAATAAAAACGTAATAACTGGAAAGGCTGAGTGAATAAGAAAATAGTCACCATTTAGAATCTCCTAATTTTAAAAATGTAAAACCAACTAATCAAGTTAGAAGCATTCTCACAAGGTTACGGTCGATGTAACCAACCCCCGTCCGTCTTCAGGGGCATCTCGTTGAATTTCGGAATCTTAATGTTGAACTCCGAAATCTACCCGAAATTTCGAAATGAAAACTTTATTCAATACCATATGGTAGATTGCGCTTGTTCCATCAACCATAACTGGGTAAGACTGATAAATAGTTGTTTAGAATGTTATTCTATGTTACTCTCGATAGTAATGATGATGCAGTTGAGGAATTTCGGAGCTTATATAAGACGAAACGTTGTGAGAATAACATACAATATGCGAACAGTAATCGAAATTATCCAAATACTACAGAGTATCAACCCATCTCAAAGATGCCAAAACATCATATAAACATTTTATTTTTGCGACATTTACCGATTAGTTTGAATTATTACATATGGCGTACCAGTATTTAGAAATACCATATTAAGAGATAAATTATCAGTTGTAGTGTGTTGACATCTCCCGTTTTGTATATGGACGCATATAATATTAAGTGAATAACTTT
Organism: Sepiola atlantica; assembly: GCA_963556195.1. NCBI lineage: Eukaryota > Metazoa > Mollusca > Cephalopoda > Sepiida > Sepiolidae > Sepiola > Sepiola atlantica. The sequence continues at coordinate 42,025,807 of OY744518.1, forward strand.
TAAGGGAAATTCGTAAAAACTTAAAGAACAAACACATATTGGCTTTAGTATTTATTCAACAATGCTCAATATATAAATAGATCATAGTAGTAATATATAAATATATATATTAGTTTGAAAATCACACATTGAAAACGTTGCTGAAATGGCAATAATAAGGAGAATATTTTTTTTTTAATATTTTTAAAAATGGACAACGCAAATTATTTATGTTTTCTAAAATAAATTATTTATTTACTTTAAAAACTTGAGTGCTTTCGGTGATAAACACGCTTGTCAGAAGTATAAGCATATTTTTCTCTGCTTTTTTCGTATAATCCTACTTGACTGAGACATATTAATCGCAGTCAAGTTGAAATTCGTCTTGATGTTATCGACGAGTTATGTTGATATGCCGCTGTGTGTAGCACGCTGTTACCTAAATAAGGTAGTTGGAAAAGTCACACTTTGAAAACGTTGCAAAATGTCAATAATATGGAGAAATTTTTTTAATAAATATTTTGAAAACGTGGACAGTGTTTATATATATATATATATATATATATATATATATATATATATATAGATAGATAGATAGATAGATAGATAGATAGAGAACTAACTAGCTACCTAAATAGCTAGATGCATGTATAGGTGTAATTAGGCAAGGTAAATTCATAACCGCACAAATGGGAGAACAATATAGGATAATATTCACTACACATTGAGAATAAATAACCAAAATAAATAAACGTACAACTGACAATTGTGTGCTAAATTTATTGGACGATTTTAGAAGCAAAGTAAAGTAAATCTCAAGTTCAGTGTTTGTTTTTTAGGGATAGTCTCTAGGAAAGTATCAGGAACCATTCCTTTCTTCAACCCTTCGATGAAGTGTTGACAGAGTTCTTGAAAACGGCGAACCAAAAATTAATAGTATTAATATTTCACAAACCGACCATCATGGGTTGCCTCTCAATGTCATATATGGGGGTTCTTGTTGTCTGTTTATTAAAATGGAATATATACATATATATATATATATATATATATATATATATATATATATATATATATATATATATATATGAGAGATATAGATTTGTATTCTTTTCAAAATATAGATTGAGTATTAGCACACACATATAAGTTATGGCTCAGTAGCGTAGAACTAGATATATAAGTCAATTAAATGTAATATAAGCTCTAGTAAATGCGAAGAACAATTTTCTATAAATTAATCAAAACTTCAGTTTTATGAGAATACACGTGTTTCGGCCTTCCTTAATCACATACATCCTCGTAAAATACAAAATATTCAACTATCGATGTCTTCAGCAGGATTCATAAGCGACAATAACAAGTCTATCATCGGGTTGTAAAATAACTTAAGTGCATTGAGTGTTAATCTATTTTTTTATTTTTTTTATTTTTGGTATCATATTTTTGTATTTCAATTTACATATATTTTCTATTTGCTTGTTATATAATTCAACGGAAAACACCAAGTGTTTCATTGGAATTTTGAATCATGGTGTGTCCTTACATGTGCGTTTAACTTATATTTGGCGTGTTTATATTGTATCGTTAAACCTCGATAAAATTATACGTTCACACAAGCAAGTCATACAGATTTTCACTAACCATAGTCGTTTAGGTCGAGCCAATTTATTTTTCCTTTTTGTACAATTAATCATAAAATGTATTAACAATGACTTTTTTCTGAATATGATTGTTCAATCATTAATTTTATAAGTTTCTCACAAAAAATCTAGTTCAATATCTATGTCTCAACACATCTAAAATTATATTACAAGCAGTACAACATCACGAAATATATTCCCAACAAATATTTCAGCGAATGTCATCAAGTATTAAACTGAATTCAACATAAAGTTCGTAGTTAGAAATAGAAAAACGAAAAGCAGAATCAAGGGAATAGCTACAAATAAAGCAGGCAACTCCCAAGTCTTCGGGTCGATATTTCGTATCTAATATCATCTGTAACTAGTTAGCTGTATTCACAAGTCATATTACTTTTCTTGTTGTTTCGAATCTTCGAACGATGCTGATATTTCACCAAAGTAGTATTTGTTTTTAAATAGAACATTGAATGTTTAATAATCATGGTATCGTTATATTGTTAAATAATTAATTGAACTATATTGTTATAAAACCAGAACTAATGTCGTTAATTAATGTCGGTGTAGTCCATTATTTATGAAATTATTAATACATGAGGCTTTTCTTAAAAAAATTAAACAAAACATAAATGTCTATTTGTCAGTGAAAATGCATAAAAATTATTTTTAAATTGTATACGGTAACGAATAATTCATTTTTTTGAAGTATTCACTTGGAATTAAAATGGCTGACTTATTTACGATATCATGATACTTTTAATTTCTATAGTACTTTTGATTGTGTTTTCTATGGTATTGAGAGAAAGGAGGTAATTTCTAGCTTGAATATAGTCTAATGGCATATGTTAAATATATCCTGCTTTTGTCCCCTTATGTCGAGTAAACGCATTGATTTGTCAACACTACTGTCCATAAACCACCGTTTATCAAGAATGTGATATTAAATAAGTTACTGTCTATATAATGTATATGGATGTTCATTCTATATACAAGTGAATGGAAGTTCAACACTTGTGTCTTTATAATATTTTGGTAGTTGTCAGTTTTCTTGTTTCTGTAGTATAATGGTGCCAAACATGAAAGTATTACATTAAATTCTACTAATACACAGGTGCTTTCCTTTAACAATTATGAGAAACCTTTTAAACGATTGATTGTCATAGCTGATAGTAACCCTCCCAAGAGTCCAAAATTTAACCACCCTGGCCTAACATCAACAGGCACATACAGTTTAATAAATACATAGAAAATACTGCTAAGTATAATGCAAAGACGGTAAGCTTCTTCCACCAGGCTTGAAATCCTCTTACACCAGCCAGTATCCTATATCTCTATAAAACTACCGTTCGCATATGTATCAAGTAGGTATTACACATGTGGGTGTATGCACCAACCACGCGCCTCTATATATTGGATTGATTGCTAAAACGAGCATACACACTGTCTGCCCAGCTCAATCCCCTGCCCTATTTACGCAATATTGAATCCCACTTCTTCTATTAAAAACACTTCTTCTAATTTGGTCAAAAAAGCTTACTTTACTTGAAAGCCTTCATTGTAAATACATTCATTTTCACTTTCACTAAACCAATACCAGAAATACTCTCCTTTCTAATAGCGTCTTTCCTAGGCCCACTTTTTTCGCATACTGCCCTAGTTTCCTGTTTCTCCGCAAGAACCAACATGCGGAAATTGAACAGTAATCTGAACAGACATCTTACTGCACAACTTCTCACGTAGCACACCCCTTATAAATCTAGCCTTGATCCTAGTATCCCTTCACGTTTAAGTGACAATATCCTTTGTTTGAGGTGAACTATTTTAAAATAGTACAATATACACCGCATAAAAACTATCCCACATTCATTGTTGCAACCAAGTGTTGATCCGTGATAAGTGTTCCTGTGTATGAAATATTGCTTCTTTTTTTATCATCAATGAAAACTGTAAATGCTAAACAAATATAGCTGGATCTTGTTTTACTGTGATCAAGAGAGTTAAGAAATTGGTGAAATTCACAGAGTTTATATTCATTGCGAGACAACATTGCACATATAAACGATAAGTGTTATCACCAAGCACAAAATAGTGGTCATTCTTGATTTATCAGGTGAGCCGTCAGTCAAGGATACGTTCACAACATTCAATCCAACAGGAGTGTTGTGGCTGTCAGGTTAAGCTATTGTCATATTTAGTCCTAGGAGGTCAACCTTCCATACATTTACTTTCTCTTTAAAAATGTGTAGTGTATTGCTAATCACTTGAGGTGTCCTTGCCGTGGAACGCCGACAATTCTTCTCAGGTATATTTGTAGGCCACAGTGAGCTTCTTCTAGTCCACTGGCTTTTCGAAAGTATATAATACCTAGTGGCTAACTTCATCGAGAAGAAAATAAAAACTTTAGTCCTTCTATCTCTGGAGCAGAAAACACAGTGGTACTTTCTGTGAGTATCCTGATGGGATAGAACAAAACTGACAATATAGATATCTACAAAGATTACCTAATAATGAATATAGTATTCAATCCTAGTCAGAAGAATAGTGTTCTTTGCATATCCTTCGTATATTATTACAGGACATCTTATTAGGATTGAGCCATATTAATTTGCTTTATTAAGTAAAGCATATGTTAAGATTATTTCGCAAATATCAATACACGTGTAATGTGATGGAGTTACCAGTTTTGCTTGGTAACAAATGTTTTCACTTAGATCGTTGTATTTTTAACATGTTACTTAAATTTAGACATGCAATTCATTCTTCCCAATGATTTTTAAAGAAATAGAGTGTGTTTCTTTATTTTAATATGAAAAAGTGTAAATTGCAAAATGTATATAGCTAATTGAAACGGTTAAATATATTTTATTGCCTTAAATATATTTGATATAAAACTATATATATATATATATATATATATATATATACATATATATATATATATATACATATATATATATAGAATAAATATGAAACTAAAAGTACACTTTTAGTAGAAAGAACCTATAGTTAAATGGTAAATGCTCAATATACGAGATAGAGCAATTATAAAGATAGATGGGCGAAGAGTGATAAACAGGCACGAATGTCCAAATTTATTTCAAGCTTCGATTGTTCAATGCAATGTATATTCTGTAATAAAATTATGTTTATTATTCTTTCCTTAAGCCAAGGCTTTTCAAAGATCGAGATATTATCATCAGAGGAATTATAGATAGATAAGTTGGCAATAGAAAAGCCAAAATTCAATATTTGAAAAAATATTAAGAAAATGATGAGTTAAAAAAGTTCGTGTAAAAAGATATTGGGTTTGTCCAGGTGGTAATTGTCCGCCGATAAGGTGTCCAATGGAAGGAAGTTTCGACAGAGAAGAAAAAGTTTCGTGGAGACATCACAGACAGGCGTTCAATCGAAGTTTGAAATAATTTGGACATTCGTGCATGTTTATCAATCTTCGTCCATCTATCTTCATATATATATATATATATATATATATATATATATATATATATATATATATATATAATGAAGAAGAATGGAAGGGAATTAGAGAAGCAAAAGCCAAATCATAATTCAATTCAATTGCTCAGAGCAAGGTATATTTCGTAAAAAAGGCAATTTATTCAAGTTAAATTTCCCTTAAGCCAGGCTTTTCAAAGATATATATATATATATATATATATATATATATATATATATATATATATATATACATATATATGGGACCTTCCTAATGTGAAACGCTTACGTTTAAATGTGTGCCCCAATTAGTAAGGTGGTGCTGAGTATAAGCAGCAACGTATACTCCTTAAATAGTTTATATCATTTTCTGGTAAAGTGGTTAGATAAAATTAGCAAGGGTTACTTGGATAGTTACTGATGAAAACAAAGGGAAACTGCTAAACTACCTATTTAAATACATTACAAAAGTACAGAACTATTCTGCTTATTGCTTCTAAATAAATGTGTAATTTGCAATAGTTCTAGGTCTACGTCAAACCATGAAGTTTAAGCAAAAGTCATTACTCTGGAGACAATTAGTTTGTGATCATATTTGGTTCATGTATATTCTCATATACATGTATTAAACTATCAAAAATGAGGTTGACTTCAAGTCGGTTGTTTTCATCTCTCTCAACAGTTAACATCTTATCTTTGAGTGGTTCAGCATCATCTACAACTCTTGCAAGATTCATTATTATTCGAGAGATTCAGTAATAGAATGTAATCAACAGAAGATTCAAATTTCATTTGTGAAACACACCTTCATTTGTGAAAAATGCAGTATCATCATTCATGTATCATCCATAATTATATCTGTCACCCTTACTTGATTACCTAATTCTAGTCCGGTAAGCAAGTAGTACAATTCTGGTCTGAACACATATCTGTAAAATAAAAATAAAATATCTAGTTAGTGTTGACAATGAAATAAAGTTAAAGAAAAACGTATTAATCTAGCATATATATTGTTTAGTTAATAAGCAACTATTATTTGTAAAACATCCAACAATACTGGCACTCACCTACAGTTTACAAACGAACATCACAACACGTCAGGCTCACTCTCACGCCTAGATTTCAATCTTAGCATCACTGAGAATGATTCCATACAGACAACTTTTTGCAAAAAACCTGCTTGCAGAAATCAGTTACTCCAATTAAAATCCTCCTTACCTTTTAAAACAAATGTAGGTTATGCACACACATATATTACCCTTATTTAAAATAAATGCTCATTTACTACGGATAACGCATTACACACTAAAGCCTTCAATCAGATCCCATATCAAGCCTCAGCCGTAGAAGCCACAACCTCTCCAACACCTGCTTTATTAAACTTACTTTCCGTAGCTATATTATTACATACACGATACACAAAACAGTACGTAGTGAGAATCTTGACATAAACCTCACCTACACAGACGATAACACTAAACTAAAAGACAAAGTACCAACACCCATGAACCCTGCTCTCTAGCCTATTGTCCAATTTCCATATCAGGGTTTTTCCTCCGCACACATACAGTGTACAACCTGCGGTGTGCTAAGTGCCATAATTTCTATATCAGTAAAACTGTCACGTTTCTGCACCAGCGCATCAAGTACCCTTGAACACTCGCATTTCCTCTTTCCTCAACCATATATTATCATATGGCAACACACAGCGTACACTCCATGTCTGTATCCTTGCCTCAGTCCAAAATATCGGTAACTAAATGGTATCGGAATCCCTTCTGATATCTACACTCAAACCCTCCATTAATAAGAGAGCTGAACTATTTTCCCCATGCATTCTTTTATTCCAGTCCTGAACTCTCCTTACTTCATATAACCTTCAATCACATTGGGACCATACTGATACTCCTTGCAGCTGGGTCTCTCCCCGACCCAATTCATCTCATCCACTTATTGTCCTGACCCCAATTGATCTCGCTTCTACACACTCTTATTTACCTTTGTCCTGTCACCAAGAAACCTTTTTCGCTCTCCCTTTAGACGAAGCCCATATTTCCCTATGCATATTATCCTTCTGCACCTATTTTGTTCTTATTGTTCCCCACAATTTCCAAATTTAATACACATACTAAGCCTTTAACTTGACGTACTTGCTTTCTCTGCTACTGTCGTATTTGAACATTTCGTCATACAACCCCTTAAACCATTTTCAAAATTATATATATATATATATATATATATATATATATATATATATATATATATATATATATATATACATATAATTCAATGTCTGTATGTATGTGTGTGTGTTCCTTATAGAAAAAATGTTAGAAAATCTAGATCTACTCTAAAAGGGTATTCTGATGTAAAATTATCGGAAAAAGATGATGATAGCATTCATAATTCTCTAAATGCACACATAAGAGGGTACGGGCAGATTTAGCTTGGGGGTCAATTATTTCAGCTTAATAATAATATTTCAGTTTCATTTCAATTTTATTATGTATTAATTTAAATAGAAAACAATTACATTATTTAGTCATTTGTAAAAATAACGGCAGGTCAATCCCGAAAAAAATGCAAATCATTCCCTAAAATTTAACCGTCAATGACATCAGAGGGAGACAGCAGAGCCGGGCGCTAATTCGGGGGAAATTCCGGTACCCCGACCTCGATTCTGTCAGCATGAAAGAGTTCGAGGAAGGGGGAGGTCTATTCTCCTAGGCTTTACTTTGATACCCATGTCATTTCTCCAACGAATGAGGAAATTACGTCATAGAGAGTTGAAGACGGGCGTCTCTAAACGTTTTGTTCTTTGGGACAACAGGTGCGCGTTTGCAAACTTTAGTTCTTTGGTACAACAGGGCGAATCTCGAAACTCTTAGTTCTTTTATACGACCGGGCGCGTATCTAAACTTTTACTTCTTTCGTACGACATGGGTGCGTTTCTAAACTTTTACTTCTGTAATACAACAGGGAAGCGTCTCTAAACATTTTGAGAATAATCAGATGGGAAAAGGGAAATAGAGAGTGTGGCGAAGGAAGAAAATAAGAGAGACGAGGGAAAAAGAGATGGCTAGAGAAAGGAAATGAAATGGAAGTTTTTATATTAATATGTTACACACACACTATTTAATTTTTACTACTTTTTTATCATCCTGAGCAACGCCGGGTAGCCCTGCTTGTATATGATAATAGTAGTATGAAATATCTGTTGGATTACACTTTATTTGATTGTTTCCATTTATTATATTAATACATAATTAGATTTATTCATTATTGAATGATGGGTACATATACATTTCAATTAATATATATATATATATATATATATATATATATAGTTGTATCAAAAAATATTAGAAAACAATTATATATATATATATATATATTTATATATATATATATATATATATATATATATATATATATTACAAATAAAGATAAAGAAGCCACAGAGAAAAAATATGGGTCAAATAGTATATATGCGATAATGACACACACTCAAATATCGAGGTCTACTATGTTAATATATGCAAACAATGACATAGACTTCATGTCTCGCTCTTTCTGCCTGTCTGTCATTCTGTATGTCTGTCTAGCAGTCTCTCTCTGTCTCTCTCTCTCTTTCTCTCTCTCTCTCTCTCTCTATATATATATATATATATATATATATATATATATATAATGTGTATGTATTCGATAATTGTGCTCTCATGGGATAAGTGCGTTTGTGTGTGCGTGTTTTTGTGTAAATTCGGCCCAAATCCATGAGTGTTATAATTTCCTTTGATTTTTATCTGATATCCCTAGGCTATCTATTGCTTCAACTTCGGATTTTCTTTTTATTCATGATTTGGTATTACGTGTGTTAAAGTCTAATAAAAGCGTCCGATTCGTTTGAAGTCCTTTATTCGTCATCATCATTAACAATATTCTACCGCACTTTATTAAGTGATGTGTCTTTGGCTGACTCAGCTCTTAGTCAAACAGCGATAGAACCACTTGTGAACGGTACCGTACCAAAACCTTACCTGTCTGTCTCATCATTAATTTAAACACACACGCGCACACACTCGACACCCCCACCCACCCCCACCCACACACATATATATATATATATATATATATATATATATATATATATATATATATTAGATTCCTTGAATGTGAGATAGTATATATATAATTAAATTTCTTGAATGTGAGATGATATATATAATTATATATATATATATATATATATATATATATATATATATATATATATTTATATATATATATATATATGTATATATAATGGTATAAAATAATCTAACGGAGAGAAACTTAGGAAGACACCCTTTTTTAATGAAATGATGAACTGATATAACTGTTTCAAATGCAAACATATTTTTAGAGAGGTAATTATCAAATATTTCATCATTTTTCCGTGATAATTCAAGTTTCTGTCTCGCTATCTTCATATATATATATATATATATATATATATATATATATATATATATATATATATATATATATATGTATATATATATATATATCACTTTTATAGTAAATTCTTCTACCCATGATATTTGAACTTAATACGCCTTAAGATTTACTCATTGGTTTATTATACATATATATATTACTATTTCTCCCTTCCTAATAATATTTATATATGTATAAAACAATATTTGTTTACATTTTTATATTCAAGATGCGATATCCTACTTGAAATATCGCATAGACTAATTTCTAGTTTGAACCATATATAAATCCTGGATTAAAGTGAGTCTGGTTAACATAACATAGTTTAATAGTATCTGCTCTTCTCGTCGTTGTCTATTTGCTATATAAATAGGGATTTGATGGTTCATTGACACGGTCTATATGCGTTTACTTTTAACACCGTTTAAACATTATGTGCTTACGATGAATTCTAATATCAATAAAACGTATGGTCTTTGAAACGAACGTATACAAACGGTTACATTGGTCCATGTAACACACACACACACACACACACACACACACATATATATATATATATATATATATATATATATATATGTGTGTGTGTGTGTGTGTGTTTGTATGCATGTGTCTTTGGGTATGAGAACTTTATTTTTTTATTCCAAAAAAGACCATCAGAAAAATTGAAACAAGAAAATAGACATATTCTGTTATTTTAACAATGTTTACACACACACACACGCACACACACACACACACACACATATATATATATATATATATATATATATATATTATCTACATATTATAGTAATAAGTGCGGTATTTGAAGTATTACAATGATTGTGATTATATTAACTAAACTTAATACAGGTGAAGTGATCTATTGTTTATTTATACTGTACTTAACTCAAAGAAATGTTACTGTAAATGTAAATTATATATATATATATATATATATATATATATATATATGTATATGTATATATATATATATATATATATATATATATATATATATATATATTAGATTCATGAATGTGAGATGATATATATCATTATTTCCACGATCAGACAACGCCGCAGCCTACAACTAATGAAAGAAACAAACCGGAAGTCCTAAACTCGAGTTTCGCTCCTTTTTTCGGTTCATCAGTATAACACACCTTAACTCAGGATTCGAAACTCAAGTCCTCGTTTGCTTCATCTGTGTAAGTTAATATACATTCTTGTGTGTGTTGTAAGCTAGCTCAGCCGCAGAGTACTCGTCTAACATGCAAGTGACTCGCGTTTTGAAAATGGGTGAAGCTCGAGTCTTGGACTTCTGGTTTGTGTTTGTCATAGGTTGTCGGTTGCAGCGTAGTCTGATCGTGGAAATAATTATACACACACATCTCTCTCTCTCTCTTTCTCTCTCTCTCTCTCTCTCTCTCTCTCTATATATATATATATATATATATATATAAAAATTAAAGAAGTTCAAAAAATAACTTACAACGAATATCTTTAAAAGCGCTCAATACAAGTTAGAGCTTAATAAATATGCATGTTATAAACATATACAATGACTTACATAAATGCAATTACGTTTCAGTACTATTTGCACTTTTTTGCAGGTGGTAATGAAAATAATTTATCTAAAACAGTCAGAATAAAAACTGTCATATAATTAAATTTCACAATCAGCAGCAGCCACCACCCAGACGAACGACTCAGTCACTCGGCTTTAGTCCATGGTGCTGAAAGGGGTTAGGTGTCTACTTTTATTTGCGATACTACGTTTCCCTCACTTTTTTTTTAATTCATAACTGTTTTAGAATGTATATACCGAAAATTCACTGTTGTTTATAACGACCGGTTTGCATGCATAACACCATTATTACTTTAAGTGTAACGACAAAGTGAAATATAATAGTTGACTTTTGCTATAACACTGTAATTAAAATCATAGTTTATTGATACTAACGATACATGTTTGAGAGCACAACTGCATTTTGACACATGATTTTGCTATCACTTTATATTTACACATTGAAATGTAAATGCTATGCTTAACGCATGATGTCAGAGGCTATATATATATATATATATATATATATATATATATATATATATATATATATATATATATACATATATATAATTCTATATAGTAACTAGGGTTTTGTAATAATACTGTGTAGTCTATTTTTTGGCAAAATATCTATAAAATCAGTACAATTTTTTTACTGTATCTTAAAAATATCGGAACATATGTTTTAGGCACAACAATGTGTGTAACCGACTTTAACTATTTAACTATGATCGCAAAGTGTCCTCTTTTCTTCCAAGTACAGGGTGGGCAAAAATAAGGGTCCTATTTTTAAAAATTCATAACTTTTTTATTTATTGATTTTTTTTTTTTTTTTTTAGAATAAGTAAAGGACCCCTTCCGAAGCAAGCATGAGCCGTATTAGCCCTAAGGAACGTACCCTCATTTAGAAAACATTATTTTTGCTTAAAAAACTCAAAACAGTGTAAAAAACAATACTTTAGTTTTTGTAAGTTTTAAGAAGTGTTTTTCGGCTAAAATTTGTTTTGTTTATTTCAAAAAATCTCGGAAGGGTCAGTCTACACACACATAAAGTTTGGTGAGTTTAACTTTTATTTTGTGGAAGTTATTCAAATTCAAGTTATTCAAATTTAAAGATAGGACCCTTATTTTGGCCCACCGTGTAGTTGGAGACAGCGTGGAAGGTATAGCGCTTAAATTCAAAGTTATAACACACCTCTATTGTAAATTAAAATATTTCATAATACGTTGACAAAATCATTAGGTAATTATTTTTATATGCGAAAACATATTTATTCAGGTCAAATTAAATCGCCTATTGCAATTTTCCTTCTTTTTTCTTTCTACTATATCTAAGCATGACAATAATAGTTTTAGATGAATGGCAGCGGGATAGAGATATATAGATGAATTGATAGCTATATATTTTGGAGTGGGTGTGTGAAATAGAGTAAGATCTGAAAATAAATGGATGGGAAAATTACTGGACAAGTTCTTCTGAAATTCCAAAAAACAGAGAAAAGACATATACGGCAGCCCAATGAGCTAGGTTTTATTTATATGGTATTTGTTTATAGAGACCTTGATACTAGTACAGAACTCACTGAGTATTCGAAATAAACGTACCCATTTATTAAAAACTGGACCGATGTTTACGAAATTTGTCACATTGATAGTTGATATAATAGTCGATATCTATGTTTTTCTTTATGTGTAACGAGAGCAAAAAGAGCGGTAACTATCTTTAACAATAGATGCACACAGGAATGTTATTCCTTAGTCCTTACTTTACTCTTGTGCGTGGTGTTATTCCCGTAACTCGGTAATCCCAGATAACCTAGCTATTTTATATGTTGTAAGATTGTAGAAAAAAAAAGAATAACGAACTAATCTTTAAATAGAGATGTCGCCAAGATCAAGTCCAAATGGCAGGAAAAAAACCGTCTCTCTCAACAGTATATAAAAGACAACGTCTTTAAAATCAACATGAAAGAAAATCCAGCACTCTTTTCTTTTGCTCGCTTTCCAATACGCGTTCAGAACGATCTCCACGAAAAAACTGACTGACTCTTAACTTTTCGCTCTCTTATTATAACGAAAATCCCACGCATGCAAAAAACCTAATTTGCATGAACAAATACAATAATTAAAATCTTATTTCACTTTCTGACACCTCTCTCCTCCCACTCCTCTTCCTTTTTATGTCGGCAATGAGGGTTTTCGGGTTCGCCCCACATACACAGCATAGCAGACGCTGCCTCTTTGAACGGTGCCGACAAGTGTCTGCATCTACTTCAATCGGCCGCTCTCCGTTACAAAGATTTTATGATTTATTACAGGCATTGTAGAAATGAACATCTGATATTTTTCGAAAGCCTATTATAAGCCACTTGCATTTTATATATGTTACTATTACTATTAACATACAGTAATATCCCGAGTTGTTACGTAACAATAATAACGAAGAAACCATTGCAATAAGACATTACTTGAACTGATGTAACATGAATATTGCCTTCTATAGACAGACACACCGCTTTAAGGCGAATTGTAATGTTAACAGATAGACTCGAATAACCGTATATAGTATTTAACAACATCCCCCAAAGTAGGTGTCATAGTATATTTTATTTTAATTATATACTTACAATATTATAGTGGGTCTGAACAGATCGACAAAAGAAAATGCAAGATTTTACAATATGTTATTCGATTTTTGAGTGAAAATTTATAGAAATTTAAAACAAATATCGAAATGCAAATATAGGATTCAGAAGCAGGAGTAGACAGGTGCCCAATATCAATTCTCTCGAGGTGTGTTAATTCCAATGAAGCCGATGAACTTACAAACCATTTCAGCAAATCAATGTTGGCTATATCCTTGGGCATAACCCTAAAATTGAATCAATAAAAAGTAACAAAAATAATAAAACTGCGTTATGCTTGTGCAACTCTGGTAACGTCAGATGTGCCTACGAGTATGTATCTCTACCCATCTCTCTCCTCTATCTCTCTCTCTCTCTCTCTCTCTCTCTCTATATATATATATATATATATATATATATATATATAAACATAGGTCGTTCATTTAAATTTTAATGATATATATATATATATATATATATATATAGGTATATCTTAATATATACAAATAGATGTAAATATCATGTATACCTACACATGCAAGCGTTTTAAACTTATGCTCTCATCTATGTAGCAAGTGACAGTTTCATACGGTTACGTGAAGCGAACCCGGCTCACAGGGGCAACCAAGACTCCGCATGGTTTCTCTCTATTCACACGGCTATCGGAAATTATCACGTGAAACAGGGAAAATCAAGTTCTATTGATGCCTAAATTAAACGGGTAGTAAACAACAGACCGTGTAGGGGGGTGTACAAACGGTATCGAAACTTTGTTTATAGCTAAGGAACAGGCTGTTTTTAATGTATCCGAACAGTGCTCAACTCTAATTTATTTAAGGAGAGGACGGGTATTAGCAGTAAATATAGCATTAGCTTCATAATTTACTGTTTTTGTTATTTGGGGTTCATAGTACGGTTTCGGTGGCACACCTAAATAGCAAAGTTTACAAAAATAATAAATAATGAGACCAAGTTACTCAGCCTGTTGCCTAGCATACATACACAACACGTAAATATTCTGCATGTTTAATAGCGCGCACCGATCTTTCTAAAATATATTACTCAACATAACTCAAAATTTGATTTTCACAAATTCATCTCAATTAAATGTTGTGTATGCAACTTATTATAAATTAGGTTGTATGGCTCTTTAATTGTATAGTTGAAAAAGAAATAGTAGGTTTATACAAATCACCATGTTGCCAAAAATATATATTCTAAAAATCATAACGATTAGTTTATTTATTTACGAGTTTATCATATACACGTATTTCTCTCTCTCTCTCTCTCTCTCTCTCTCTCTCTCTCACTCTTTATATATATATATATATATAGTCTCGGAAGTTTTTTTAACCTTCAAAACTGAAAAAAAAAATTGTTGAAAGATTTTAGTCTAGTAAGTCAATCAATCTACTGCAATCATTATTTTAGTTTACTTCCAAGAATATACTCTAATATAAATATATTTTTATATATGTCTTTATATATAAGGGATCGTCAGTTGTTTACCATGAAAACTGTTTCGGGATTTTAAAAACAAAACAGTATTTCTTTATCATGGCATCCCAGCAGTGTTGATCAGACACCACCTCCCTATTTAATAATTATTTTTTAATTTAAAATGTTTACAAATATTTTATTTTGTTTTGCCTCCAGATTTGTTTTTCTAAAGTATTAAAATATAGTTTCTCCTTTCCTGTGTTGTTCCTTTCAAAGTGAGTATTTACTATTTTACAGAACATCTATTTTATAGAGTTAGATGATTCCATTATAATAACCCCCCTTTTTTTCCTTGGTTATTTTCTTTGTCTACAAATGTTTTAAAATTAAAAATATATATTTATAAAAATATTTCATATTTACATATATATATATATATAAATGTATTTATTTATTTCATCATGGACTATTTACATATGTTATACATTTTCATAGTAGAGTTTTGGATTTCTTTTATCAATTTCTTTTGATTTATTTCATATAATTTAAAAGCGTCAGGATAGCGTGTTATTGCCTTATTTAATTGTCTAAATATTTTATTTTTATCTCCACCTTGTTTAAGCATTCTTATTACTAATGAAGTGACTGGAGGTATATATATATATATATATATATATATATATATATATAGGTATAAACACATATATATATATATATATATATATATATATATATATATATAGAGAGAGAGAGAGAGAGAGAGAGAGAGAGAGAGAGAGAGAGAAAGAAATGAAGAGTCAGAGAAGGAGGAGAGAACGCCGTGTATATTTAACAAATAAAGGTGATAATATGGCTTTTGATGCTTATTTTAATTGCTTTAGAATGTAAATTGTTCGTTCTATGTAAAGTTTGAAGTATTGCTAGCATCAAAAGCCGACTTCCTATTGAGTCTGATCAGAATAAAAGCCGACCTGAAAGGCCTGAATAATCGATATGAACAATGGCGAACGAATTTTCAAATTCTACTCGAACGACAAAGTCAGTTAAGGACAATGATCGTCAAGTTTGAAATTTGAAAATTGCTTTCTCGAAGACAATAACGGCGTTTAAGCATGAGTGCTTATCGATAAAAATCGCTACCAAGTTCTAATGAAATGCGATTGCCGAGTTTTCACGAGCGAACCCAGGCATATAATAGCTTTTATATTATTTAGAATATTTAAATAGTGAAATAAAATGATGCGCATTTTCGCTAAATACACACGCACAAATACACACATTAAGATATAGGATAGAGTTCGATCATTAAGTAGACATAACCCTAGTGTGTGCCGGTTTCTCTAAAAAAGGGTTTATCAGTATACGCGGGCATACGGACGCTTCCTACTTAGAAATTAACGAATGAAGATTAAAATAAACTGAAAATAATTCAAATAAATATTAAAATATACCTAAAAATATTGAACTTGGCAAGATATGGCTACGAATAAAACGGTCCCCTTAGCATGACTACGCACTGTCATGCTAGGAAATCTTCTCTTGATGCTACTAAAAGAGATGTACTCCACCACATTTATGTCCTGCACTCCTCAAAAACACGCAAAAGCAAAACAATTATAGAACAAAAAATAGAGATATACGTAATGTTCCGGCAAAAAAACATTGTATGAGTAGAAATAGGAATACATTCGTTTCAGAATAAAATATACGTTTATAAGATACAATAATATTTAGTATTACAGTCATAAATGATTCTGACTTAATTATATATTATATATAGAGAGTGTTGCAGCAGAATCCAGCATTTGACAAAAGATAAACGAAATACCATGAAGTGCTGAGGAGCGTTGTGAAGCCCTGGATGGATGAGATCGCCAGTTGATGCTCAGACGTTTTCAAGTGAGACTCCACTCTAGTTTTAAAATGATCATCTCAGCCGCCGGCAATTACTTTGAAAACGAATTTACTATGTAACTATAACTCTTGCTAAATAAACTGTCGGGTCTCTCCATATACAACTTTTGTGTTCGTTCCCCGCAACATCCTGCATGTGTGTGTGCGTGTGTAATCAAGAAGTATCGAATTGGGATATATAGGTTAAATGTCTTATATTATATGCATCAAATAAAAATAATGCTTATTACTTTGACATTTGAACAGTTATAATAGAACCGATACAGTTTTGAACCAGAAAACATAATTTTGCAGACGCAGAATTACGTAAACAGTCGGAAAACCCGAATGAAAACAAGGCTTCGTTAAAACATAAACAAATGAAACGACATTTGAAGAAGAACAAACAACCACTTACGGTATTCTTATTCTTACGAACATTTATTTTATTTTTTACGAATACAATGAATAAAAAAATCGTTTATACTTTTTATTTCACGAGAAATTTGAAAAATAAAATCAGTATTTATTCAGGTTGGGAACCAGACATAAACAGTGCCGTGGTTTGTATCTTAACTCGAACCTAACACAAAACTAACCCTAACTAAACACTAAACTCACCCTAATCATGAACGAAACTAACATCAAACCATCGCTAACCTTACTTTAACCCACTTTTATTGCCTTAGGTGACAGTTATTGTTGACTATTTTTTCTCCTTTGTTGGATATTATTGACAATTGCTAAGTTACAATTTAATGAATATACAAATCTACTTTTCATGTTTCTCTTGCCTTCTGATTTCATCTTCCAGCTGTTCACGTAAACAGTCGGAAATAGCCGAACAACAACTCAGTTTTGTCTGGTGCCAAAGCTGTACAAGTATTTAAACTATAATGGTTCCTACCTAATGTAGTTCTCAGGTTAAGTACTCGTTTCATGTTTATTATTTAATGGCAAAGTAATTAAATGCAAACAGAAAAGGATTCACGAAGTAATCAATGGATATACTTTACTTGTTTTCTAAGAAACGCAAATGTACCCTAGTAAGAATAATCCAATGAATAATTTATGTGTATAAATAAATTATTTCTTTTATTAATAGGACCATTATTTGTTACGTACTTAATTATTTTGTAAAACGGGGCCTACAATAAGGGCAGTTTAAGATACAAGGTTATTTTTTTATCTCGAGAAGATCCAGCTTTCAGTGAAAACAAATTCCTCTTTTTCTGAAAGAAGACAGAAAGGCTACTTCAATTTGATTCCAGCCTAAAAATGAGTTTAATTAACACCGGAGAATAGTTTGTGTGAATAATATGAATTTTCAATGTGTCAAGAAAAATGTTTAAAGTTCAGACGTTGCTTGATTAGAAGAACTTATCCTTTTTAGTGTAATTACTTTTTTTAAATTTATGGCTTTATTTAATTTTCGGAAATTTTCTATTTTATTTATCAATTTTCTTGCCCTAAGCAACGTTCCCCAAAGAACAAGAAAAATTACATTCTATATCGATAAGAAATACACACGTACTGATTACGTAAAAAAGGGCTATGGCAATAATGCAATTCTTTTTTACCACGAACTGTCACAGGCAATAATCCATATACGCACACAACATTATTACAAATACAATTATTGTCTTGCATACTTGTTGGAGACTAATATCAAAGCAGCTTTTTCTAGAATGATGTTAAAGTTTTTGCAAGATCTACATAAAAATGAATATATATTGTATGGATGTCTGTATATTGATATGTCCTGTGTGCGGAATTAACACGTAATAAAATTTACTTAAAGAATACGGTATATTTACGAATTCCGAAAGACGCTAACAACAGTACATTTAGACAATATTGTAAAAAATGTTTAACACCGAAATATTGTACCTATTAAAATTAGATGGAAGTTATCATCAGACCTTACTAAATTATACTTTATTGAAAAGAAATATAATTATTTATCTGAAATGTTTCATAGATTTATGAAAGTACACAACTTGTATTAGTATCAGTGTAAGCAGACAATGTTGTAAGCTCAATAGTGACAAATTATCCAACTTTATCAGTGTTGTTTTTATAATAATAATAATAATAATAATAATTATTATTATTATTATTATTATTATTATTATTATTGTTATTATTATTATTATTACTATTATTATTATTATTATTATTATTATTATTATTATTATTATTATTATTATTATTTATTGGCTGGGAGTGTTCCCACGCGTCATCATCAGTAATTGCTTACTTGCAACCACCAATAGTATTCGCTAGAGTCTGAGTTGTAACAAGTATTTTCAGCACTCTTTGCCTCTTTCGATAACCGTTGCAAATCATTTCGCGTAATCGTAACATCAGTTAACCAGGTAAATCGCACTCAGCCGACATTTGGTCTTTTAAAAAAATAAAGTAACGATAGGCCTCCCCAATATTCAATTTCATTCTTTACTCTTCCACTTGAGGTGTAGTCAGTATTGTTCCCCCAATGTCTTCCCATCTATCTCAACCGTTTATGGCCACTACATGTTTGTGAGTATGTGTATTTTATTGGTGGAAGGATAAGCAATTTTTGGGGTTTCAGTTCAATTGTATTTGCGTGATGTTATTTCAATATTTTTTTGTTTTATATATATTTTATCTTAACTACGGCTGGGTAGCGTACGCTGATTATATGGTGTGGTTTTTGCATTCGAGAAATGTTCTTAGAATGTCGGTTTTTATAATCATTTAAATACATTGTAGCTTCTCAGTCTTAATTTTTATTGCAAATTCATGTAGTCTTTTGTTCAGTTTTAGGGCGTATTTTTAGTACTCTTAGAATTATTGGAATTAAAATAATTTTCTTCATGTCTCAGGTATCCTGCAAGTATATTGCCTTAGCTTCATTGTAGAACACAAGAGTTGTGTAAATGCTTTCCGGGGCACCATATAAAGTTAACAAATAGTGGCCAAATGGCTAGTATAAGTTGTAATCAAAATAATTATTGGTACAATACAGAACACGACACTAATAAACACCGCTCAAATATTGAGTAGTAACGCAAACCACACGGAGAGGTGTCATCTTCCAACCACAGGTAATGTGTAATATATTAAGGCTGCGTAAATACAAAGAAAACATAATATCAAATGAAAAAAGGAGATTACAACTGCAGTTGTAGATAGAAAAAGAAACATTCCGTAATCTGTCATCACCTCCTGCGATAAACAGCATGGATTGTTGCAGTAGCCTCGGTTCGGGCCGACAAAAATGGTTGGCAAGTGTCTAGGAGGTGGTAAAGAAAGGAAAGTGAGGTAGAGACAGATTGAGACCTCCACGGTAAGAGCACGCAAAATAATCGAATTCCGAGGGAAGCTTATTATTACTCAACTTTCAGAAAGAACTAACAGCGTTAACAGCAACAATTAGTAGTAAACGACCGTTATACACGTGTAAATGATTGCAACGGTGATCTAAAATGCTGAAAGCACTATAACTGTGAAAAGGGTAGTGAGATTCCAGTAAACAGCCACTGAGCTATCATTGATGAAAACTTGTAGACGAATACAACGACTACTACTACTACTACTACTACTACTACTACTACTACTTCTACTACTACTACTACTAATAATAATAATAATAACTAGCGGGACCCGTGTAAATTACACGGAATTTTTTTAATTTTAAAATTTTTATTTTTACTTACACCGTGTTGTGTTCGTTTTTTTTATTATTTCTTGAAAATAAAACTGAAAAAGTTGACGAAGTTATCGTCTGCCACACTGACCCTAACTCTAACGACGGTGTTAAAGTTAGCGCGGGCCCTAATGTAACAAAGCATCCTCTATTCGTTAGTTACACTTGCTTTATTATGAGCCCTACCCCCTTCTAGATAAGAGTGAAATAATTTTTTTAAATGGTAACTCGTGTACGATGGACACTGCGCATATCTACTAAAAAAGGTTGATATGCCATCCGTTCAAAAAATAAACAAAATAATACTGGCCTTCTCTACAACAAGAAAACTTAATTAAATAGACAATGCCCTTAAAAACGCCAAAATAAAAAAAAATTTTAAAAATAGTTTTAAGTTTAAAGCAACACACAAAAAAGTACTTTTTAACCAGGTGAGTATCATACAAAGATTCGGAAGGTCGTTGCTTTCGATGTAAGCATGATACACAAAATCACACACGCTATTGTATTAATATGTCTTCCTGGCCGTCCCCTCCCTACCTCTCTTCCCCTTCCCCTTAAAATGTAGAAAACAAATCTGAGAGGTTGTTTGGGATCGAACTATACACCAGTTGGGCCGAAGTCAAAAATACTACGTCGCTAACGGTTACGCAAGAGGGAAATACTTGAAAATGTTTTGAAAATAAAGCAAGTTGACTGTTTTTTTTAAATCTAGGTGCGGCACGCATGCGCAGAGCTTTTGCCGGAAGCGTGACACACGAACACACACGCTATCGTATTAATATATAGATAATAATGATTATAATAATAATAATAATAATTATATTGATAATGATAATCATAATTATCATAATAATTATAAGTATAATTATAATTATAATTATAATAATAGTAATAATATAATAATAATTATTATAATAATATAATAACAAGCCGCGCATGCGTGGTCCCTGTCTGTATGTGACTCGATGTGACGAGTGTAAAATGGAATACATTTGGGCAATTTGGGGCAATTTTCACTCCCCCCCCCCTTTGAACGCGTGAGGGGGAGATCCATAATTTTTCTGAGGTCAAGGACGCTCATTTTATATCCAGAACAATTGCCTTTACATGTGTACCAAGTTTCAGAAAAATTGAATGCATGGATCAAACGTTATGGGAGTAAAGAGTCATTTTTTGCCATTTTAGGGGGATTTTGACCCCCTGGTAGCTTGAACCAGATGTTTTCCAACGTCAGCGATACTTACTCTCTATTAGGAACAATTGCCTCCACATTTTGACCAAGTTTCAGAGAAATTGAATGGATAGATGAAAAGTTATGAGGCAAAACATGTCATTTTTTGCCATTTCTGGGGATTTTGACCCCCTGGAGGGCTAACCAGATTGTTTTTAAAAAATCGGAGAATGTCACTTACTAACCTGACCAAAGTTACAACTTCATGCAAAATTTCAGAGAAATTCAATGGATTGGTGCGGAGAAAAATCCGGACACATGGACGGACACACGGACGGACATACGGACGCCTCAAAACATAGGTCTCCCGATTTTATAAATCGAGGGACCAATTATAATAATAAGAATTATAATTATAATAATAACAATAAGAACAACACTAATGATATTGATAGAGAAAGTATTATTAATAATAATGATAATAATATAATACGAACAAACTGATTCATTGTATGGAATACCACATATTCAAGAATAAACAGACATTGGTCCGCCGGAGTTGGAAGTATACTAACATTTCTCTTTGGGCTTTAGTGGAACATATAGATGAACGTATACATAACATTAACTTAACATCTCATAAAGGTAAACCTTCTAGTAAGTTAAAAAAAAAACGTTGTTCCTGCTTAAAAAAATCTGTATTTAAAAACAAAATTTATTTTCTTGTGTGGACAAGCCAAATATTTGTATTTTTATGTTTATTGTATAAATGTTGCTTTTTCATCAGCTTGCGCTTTCCCCCAGCTACCTTCACTAAGCAAACTTGGTGTAGCGTACTTGTATTACTATGAAACATATCCGGTGATGAGGGTCTAACTTTTGAGGTTTGGAGAGAGTGCGTTGATACTTAATTGCCATCAATCCCAACTCAACTCGAACCGAGAGTGGTAGTACGAATCATTGCCGTAAGTTAAATATGATATATCTTTTGTAGATTCTTAATTAAAAAGATATGCTTACAAAACAAATGCATCTAACATAGTTTAATGTATAGACAATTTAATATATTTTACCAGATTTACAAAAATCATTATTAGACAATACGAAAACAGTATATCTGCTATGAAATAAAACAAGTAAAATAAATCGAGGTAAACACAATTAAAAGAAGGAAAATTCGTGTAGTCTATGATATCGAGCATTTAGTGTACTCGTACACTTTGAAAAGTGCCTGGTGTCTAAATATTTCAAAATGTGACCAGAAAATATTTAAATAATCACGATAATTTTGTAATCATTCCCATCCTATCCTATCTCATTTCGTTTAGTTTCAGTGTCCCTGGGTAAAGTTACTTGCACTCGGATGACACCGGTATTGCCGGATACGAAAGAAGGGGATGTTTCTCAAACAAATGCCCCCATAGCCCTTTCGACATTAGATAGTGACCTTCACGGCATTTTATCCCCAAAGATCAACCGACATATAAAATTACATGATTATCCCAGTCATTGTTATCAACGGCGTTTTCACATGTAAGTTCATCACGCCATCCCAGTACACTCTTGACAAATTATTCCCGCTATGTTCTCTCTCTCTCTCTCTCTTTCTCTCTCTCTCTCTCTCTCTCTCTCTCTCTATATATATATATATATATATATATATATATATATATATATGCCCCTTTTATATTCAGTAAAGCTATTTACCTATACAATTTTTTTTGAAATAAAGAATGTCTGTATGTTTGTTTCAGTGTTTTTACAAGAGATCAATAGCGAGCGAGAGATGAAAAGTGAAAGAGAGAGAGAGAAGTAAGAAGAAGCGCGGATACATCAAAGGTAGGGTATGTACACACCATAATCATACGTGTTGTATTTCTATTCCAATATATATATATATATATATATATATATATATATATATATATATATATATATATATATATATATATATGGAGAGAGATAGAAAGAGAGAAAGAGAGATAGATAGACAGATAGATAGATGGATAGAGAGAACATATTGTCATAATTAAATAAATATATATATATATATATATATATATATATATATATATATATATATATATATATATATATATATATACAGATAGATAGATAGGTAGATAGATACATTGATACATTACCATCGTCTCAGTTTCTGAGTCCCAACTTCCGGTTTTGCAATCAAATACAAAATGCATACCAAACTCCAACACACAATTAACTGTGTACATATTTACGACAAACACAATGGTAGTCCTTATTTTATATTGAATGGAGTTTTAAGTAATCTCGCGCTATACTTTATTTGTGCAAATATTCATGAAAAAACAAATAGAACGTTTGAGTTTATTTTGTTTCCACATTTATTTTAACATTATTTAATTAGAAAATAATAATAATAATAATAATAATAATAATAATAATAATAATAATAATAATAATTACAATAAAATTAATAATAATAACAACAAAATCTGGCACTGTAGAATACATGTTGAATCGTCACGTTTCTCTGCTAAAGCAATATATAAGTGATGAAAGACAACATCATAGTAAATAAAAAGCAGATTAAAATATCCTTGGTGAGTTTAATATCGTACACTCCATTATATAATATGCATTCATGGTTATAGATAGTAATATATATGTATATATACATATATACGTACAGTTTTTATATATATATATATATATATATATATATATATATATATATATATATATATATATATATATATATAGCTATATAGATAGATATATCCACCTCATTAGACATTTCGCTAGTAAATAAAGCAAGACTAAACTTTTTTAGTGTTCTGTGGAAGAGATACCCTGTTTAGCAAGTCAGACATCCAGTTATCCGAAATGAATCCCGAAAGAAATAATTTACTCTATTTTCGTGAGAATTATCGTACTTTTTTTCATATGATACGATTTTCTTTCATTTTCCTTCCTTAACGATTCTGTTTCTGTATAGGTGTTCATCCTTTCAGATATTATTTCATATGAATATTGATTTCAATCCGAAAACTTGCGAGTAATCATATTTCTGTGACATTTCACAGATGGTTTTTAACCGTATATATATATATATATATATATATATATATATATATATATATATATATATATATATATATATATATATATATATGAACCTTATCTTTCCGTACCAGGTGATACTTTTCTACGGCCGGAAGGATAGAGGGAAAGCGAGCAGTGTCAAAATAATACTAAGAATCGGGATCATGCCTTGTGACCGTCTGAGATTATCGCTTCCCTACATTGATGAGAGTATGCGCCTGAAACGAAGTTGTCTGTACGGAAATATAATTTCATATTTATTTATAAATATTATTATAAAAAACACTTTACGAAAATTAAAGTATAGCACTATAGGGAGATATTAAAAAATATGCATTCACTTAAGCTGCAAAGCAGGGCTCCAATTAGGTTCATTGAGTCCTATATATTTCCTTGATGTGTATCGCTTGTCGCAATTTGCATAAATATTACTTAATCTCTCCGTATCAAGTGATAATTTCCTGTGGTAGAGAGGATAGCGCGAAAACGTCCGGAGTCAAAGATGGCATTGTTACCGTGTGAAATTTAAGATTCATGCCTTGTGACAGTCTGCAATTTACACTTCCCTACACTGATGAGAGCCTAAACTCGAAACAACGTCGTCTGCAGGTAAATATAATTTAATATTCAGTCATGAATATTATTAGAAAAAAATCTATAAAACTGTAAGTTAAGCACTGTAGA
>OY744518.1:42054011-42061511 GCA_963556195.1 Sepiola atlantica
TATTTGTATATCTAATGTATCCAATAAACTTTTTGTTGCACGAGCTGAATGGATTAGAGCGTTACCATGCATAAACCACCAGTTGTCGCCGCATAATCTTGTTCCGCACTCCTTCAGCCTAGCCTGATTCAAAAGCTTTATGTATGCATCGACCTTAAGACGACCACTAATGAACTCTATGTCCATCTTGCCACTGTATGCAATTGCACTCCAAACCATACAGCTACCACCACCTCCAACTAGAGACGAAAAGATTTCACGTGGCATACCTTTATCTCCCCAGTAACGCTGGAATCCATCTGGCCCATCGAGGTTGATTTTTTTCTCATCTGTAAACAAAACAGACCTTCATTCATTCACCCAACACTGGTGAACTTTTCCGAACTCCAGTTGTTTCTTTTTATGAATGTTTTAGAGGTGGTTTGTTTTTACTTCAAACTTGATTTTTCATTCCCATGAAGGAAGCGTCTAACTGTCAATGAGCAAACTTTGGCATCAACTCCGTCCTTTAGTTGCGAAGATGAAGCCGATTTCGATTTCTTCAACATTTTCAGAATCCTGCGTCCTAGCCGGGTGCAAATAAGATGTGGTCTACCTGGACTTTTTTTTAGTATTATAACTATGTGTCGCTTTCAAATAATTCGACACCACCATCTTACTTCTTCCAAGGTCCAGTCCGATAGCTCTGCTGGTTAATCCACGTTTAGACATCTCAGTAATACGGCCTCTTTCGAATTCGGTCAAAGGTTTGCCTGTGGGCATTATTAGTGGGCGTTATAATATTTATCGTGAAGACTATATGCCAACTATTGAGTTGTTTAAAAGGTTTTTCGTGTCTAATAAAGGTGTATTTTGAGTTAATGAATGTGACCTTATATTTATGAACATGTTTTTTATGCTAATTTAAAATTATCTACAATACGCAAGCATAATCTTAAAAATTGAATCCAAAAATGTAAGGGTAGTTTACTGATCGTATTCGCAATATAAATTCATAATATTAGGTCATAAGAACGCTTAAACAACTCCATGAGCAGAAATTACTTCTGGCCTCATATTTTGAACAGCACTGTATATATATATATATATATATATATATATATATATATATATATATATATATATATATATACATACATATATATATATATATATATATATATATATATATATATATATATATATATATATATATATATGAGAGTATTTGGTTATATATTTGATAAAAAACAAGTCTAGTATGAAACATTTGAAAAACATACCATATTACCTTCTACATTTAGAACGGATTCAAAGTGTCTAAAATTAATTTTTGTTTATTCATCATTTTCTATTGAGAAGATATAGGCATATATTTATGTTATTTCAGGTTAAAGGCATTTAAGCTATTGTGAACAATTAATGTATACAACCATAGGTATGATGACATGGCCGATCTTCAAGTGTTTCTCTTTGGATGCTACAGGCTTGGAGATCGTCTGATGCTGGACTATGAAGGAATAGTGACATTTTGGTGGCTAAAACCAAATTTATTTACTTTAGTTAAATTCAATAAAAAAACTCATACCTTTATTAATCGAGCTTTCTCTGGGTGGTCGGGCAATGGATAAAGAGAGATACAACGCCAATTATATTTAACTAAAACGTAAAACCTGACAAGGCGTTATCGTCGATACGACTAAATATATATCTCACTAACTTCATCGATAAACTCACGACTTACAATATCCCTACTTCCGCTTTCTCCGTACAGAAACTCGTCAA
Organism: Sepiola atlantica; assembly: GCA_963556195.1. Lineage (NCBI taxonomy): Eukaryota > Metazoa > Mollusca > Cephalopoda > Sepiida > Sepiolidae > Sepiola > Sepiola atlantica. The sequence continues at coordinate 42,055,776 of OY744518.1, forward strand.
GCTAACCAATTGATATGGGGAGGCAGTTTCTTACTAAGTTTGTTCTTGAACGGTTTAAATCACCGCTCAATATACAGCACTACTTGGGGAATTGCAGTTTCATGCCTGTTTTTACATTATTGGTGAGTAAATGACTAAGATACATCCTGGAGTATTTGAAGTGAACCGATTCTAAAGGCTGCAATTTTTAACTGCGGGCCTATCACTAAATTGTGTGTCTGTAACAACAACAATGTTCTGATAGAAACGCAAAGAAACACACAAATAAACAAACGTATAGTTTAACAAACAAACACTGAGTAAGCTGTAATCTACTATCGTATAGAAATAATAAGCATCCATGTTTGTGCCACAATGTAAAGTTTTCATTTGTCTCTTGGAGGATTGTTTATTTGCCGATGGTGTCGCTATACGTTGGTCTTTTCAACTGATATAATTATATTTAATTGCTTCATTTGAGTTCACTGGTGTCGTCTTCCTTTCTCTCACCCTTTCCCTGTATCTTTCTCCCTCGCTCTTAATCCACCATTCACACCACCCTCCGTTGCGCCCCGTTCTATCAGACTTAAACTTCCTTTGAGTTCAGCCTACAACAAACAAAGGATGAGAGCCACTTTGATACATCGAGCAACCATTTAAAATGTCACCATCCGAAATGATACAATGGTTTGGAACGAAAAAATAAAAAAAATAAAAACAATACCGATGCTCTTTATTTTCAAAGTGTTAAATGTCAAACAGCATTTGATTATGGACATTTTCACTTCAAATTGTAGCTTCTCCATCCACTTCACTACTGAAATACGAAATCATCCCCACATTTCCCTCGGTCTATGTTGGAAGCGGCATGTACCGATAATGACCCGTTTAGTCCCAGAGCTTTATCTATGGCGGACAAATGAGAAATGGTTGCTGATATCAAGTTGTTTACGAGCACAGATAAATATTATAGTCGCATTTTACTTGTGTTAATATGAACTAGCTCTTTAAGAGATAAATACATGGAGTCGTCTTCTGTATCATTTGGATTATTCGGACTACGTTTCTCATTTTTAATGTTATTCTAACACAATTTCGATCGATGTAACCTCCAACCTTCTTAAGGCACTTGTTGAATTCAAGAAACGTCATACCCGCAGAATCCCGTGGCGCAACATATATAATTACATACATATATAATTAGTAAATATAATCAGTTCTCAGAGACAGTCGTCTGGGGTTTATTTTAAAACCGCAGTACTGGCGTAACTAATAATAGATTTATAAATTACTAAATACTTCTACCCGGTCATGGCTGACAGAACGAGTCTGAAAATGTGACCCACTGTTTTAATCCTCTCAAGGTGTCGTTAATCGCCATCACAATCTCATCAAAACTTATCATTGAGTGACCTTTGGGCGTTGATATGCGATGACACATAAATATACAAAATAGCTACTCCGTGGCTTTAAAAACTTGTTTCGTTAGAATTTACATACATATTCCCAAGTTCGACATGAATCGTTTCCAGTTCTACATGACGCACTTGAAGAAGGTCTGACGTTAAATCGACCGAAATTTTATGAAAATACATTCAAAGACAAGAACAGTTATCCGAATCATCCACATAATACAAATTGTCTAACCATCATCGAATACATTTCGAAACATAATAGCATCGACTTTTTGTACACATTTGAAACAATATAAGAGTTTAATGTACGAGTCTGACAAATTATCAATTAGGTAAGAATCAATATAAGACTAGTATTACTTTTAGTAACGTACAAAACAGAAAAGTTTTATTAAATATTGCAGTAAAGAATTCATTTAAAAATTAACATATATTAATACAAATAAAAATATATTTATAAAATATGAAAATAGTATAAACTAAAATATTATCAAATAAAATTTAGATATTCTTGTGTTATAATTTACAAAAATGTTCAACTTATTTACAATAAACGTAGATCATTTGTGAATTCAAATTGAAACCTGAGTAATGGAAGTATGTTGTGAAATAAATTGATGACATGATAATTGTAAAGATTAACGAAATAAATAAGTTCGAGATGTGTGATTGATCAATGACACTCTACTCTAATCACACATCTTAGATTATTGTGAAATAGTAGAGTATTATATAATATATAACATTACATAAAGTAGCATTATAGTTAAATTTGTAATTAAATTAATAAAAGAAAATTATGGAAATCATGATCAATTAATGACTAATATTTTAATAGTACATCATACAACGTGTTCTTAAGAAAATATTAAAATCAATTTTTAAACAGGCACATTTGGCCGTAATAATTTTTTTTAAAGAATTGCTTACAAAAATGTATTAATTAGTATTTTGGTTACAAGTAATTAAAATGTTTAACTTACTAATAGGTCTTATATTTAAAAAATATAAATATATTAATTTAAAAGTCTATTCCTTATAGAAAATATTTTAAGTAAAAACTGTTTTAGTATTTTATTTCCTTAAATTTAATAATATGTTTAGACCTTAAGAAATATAATAACTTGCTTAGTACATTTCCAGTGTTATCATTTTTAGAGTATATTTTTAAAAGTTCACATTTTCAATATATATATATATATATATATATATATATATATATATATATATTGTGTGTTAAAGTGAATCATGTTGGTAAGAAATCCTTGTAAGAGAGCTGAATGTAGGGAACAGAGCAATAATAGAATATAGAAAGAATAAAATCACATACACATTGTAACTCTCAGCATTTATGATTTATGTTGACTTCCCAGTCTCCTCAGAATGCTAACGGGACAACTACATATTGGAAATGGCGGAAAAAAGAAATATTCGCCACCCAAAAAAGAAATGTTATAAGCAAAAAGAGGGGGATAAAAGAGGGAGGGAGGACAAGCTGCACACTTAAGTTAAAATCATCAAAAAAGAAGGGGAGGGAAATATAAAGAGGTCAGCCAATATGTATCTCTAGCTGGAAGAACATAAAATTTTAAAAACTTAATATTACGATACGTCTATGAAATCCTCCGAATCATGTTTGCCATGCATATGTTGACACGAAGCCAAACCCCAATATTCTCCTCGGGAAAATTCGCGTTTTATCTTAATACAGGAAATCTTTCAATTTCACCAGTACGAATAGACAGTCCCCTCATACATGTAATATGGGTATATACCCTTTTTAAAGTAAAACGTCTGATGTTTGTGAATTATTTATGTTTATTATGTTTTTTTACAATCTATCTTAAGGGCGAAATTCGAGAATGACACTCATGAAGTCAATCCCAGAATCCATTTGACCGCAAAGTATATCACATGATGTATTCAAATAGTGAAACGTAAAAACAATGACAAAGTCCCTAAGGATCGCATTCGTTACTATACAGTTGAAATAGAAGGCAATCTTTTCTGAAACAAAAAAAACAAAACATTTTCAATTTATTTTGTACTGAGATATATCGCATTGTTGTAAACCTGACTCCAATGAATCTCATGTTTCTTGCTTTACGGTAAATTCTCGAGAGATTTATTTTTGAGTTTCCAAAGAAAAGCACTCCATGAAAATAATCATGTCAGCCTGACGTTAAATGAAACGCACATCAAATCTAAAGCGATTAAACTCACAGAAATAGTTTATTCCTTTGCACTTTAGTTTATTATACCCTGGGGAACATATCAAATATACAAATATATTATACTTTAGTATCTATGTTCATGTCAAACTCTATCTATCTATTTTTCTGTCAGTATATCTATCTATTTATTTATCTGATATGGCGTTCATAAAGTTATATACTTCATAATGTCCATGCTAATTGATCGCGGCAAAAGGGAAATATACAAAACTACGAGTAAGTGGCGACTTTGTAACCGGGTTCGAGCCCTCCGACTAACATGAATTAACATCCTACACTGAGGATTGCATAATCATTAACCAACAATGTATGAAAGTAATAATAATTAATATTTACTTACACAAAGTGTGGTGCACTGTGAGCGAATTAAATAATGAACAGTAATACTACGGCTTAAATACGATACTCCAACTCATTTGTTTTTTGCTGTTGAACCCTGTTCTCTCTGTTTATTTAAACATATTATATATATATATATATATATATATATATATATATATATATATATATATATATACATATATCGTTATCTTGTAATATGTTTACATGCTTATAGATTTATATAGGTATACGCACAGTTGCACAGTATTCAGGCCTAAACTAATTAATCGATAAATATGAATTTTGGAACACAGCTAGAAGTCAAAATGTTGGCTATATTTAGTTTAGTTTCATGAAAGGGCGTACAAAAGAGTGGAAGCCCAGTGTTAATATTCAGATACTTCCGATTATTACTAAATTCAGGAAAAATAGGTATTCGATACCAATTGATAGATATTCCTCAAACTTCATTTTCGTTTGAGTATCTTAAAGGATTTGTGAGCGCAACCTACCATTTTACATTTAATTTGATTCATACTCTGTAAAGACAAATTAAGCAAAATTCCCTGAATTTGAATGTCTAATGCTATAAAGTTTAGGCATTTTCAAGAGTCAAATATAATGGATGTTTATTAACATTAGTAGAAGGATTACAGTCATAACGCTTAATATCATTATATCCTGATGTTAATCCTCGAAAGATGGTGAAATGTTGGTGGAAATTTGTTGTCGGGTATTTTCCTAGTAGTTATATATGGTTTATATATTAATATATATGTATGTGTTTATATAATTATTTCTTAAAATAATTGGCATATCATAGATTTGGAAGAGAGCTGCTTGGTGTAAGGAGTAGAAACTCGCCGATTAGTTTCATTTTTTATGCAAGGGGGGGGGGGCGAGTGGAAGCTATTCGTAAAAATTCGGCTATATCCGATTTTTCTTGAATTTTAAGAATAGTTCCTAGACATTATTTATAACATATTACCCAACTATCAATTTTATGGAGTATTCTAACTGGTTTTAAGAACATAACATTGACATGAGCTCCCATACTAAAATTCAAAATTTCAGATTTGCACTGAATTGCATCTATAGTTAGAAGATACGCATTAAGTAAAATTCCCTGCATTTCAATTTCTTCCTTAAAATGTCTTTAGCTTAAGCCTAACATTTTATACATTAAATAGAATCAACATCATGTCATTAATTTTAATCCAAATTGAAACTAGGATTCGAATCATAAGGTTTACTATCATGATAACTTAATTTTGCTATTCGGAAAAGACTATAACAGTTGTAGAAACTGTTCTGTGCAAGGATTAACTTTTACTCATTCTAGGATGAGTATTTCTTTGATGAGTGTATGTGTGTTCTATTACAATATATATTGTGGCTGTATTCCCTTTCGCAAAAGGCTGCACTTTTCAGTGACAACTATGCGTAACGAAGGTACCATATAGCCCTCCTTTGCAAATGAACGCCCTCACCGGAGCGGAACCGTCAACACCAGACATACTAGATATAATCAGATGGGGGTATCCATCAACGCTGTCCTGCCTTTTTATCGAGCGATCTAAGATTGTATTGCTTTGCACATGTGCCCGAGAGCGGCTTTCAAACCTCATTCCACATTCGCGACTTGCGGTTGATGTAATCGCAGTTAAATCCTGTCTCGCTGTAATGTCGGAGAGTAGAAATGATTTAATACGTTCCGTCTGACACTTACCGCCCGCTACATATTTATCTTTATTTTTTAAATGTTTATTTCGTTGTGTTGCGGGTGT
>OY744518.1:42064011-42076511 GCA_963556195.1 Sepiola atlantica
GTAAATGCGATGAAAATGCGAACATCATATTAATTCGATGTTTATGCAAGACAATTAAGTTTCATTACCGGCTTTTATTTACTAAACATCAAGTGACGATCTTAATCAAAAGATCGGCTATATTTTGAAATGATTAACTATTGTCGTGAATAGTTGTGCTAATGACACGTTAGTTAAATTATATCTTGTCACTTGCTAAAACGATTCACCCCCTGTTTAGTTCATATTGTTGGTCGTTATTTTGTAGTTTGTACGCATAACAAGGTCTGCCTTCTTTACCAATGATCTACTTTGTTTCAAAACTCTTTCAGAATTTAGTATCTTACCAGGAAATTGTAATTGTTAGCATTGTTGTTACACTTCGAAAGCCAATGACATGTGGGCTGTGCCATTCTCATTGTAACATAACGAACGTGTCTCTATGAAAGCAATTTCTATTCCAGATTCTTTTCATGTTTACGCATTTGTTTTAGATGTTCTCTTGTCTATTTGTTTGTCAATCTGTCTGACGCTCTGTCACGTTTCAATTTGATCTAAAACGAATAGATTGAATGTACGCATATTTGTTTACATCAATCTCTCCATTGGTCTATCATGATGTAGTTTTAAAAAAATACATTTATGTTGATATGCCACACTTGATTCTTAAATAATATGCCCATTGGTTAGAAACATGTAAGTTTTAATTAACATTTTCGTTGGTCTGTCACACTAAAATTATAAGCAGAATTTTAGATGGTCTGTCAGATTCTTTTAAGATGCCATGTCTGTTTATCTGTCACAATTCAGTATAAAATAGCACTGTTATTTGCCTGTAACACTTAAGTGTGAAAAAGCATTTCTCATGGTTGATCATACTTTAATTTTAGATAGCATTTCGTTCGTCTGTTGCACTTATATTTAAAATAGCATTTCCGTTCTTTTGTTATACTTTATTTTGTAAATACCATTCCCGTTTGTCTGTTAAACTTTTATTTTAAATACCATTTCTGTTTGTTTGTTACACTTTCATTTTTAATAGCATTTCTGATCGTCTGTTACATTTTACTTTTAAATAGCATTTACGTTTGTCTGTTGCACTATTATTTTAAATAGCATTTCCGTTGGTATGGTATACTTTAATTTTAAATAGCAATTCCGTTCTTCTGTTATACTTTAATTTTAAATAGCATTTCTATTTGTCTGTTACACTTTGATTTTAAATAGCATTTCTGTTCGTCTGTTACATTTTAATTTTAAATAGCATTTCTGTTTGTCTGCTACATTTTAATTTTAAATAGCATTTCTGTTTGTCTGTTACACTTTAATTTTAAATAGCATTTCTGTTTGTCTGCTACATTTTAATTTTAAATAGCATTTCTGTTTGTCTGTTACACTTTAATTTTAAATAGCATTTCTGTTTGTCTGTTACACTTTAATTTTAAATATCATTTCTGTTTGTCTGCTACATTTTACTTTTAAATAGCATTTCTGTTTGTCTGTTACACTTTAATTTTAAATAGCATTTCTGTTTGTCTGCTACATTTTAATTTTAAATAGCATTTGTTTGTCTGCTACATTTTAATTTTAAATAGCATTTCTGTTTGTCTGTTACACTTTAATTTTAAATATCATTTCTGTTTGTCTGCTACATTTTAATTTTAAATAGCATTTCTGTTTGTCTGCTACATTTTAATTTTAAATAGCATTTCTGTTCGTCTGTTACACTTTAATTTTAAATAACATTTCTGTTTGTCTGCTACATTTTAATTTTAAATAGCATTTCTGTTCGTCTGTTACACTTTAATTTTAAATAACATTTCTGTTTGTCTGCTACATTTTAATTTTAAATAGCATTTCTGTTCGTCTGTTACACTTTAATTTTAAATAACATTTCTGTTTGTCTGCTACATTTTAATTTTAAATAGCATTTCTGTTTGTCTGCTACATTTTAATTTTAAATATCATTTCCGTTTGTCTGTTACACTTTAATGTTAAATAGTATTTCCATTCACCTGTTAAATTATAGTTTAAAACTGCATTTTCGTTTGTCTGTTCCAATTTAGTTTCAAATAGCATTTGCATCGCAAACAACACAAAAAATATGAACTTTAAAAAAAAATCGTAACAATTAATAATTAATTATTGTTTATTTTATCTATTTGCTTCGTATCCTAAATTTATTGTATTCTGTGTATAAATCAGTTGGGCTTTAGTGTGCCTTTATGTGTTTTAATTTTTATATTCGAGTGAATACCTGATTTAAATTATTATTTATGCGAATTTATAAGAGTGTATTTATTCTCAAAATATGCACAATTATATTTAACTGAATATGACAGAACCTTAACATAGAATAGGCTTCAGAAAAAAAAACCACAGACGCATATATATATATATATATATATATATATATATATATATATATATATGTATATATATATGTATATATATATATATGTATATGTATATATATATATATATATATATATATGTATATATATATGTATATATATATGTATATATATATATATATATATATATATATATATATATATATATATATATATATACACATGCGAAAGTGATCACGAATATGTTATCTTCAGGTATAAATGATATACACATTTTTGGAATATGTATACATAAATAATGCATATTTTATTACATTAATAACTCGAAAATGGCGATCGTCGTATATATTAAAAAAAATTATTAACGGTTTCAGCATTTGTTGTTTTTCTTGTGGGGGGGGGGTCACTACTACTTCGATAGGCTCACTTCTTAAGTGATTAAAAGGCAGAAAATGGCATTGTTCGTCGCCCTTTAATTATATGACGTATTCTTCGTTAATATATATATATATATATATATATATATATATATATATGTGTGTATACATTATATACGCATATAAAAGTAATCCATGGACGCGTGTTTCTAGCTCACAGTTGTCATGGCTTACTTAGATGAAGATCGAACCTTCAATATTGATATCTATACTACAGCGTTTTACCATGAGACCAAGACCTCCTGTGTAGAAATATGTACGATCTTTATTAACTAAATATTTGATGTAGTTTATGTAATAATTTTTATAGGTGATTGCAGCGTTCGTAGTTTTTTTTTCTAGTACTACTTCGATTGTCTCACTTCGTAAGTGATTAAGATACATAAAATGGCATTATTAGCCGCCATTAACTTTATAGGACGTATAACCATACATCCTTTTTCGCAGCTCTTCGATGCGGTCAGACAAGTAACCGCTTCGAACCGAGATCGAACCTTTGACCATCTCGCTGCTAGTCAGCGATTCTAAGCAATTGACCACGAGAGAGGCGCTGCTGCCTTGTGATAGACTAATGCTTTTTTATATAAAAATTGTTAACTAATACAGTGTTCCATAAGTTTATTAAAAACACGCTTGGCATTTCGTTAATAGTAATGCACACATAACCAACTATCTATCTATATATATATATATATATATATATATATATATATATATATATATATATATATATATATATATATATATATATATATATATATATATATATTCGGATTTTTCACTTAGAGAAAACGAGTGTTCAGTGAAGACCGGGATTATTCCAATAAAAACGCTCGATGATAATCGATTAAAAAGTACAGAGCATTTAGATGTGATTTTCGTAAAGCTTACCAAGGTATTCCGTTCAGGAGCCCAAACAACACCACAGAACATATTTTCTGTGGTGTTGTTTGGGCTCCTGAACGGAATGCTTTGGTAAGCTTTAAAAAAATCACACACACACACACACACACACACATATATATATATAATATGAGAAATAAAAGAAACAATGTTTCAGACAAAATGTAAAATAAAAATGGAATAAAGGATGAGCAAATCAACAACTAGCAAAAATATGAACTCAAACACACATATTGAATAGTTCTACCAACATATTTCAATTGGTATGACAATCATCATCAGTTGGCAGCGGAACTTTAATTAAAAACAGAAAAATGTCAAATGTGTACAAAAGAACGCAATTTGAAGAAAATATAGTCTAGTTTGGAATAAGTGTTCTCTTCAACCATGTGATTAACCCATATGCGATTGTATATACTTTTAAAACATAGTCATCCACTGACACATGTTTCGTTGTCTTACGACACGTCATGTATAGTAGTTATACGTTGCCAAACGATGTTCTTAGGCCTAAGCCTACGCGTCCATGGCAAGTGATTGACACATTATGACATATGCACACAGCATTAAAGTCAAACAAACATCAAATGATTAATACATCGCTTCTCTGCATTATTGTTGCTTTAGGGGCTAATGCTACAAGGTCTAGCCACGCTGATTAGGCGTTAAAGTATCGCAAATTAACAAAATATAAACAAATAAACTGACGTCTATAAAAGCGGCTTGAGAGGGTGGTTTGACCACATAACTACATTTTCTGTTATTGAATGTGCATATTTGATTTATAACACATCGTTTTAGATTATTGGGCGGTTTCTGCTACGTAATATTTCTGTTATTCGCGTATTTATGTGAACGTGTTAACACTGATTTTTCCAATTGATTTGTAAATGTATCCATTAGCACATGTTCTTACTTTTTCGGTGTGTTCACTATCAATTTAAAAAAAAATACATTTTGAAATTGATATCATTCACGATCGTAAGTTCAGTAATTAATGACTTAATTATTAGATGAATGAATTATAAGATGAATATATATATATATATATATATATATATATATAATTTGGTCGGTATATTTGAGGGTTTTCGAAACCGGTTTCCAGTCATTATAGTGGCGTGCAATAGAAACAAAGAAATTATGTGGTTCAACAGTCCACACCAGCCGTACTACCTAAATAACAAGCTGTACAGTTAATCCCTTATTAAAAACCCAAGCAAAGCCAACCCGTTTTTATTTGTATTTTTGAGGTCACTACATGTCTCGGGTAAGCGACATGTAAGATAAGGGTTAATAAAACGGGAATTAATGCCAGTCGAAAGATGAGGAAATAATGAACGTATCAACATTCATAAATGATAATATTGTGTTTATTACTTATCTGGCGATCCATACAAAAAAATGTTTACATTTGCTTTGAAGAACTCCGAGGTGTGACTAGTAAAGTGTCGTTCCGCTTTAATGTTTTCCATAGGTTATTTACCCATGCAAAGTATATCTGTTTCTTTACAGGACGCATAACACTAGGAACATGAAAGGAAGAAAGGAATACCTTTATTTCTTTAAGGACGTGGTTTGGCAGTGAATATTTTAAAAAGCCGAACCTAAGTAAGACTTGAGTCAAGCAAGTTCTATGAAAATAACGACAGAGTAGAAAGAGACTATCAACGCATATTACGTTTAAACAACTGTAGGGAAGAGAAGAGATAACCCACCACTAAATGTCGAAGTGAAGTTTGTACTCCGTCAAGACAAGAAATGTTGTTCTGTTCGGAAGTTCCTCAGATGTGGGAACAATCTTTCATCTTGAGCACCTCTAACTCTTATATGCGGAGAGAGTCGCATCTGCAGGTAGATACGTTTTGGAGCGGTATAATGATCCAAACATTTTTCCTACGACTTCAGTAAGAGAGTGAATATACGTCTTCCATATATGATATGAGGTGAAATAAGTCATAAGATCTCATAAAACAATAGAGAATCCTTCTAGGCCAGAGTCATTCATTTCGACTATAGCAAAACACAAAAGTTGAGTAGATAGAATCTTGGATTTATAATTGCAAAAGTAACAAGCCAGTTTTTCCAACTGCACCATATGTGCCAGGATCGACAAGAAGACATTATAGTAATTTTTGATACTCAACATAACTTACAGTTGTGAATCTTTTTTGGAAAAATCCACCGTGAAAATATCTTCATTTAAACAGGGATATACGTATAACAACTATTCATTTAAGTGAGGAGATACGCATTACACACATCTTCATTTGAATGAAGAGATACGTATTAAAAATATTAATTTAAGTAAGGCGATACGTATTACAAAAACCTTTATTTTAATGAGGAGATACGTATTAAAAAATGTTCATCTTAGTGAGTAGATACCTATTAAAAAATATTCATTTAAGTGAGGAGATACGTATTAAAAAATATTCATTTAAGTGAAGAGATAGGTATTACAAAAAAATATTCATTTAAGTGAGAAGATAGGTATTTAAAAAAATCTATCATGTATTTACGAAATTAATTTCCAAATAAAATGTGTACATGTAAACATATATGTATTTAAGAGGTATTTTATGATGTTCAAAGCATATTGTCTGTGAGTGCATTAGTATTTCAGAAACTGGGATTAGGTTATTCACGGAACTGTAACTCTACCTGCACAATGACATATACTATGTTACATTTCGAAAACAACAATGATAGCATATATGAAGATAGTTAGATTATTTGACATTGTTTCATAGGTTCATTATTCAGAAAGATGTTACTGTGATTAAGGGCATTTTAGGAAAACTTACCCGTGATGAGTTGAGATCATTTGCAAAAAATAAATATACGAAAAGGTAAACTAAAGAAAACTACATACAAACATTAAAAAAACAGGTAGAAAATATGTAATTACTACGTAAAATACTGTTCGTAATGTTTATCTTTATAAAGTAAGGTATGTTTATATGTTTATAGATTTGTATTTACATAATTCACTTCGAAACTAATAAACCGATGGGTTTGAATTCATAAACCAATGCTGCTAAGAGAATTGCCAACATTTCAGTTTCTTTGAAGTATTTTAAAGGGTTAATACGTGGCACAATATTCCATTTTCAAGAAAAATATATTGCATTGAATGTGATCAATAGTCCTTAACACTAATTAAGCACTACATTCGTAAAAATTCAATTTCTTCTTAAGACCTCTTAAACTTTTTACATTTCCGGAATAAAAATCATAGAATGGATTTTTACAAAATTGGCATTAGGGTCTTAGACATAAGGTTTAGTATCATCATATTTTGGATTTACTCTCTATACGGGGATATAACACTGGTGCAAAACGGTTCCAGTTCGGGAAATTAATTTGACCTGTTCTGAAACGAGTATTATCCTAATTAATAATGAAACGAAATTAAGATTTGATACTTCCCATATCTTCTCGCAAAAGATGCCATTTTCAATGTATGTGTTTATATATTTTTAATTTCGTATAGATAAATGCATTATTTATTTATTTATTTTATTTATTAATTTTCTTTCCATTGATGTATTTATTGTTGGTTTAAATTACTAAAGTGATGTTGGATTGCAGCATTTTATTATTGTCACGTTCGGATATTGAGTTTTGAATTACAAACAATAATAGCGGAATGAGACTATATACTTATATACGTACATTAATAATGAAGAGTGGAATCATTATTTTATATTTAGAAAAATACCAATCAGCTGACGAGTAACATTAATTCTCCAAACAGAACAGAACAGTTTGAACAACTTTTATCTTCCTTCCGAATATTAAAATCAATATATAGTGCTACTAAACCTTATGTTTAGAATCTTGATATCACTTTTGTTCACACTGACTACCATGAGTTCGTATTCTAAAAAAAATGTTTTAAATTTAAGTCATAAGCTTAACGGGTTGTAAGGAAAATTTGAAATGAGGTTCATTGGTAGCGAATTAGCTTGGATCAAATTTAACGAAACTCAAATATTTGAAATGTTAATTAAGAGATCGTTCTTCCTGTCATACTACAGACAACAACGTCAAAAAAGTGAAATACTAGGAATATTTATTAACTGAAGTATAAAACTTATTCTTAATATTTCACAAAATAAAATACTACCATCATTGCTAATGTAATAGAATTAAAACAAAGATGTGTTCTAATATAATATAATAAAGCTTTATAAATGTTACGTAGTTTACCTTAAATACATACAGTATATACAGTGGCTATATCTATGAAATAATGGATATGGGGGGGGGGGGTTCAACATGGCGTGTGCACATTACCAAGATGAATAAAGCAGAAAATATATAAGAAAAAAAATACTGTCTCAGGAAATACGAACCAAAATTACTACGCCAATAGTCCTAATACTCTCGTTCTCTATTTCAACGGTTTTATCTGCTTTATCGTTACTGCGTGTCCAATTTTTGTATATGTCTTGTTTGTTTGTTTTAATCTCACCTGAAATACTTATCTTACAGTGTGGTATCCTGATAACTATCCTTTTTCTTATTTTCGCAATATATTTTTTCTTTTCCTGTCATGTCAATCTGGGTCGATGTATGAAGTGGCAATCATACCCCTATTACGCTCAAAGCGACACAGTCTTGATTTTCATCAATTCTCTAACTCTGTATTTCTCTCTACTTCTACATCTCTAGCCTCTAATTCTCACTATCCTATTCTGTCTAGTTCTCTTCCTCTCTGTCTCTTACACCTCCTGTTATTTAAAGGATATTCCTCGGCGTTATTCCTTCTTTTGTTGATTGTTCCTCGAAAAAGAAAAGAATATAAAAAAATGTATACGCGTATTTGGGTTAGACAGGTAAAGATACACCTGCCAATTCCTGTGCCAATCATATGTTTTGGCATCAGGTATAAGTGCGGGGTGAGAATCCCGCTCGATCCAGCAAAGGTTTTAACCCTCAGTAGGGAAGAAATTCACTTTAACCGGGAGTGTAAGTGGGGTAAGGTATACCATAACAAACGAGGTGATCGGTGTCCAATACCGATGTGAGGCTCTGATAACATAAAATAAAAACTCAACAAAGCAACAGTTTACAATACATTACTGTTTTCATTTTATTTTCAAACGAGGTGAAGTTACTATCGGTTAAAGAACACTATGAACAGCAGGTGCATTTAAATAGGGAATGATACGTGCGACAAATACCGCTGCTGATATAAAGTGAAGAGTAACATATTTGCTGTTACACAGATGTAATACCTCGATCCCAATCATAATTAATTGACCTCAGGTTATCAGATTAGCATCTAACACATCCCAGATTTACGCAACGAACATTGCAGCAAATTCCAGATACCCTATGACTGAAAATACCTAAGCGACATCCGAATAACTGTCCAGGATGTTGTCAGACTTATCAAAAATCTTACTGAAAACAAAGCAACTGGTCCCAACGACATTCGTGTAATAGTACTCGAGAAAGTGCAAACACTAATAGCCCCTATCCTTACAAAGGTGTTTAACTGTTGCTCAAACTAGAAATGGTTTCCATAATCTTGGAAGAATTGGCTGATCTGCCCAGTGTTTAAGAATACCAGAGATTGATCATCTGCAACTTAGTACAGATGGATCAGTTTCATGTGCGTCATCAGTAAGTTGCTCGAATCTGGCATAAATCAATAGGTCAAACAGGCATACAGAAATAATTTACTTAGTGACAAGCAATACGGATTTCGTCATGCAAGATATACAACTGACGTGCCAATTGTAATATCGCACAGGATCAGCTAATTTATTGATGCTGGCTTCGTTTTAAGGGCGATAGCTTTTAATATATAATAGGCCTTCGTGAGAGTTTGGCTTGCTAGCTATTGAATATATGTAAATATCGTCAGAACCATCCACTATGTTGTCTCCAATACATCTATTAAATAGGTGTCGACAGGCAGAAGTCTGGAACTCAAAATATGAATGCCAGCGTACCTCAGGAATTAACTATTGTCACAACACCTTGCCTAATCTTCGCAAATGATATTCAAAATCTTATCTTGAGATCATTCGTGTATATTCACAAAGACAACACATATATCTATTGCAGCATCTCAACTAGCACTTATCACCAATGTCTATCTCATCTATCGCATCGAATTTTGAGCACGTATTACAATGGAGCAACAATGACTTGTCACTTTTAATATCTCCAAATTCAAGTCTATCTCTTTTCACTACCAACGCTCAAATTATCATTTCTTCAAAGTTGTAATGAATAAAGCTCTTCTAAAACGAGCCGCCTTGCTTGATAAGTCTATTTGACTAACTTTTACCCCTGACCTGAAATTAAAATTGCCTTAAATGTGTTGCTAAACTCGCTGGAAAAATGGTTGAATCATCTTATCAACCCAGAAAGTACCTCACTGTGTCATGACACAATTGTTTACCTGTATGAGAGCTCAATCCGTCCTGTGATAGAGTACTGTTGTCATATCTGGGCAGGTTTTGCTAAGATCACTATTTCTGATCTTGACAGAGTAGAAAATCGACTTTGCAATCTAGTGGGTGATGATATTTTCTCTTCTCGGCAAACCCTTTCGCATAGAAGAGATGTTGCTACCGTCTCTCTACTGTTTCGCTATATTTATAGTAGGTGCTTGATTTGGATAAACTATCCCTCTCCCTGTAAAGTACTTACAACAAAACCCCGCATGTCTACAACCACAACAAAGAACATTCCTTTTTCTTTCCCGGCACTAAAGACCAAGCGCACCTTCTATAAACACAGTGTCTTTCCTAGCGCGTATGCTCTGTGCAACTAAATACAACGAAGCTACTTCCAAGCAGAGTACAATATGGACGTCTTCAAGTCTAATGTAGCCGTCCTTTTCGATAATCAATTCCTCTTAACAAATACTTTCACCATGGAACTTTTTTTTTCTAATCCTCGCCAAGTTGCACTCAAACTCCAACCGACGATCACTTTAACCGTTATCCTCGAGTGGTCCCGAGCCTTAATAAGTGGTGATCAATTACAAGAAAAAAAAGGAACGCATGCTTTTCATTGGAAGTCTGCCTTTCTTACCGACGGCCAATAATCTCCAGTTGGTCTTTATGACAATACGCTTTAAATATGTGATCTACTAAATAATGTGAATCACCGAATGGTTTTTTATCATCACTAGTATCCAACAATATGTTAGAGTAAAGGTTTAGGTTAGTTAAGTAGGGTAGTTCGTAAGGGTTAGAAGTATGGTTTGGGTGTATGCATATATCGCCTATTGGAATGCAAATAATTCGGTAGATCACATATTAGATTAGAACACATTCGTTAGATCACATATTGGAACAGAAGCTTCAGCACTTAAGAATTAACATGCTGTATTCTTCTTAGCACACTTCAGTTATGTTAAATACTTGCCGATCCGGGTTTTCTTCTTAGCCTTAATAGTGTTGTTGATAGGCTGACCCCAACAACATTTGCGATTTTCCTGCATGTTTTGTGTGTGTGTTCATGCAACATGACAATCGTTCATAGGTGTTGCTTACCGCGGAGCTAATGACTGGCTTTTCAGAATAGTATATTATCTATATGTGTTTCATGCGATTCGTGTTGCCTCTTTGTGATGGATTTCTTTCATAATAACATTCCACTACTAGCCTATTTTACTTTGTCGTTTTCGTAATTCCGATTTGATTCGTTGTATCTATGCCCTTATGATCTAAAATGCTCTACGTATTACAAGCGTTCGTTAAATTTAGTATGATAAAAGTAGCAACCACCTTGTCCAGTCAAAAGAGGACTTAATTCGTTCGCGTCAATAGATATTTGCCGACATATACATCAATAGAAGTGTTAAAACACATTGCTTTAAATCGGTGACACACTGACGACGAGTCTTTATATAACCAGTTGAGTATGATTACAAATAATAATAATCATGACGTCGACGTTTCATCATTCGACCGTAAACGTAATGTAAATTCAAAGAAATGACTCGCAATGCATTTGACTTATTAGACAAAGAAAATCAGAGACATTAAAGACAAGATTAATCAGTTATGATAGCAAGGAAATGTTCACAAACTAAATGAAATGCAAACACACTATCCATTTCAATTAATGTGCACAAGCTTCTATGTTATTTAGAGAGTATATCAAAATTTCAGTTTCTTCAAGCTATATTAGTGGGAGAAACAAAGGAGGGCAGTAAGAAAATGAATATGGTGTTATGAGCATAATGATAGAAGACATAGTATTAATACTAATTTAATCCGGAGCAAACTATTATCGTCTTCTATTAACCAATAAAATATTATTTAGTTAGTTTCGTTAACTTAAGTAATTATCTCCGTATCACGACCAGCCTTGTATATATGTAAGTGTGTATATTTGAGATAACGGTCTCTATATCTTTACACGTGTGTGTTGGTATGTGCGTCTGTGTTATTATGTGCCTGTGTCGTTGTTTGTGAGACGCATTAATCGTTGTATGTGAATCAAGTGATCCCCACTTTATTCTCGTCTCGGTGCTCTGACCGAAATTCAGAAACAGATGTCGGGACACTTTTGATTGATTAGAATAGATTCCAAAAGTTTCGTGTTTTTACGCAAAATTCTACGTCAGCAAAATAAAACGGATTAAGAAAACAAACAAAATAAAATAAAAACACAAAACAAAAACAAAAGCGTAAAACACAAAGAGAAGAAAGAGACGTATGAAACGAGTTTTCTAAATTTCTTCGGTGCTAAAAACATATTGCCTTACGAAAAAAACAGTACGAAACAATACAGGAAATTTGACTATTTGCTATTTTTTTTATAGTTTCAGTTATATATATATATATAT
>OY744518.1:42084011-42099011 GCA_963556195.1 Sepiola atlantica
ATAATATTAAAAAGCAAATACAAGATATAACTATATATATATACATATAAAAATGGAATTGAGAATAAGCGAATCAACAAACAAACAATAATATAAACTCAAACACATATAAAAGCCCTACCAAGATAGTTCAGTTGCTAGGAAGAAACCATCCTCGGTTGGAAAAAAAAAACTTCAAAGTTCTTACTTCCAATCGAGTATGATTGCTATCTAGCAACTGAAATTTTCTGATATATATATATATATATATATATATATATATATATATATATAAAGTTAGTCATCTGCTTATATATTTCTATGTACCGGATATTGTTGTAAAATGATTAAACAGCTCTCATAAATTATCGAACAAATCTGTTAAGCGGAATGGTGAGTAATTCAACCTATATTTGACTTAATTTATTTTCTATTCAAAGGTGGGGGGGGGGGGCAAATAAAAAATTAATACTGTAAGTGAAAATTAAAATACTTGTTACTTTTGTGAAATTTCAACAATATTTATTATAAATAGGCATGAATTAATACATTATTAATAAGGATGAATTAATAAATTATGATTTGGCATAAATTAATAAATTATTATTAGACATGAATTAATTTGTTTTTCATTCGGCATGAGTTCATAAATCTTCTCTGAATTTTAGTTTCTTATTAAAGGGTGTTTGGTTGCTTAATATGGGCGCTACCTCCCATTTAAAAATGGCAAATATTACAGATTAACATTAAATTTGATCCATAGTCAATAATCATAAATATTATTAGATCTCTGAATGTTATCAACATCATAATAAGGGTAAAAGACATAAGTTTAAGTAAAATTATATATTTTTTTAATCATCGCAAGATACCATAAAAGGGGTGTAAACGTCTTTTAGTCGGGGAATTCATTTCCGTTTTTAGTATATATGACCGCTGTAAACTTTTGCGTGCTTAGGTTAAGTATATAATGAAAAATAAAGATAACTTACAAAAATGCCAACAATCAACGTGTTTATCAGCTGGGTCGGATGGCACAAAACTCACCCTCTAACCTCACTCCAGGTTTTAGGTTTACAAAAAAAGAAACCAAAATGTAAAAAAAAAAATTCCTTGTACTTTATTCAAACACTAATCTAAGATGATAAAAGTGATGAATTGCGTGCGATGTGTTTTTCACACCCTGTCAAAGCTGCGACCCCATGCGCCACACCCTGAACCCTCGGTCTTGTCTTCCCGCCGATCAAAATCTCAGGCATTTCTGAAACGCTCGAATCGTTTGCAAGACCTTTTTGACATTTCAATATGGCGGAATCTAAGTCTCCGCCTTCTTTGCGTTCTCTTCGTTAGTACGTTTCTTACAATTTAACACATAATTCCGTTCTTGACTGATGAGAATTTGTCATTTCTGCTTGTGACACCATGACTAAAAGTCACAGACTACTTTTTTTATGTTAACATTTTCCCCCGGATGAAAAAAATAAGTTTGTTCAGTTATCATTAAAATTGCGCCTTCAGAGATACACTTTTGACAGAAAATGTATTAAAAACTGGCCTACGTTTATTTTTTATCAAAACTCACATAAAAAAAGGAATTGCCGAAATACCATATAATGATTCTTTTCTTTTCCATTTTAAACAGAACACAAGTCCAGTCTAATAATTTAAACCTGCAAAAAACACTAAATGTAGAGTTGGAGATTACAACATATCATTATCCCTTACATTGAAAACAGAAGACAAGTGTGACGGGATGAAGTAAATGGAATATGACATGAAGAAATAAAAATTACGAACAATAAAAATATGACCAGCATCTCATGTATACATTATTTTATGTATGCAGTGTAACCGTTATGTTAATATGTGTTATATGCATTATGAAACGTATAATTTCTGACTTTCATTATATCGTCTCTCACTCTCTCTTAATTTAATGCACTCTCTTCTTTATTATCTTTCGCATCACTTTACTATTGCTCTGTTTATATTTTTTATCATTTACATTACACTATTGTTCTCACGTGAAGGGTGCACGGTGACAATCAAGGAGTATAACAACATTATCAGCAATTCACTAGAAGTATATATATATATATATATATATGATCAGGAAAACGAAGACAATGTCTCGACGTAATGGAAATTGAAAAAGGAAATCCAAAGACTATTATTTATGTATTCATCGATGCTTCGTCTTTATAATAACACTTCATCGAGATTATTATTCTGAAGAAAACATCACAACAAGTAAAGAATGTTTTGGCTGCCGGCTCAGAAACTGCACCGATTTAAGCAGAAAAATAAAAGCAGAGATACAAAAAGATAGCGTACAATGGTTTGCAACAGCAAAGGTATAACTTCAATAGGAAGTGGAAGGGTTGTTTAAGTTAATGCCGAAAGGGGTAGGGGCGAACGTATTCGCAGTTCGAGTCAAGTCGAATGATGACGTGGGGATGGGGAGACAATATACTTGATGTAATTGTTGCATCTTTTAAATTTAGATGGGAGGTAAGAAATCACCTTGGTCATGTGAGGTGAGGTGGGTGCTCAAAGCAATCGCAGTTTCGTAACCGGCAGCCAAAACATGCCATACTTGAGATGTTCTCTTCAGAATAATAATCCTGACGGATTCTTATAATAAAGACGAAGCGTCGATGAATACATAAACAATGTTCTTTGATATTCCTCTTTTCAGTTCCACACACACACATATACACACACATACACACACACACACATATATATATATATATATATATATATAATTATTTATGAATTCTTTTTTCAAATTAACCCATATACACAGGAGTTCTATACGCAACCTGTAATACTATGGGAAGAGGCCATCCCTGCCGGTCACACTATTAGAACACAAATACGAAAGTTATATTTTGACTCAGTGTTGATATGTCCACCATGCATTGCATAGAAATGGGAGAGTAAATAAACCTCTAAATTCCAAATTTAGCGGCCATATTAGCAAGTCGTCAAGGTAATTCAATAAAGGGGCCCAGAGTATCACATTGCGCTATAAAAACGGTGTGTTTTTTTAACTTATTCAAAGTGCTCAATCTAGCGAGAACTTTGAATAATCATTCATAGATATATTTTAAAATTGAAGATTGCGTAAGCATGACACATCGATGTCTGTTGTAATAACTACTTAATATTTATTGATAAATATTATTATAAGCCCCTTTTTACTAAGGCAAGGCAATCTGAGAGAGTTTAATAAGAAGTTTCATTGCGAGATCAAACACGATTTGTTGTTGTTGATCGCTATTCATTGATCGTTGTAAATACCTTTCGATTTGCATTTATAAAGTTAAAAACCTCTTAACGTCAAAGCTAATTTAGGGTGGCCGCAAAGTAAGACTCTTGACTGAGAATCAGTGGCGATTTTTGTTCAGAGTTCGCGCCCGCCAATTTAACTTCCTGCACTGAAGTTTGCGTAAGCATGAAACATCGATGTATGTAGGTAATAAATAATTAATATTTATTTATAAATATTGTATATATATATATATATATATATATATATATATATATACATATCGATTCAACCATAAAACTTGCTCATAAATACATGCACATATACATATATGTAAAAAAACATATATAATTATTTAAATAAGAAAATGAAAAAAAAATTGAAACTGAATAATTAGAAATATAATATAATACACATGAAAACAAACCTAAAAGCCAAGACAATAACTTATTAGTTAGTGACATATACCAACTTTAAACATTTATTATATTAACTATGATACAGCTCTAGTTTTTATTTAGATGCATTGTATAAACACCATATTTTCATTAGATTAACATCTAGGAAACATCGATACCACTACAGTATACATTATATATATATATATATATATATATATATATATATATATATATATATATATATATATATATGTATATTGTGTTGGTGCAAAAACAATGGCGTCTTTTGATATTCAACTCCAGAAGATCGTAACTTCTTTCATACCAAACTTTATTAATCAAAATAAGAACCATTAGAATCAACACATTTTTGCCAACAGGAACAATTTTACTTATTCCATTGTCATAAAAATCCGGAGTTCTGGAAGCGAAAAACTCATTGAAGGCCGATTCGGCATCATCTTGGCTTTTGAAGCATTTCTCGCTCAGGATGTTGTCAGCATGTTTGAAAAAGTTATAATCGGCGGGCGAGAAGTCCGGTGAATATGGCGGATGAGGCAGTGTCTCGTAGTCCAATTTGTTCAGCTTCTGCAGTTGTTCAACATGCTGGCGAGCTTTGCCATGGAGGAGAATTGGTCCCTGTATATTGACCAATCTTAGGCGCATACGTTGGCGCTTCTGGTGCATTTCCGCAATGTGTTGGCAGTACTTTTCCATCGTAATCGGTTCGCCCGGATTCAAGAAGCTGTGATAGATGAGACCGGTCGCAGACCACCAAACAGAAACCATCCTCTTTTTTTAAAATGCAATTTCGTCTTTGGGAAGTGTTTTGGAGCTTCGCCGGCATCCAACAACTTTTCCGAACGTTGTTGATTGTCATCACACATCACGTCGCTTGAAAAATGGGCAGTTTCTGTTGCGCAGCAAAAGAGTAGAAGACACCTCAAAACAACGAATTTTTTTTATTATGGTTCAATTCGTGCGGCACCCATTAATCCAGCATTTTTTACTAACCTATTTGCTTCAAATGGCGAACCACTGTTGAGTTGTCGACCTCACATTCATCAGCAACCACCCATGTGGTTTTGCGAATATCGGCTTCAATTGAGGCTTTCAGATCTTCGTTATCAACCGCAGTCGGCCGGCCTTTACCGTCTTCATCTTCGAGGCTGTCGTCACACTTGCGAAATTTCTTGAACCACCTTTGTGCCGTACGGGCGTTAGTGGTTCCTGGGCCAAACGCATCATTGATGTCACGAGTTGTCTCGGCAGGTGTTCGACCTAGTTTGAACTGGAACAAGAATATTGTGCGGATTTCAATTTTGTCCATGCTGTCAAAAAGTTTGCAAAAATAAAAAAAATACAGATATTAAAAATGGAAACAAATGACACCATTCGATAGAGCGAAAAACGCGCTTAAAATGACTTATAATAACGCTATAATTATCAATAAATGAATTCAGAAAACATATAAATATAACATATGTGAGACAACGCTATTGTTTTTGCACCAACCTGACATATATATATATATATATATATATATATATATATATATATATATATATGTGTGTGTGCACACGTTGTTTTATAAAGCCTTGTTTGTATTGAGGACTCTTGTAAACTATTGCTTTTGAGCTCTTCTTATGACCTGAATTATTTTATTTAAAAATCAATAATATATATATATATATATATATATATATATATATATATATATATATATATATATAAACTGATATTGTCTATGCTTGTACGTTTACTGAACTAAATAATTCTACAATGAAATCCAGAGATCACATGAATGTAGCCCCTAATAAAACCCCACAACTGAGCATTATAACCAATTTACACCATAATGCTATACCTAATAATTCTAGTATCCATCTCCAACCTCAGCAATCGATAATGATCTTCCAACGGTAGTTAATGATAACGCTAAACAGAATATACAATCAATTAACCAACCTAATCCATATCATGAAAATGCAGTAAACAGAGGTAGACCCGTGAATAGAAATATTAATAGTTCAGGAACAATAGCAAACCCTAAGATACACACTTATATTGGGGCTACGGCAACTCTAATTAAATCCCGCATATCTATGCATAATCCCTCCTTCAATAACGATGTCAGCAACAACAAACTTCACTGACTACTTTAGTTAAAAATCTAAGATCTAAAAATATTCCACACAGTATAAAATGGTCCATCCTGAAAAAATCAAATTCTTATAACCCGGGATCTAGATCCTGCTGTCTATGCAATTCAGAGGCCCTGGTGATTGCCACAACACCTAAACGCTTAAATTTAATAAACTCTAGAAAGTAGTTAGTCTCCAAATGCCGCCATAGGAGGAAATTCAAGTATGAAAAATGCAGCCAACCTCCAAACCCACCGTAGCTGGTTGAGTGAGTGTCGGGACCGGGTTCGGAGTATCCAGTCTTGGGGATATATGTCTTGAATTTTCCCTGCCTATAATGCTTAAACATTAAATATGCCGTAATATCTCTTTAAATCTCTTTAAATTCTTTTAAGTTGCAAAAGTATAGGTTTTTTAATTTTTAAATTAATTTTTTTTTATCTATCCGTTTATATTATTAACTTTTAAGTTATTAAATTGGGGGAGGGTCTAGATTTTTTAATTTTTTTAAATTTTTTAAGCTTTAAATTATTACATTCTAAATGTGTTAAAAACTTCTTAATTATTAATTTCATAAGTCTTCTAAATTATATGAGAGGGCTAAATGTGCGAATTTGGTTTGTATCAAATAGTATGTTTGGAGGGGTGCATATCGAGACTCTGACCTAAATTTAAAGATCCGTCTATGTGACCCAGACGTTTAATATTCGAATATATACATAACTGATTTGACCCAGACATATTACATCCGGTATACATATAACTGAATCTACACATCTGTCACTATGCATGGGCGTCTTCTTTGTTAACCAATGACATGTAACATCCGTTTGCCCGCGCGTGTTTTGAATTTATGTTCATTCGAGCTGTTATCTCGCTAAGGAGAAGTGTTCGTTTTCGGATTTCTAACGCTGTCTACTAAGAGTTTTATTGCCTTTGAATGTAATCTTCTTTCTTCTGAGTATTTCTATCGGACCTGGAACAAAAAAATGGCCGATTACAATACGGCAGTTTAATTTTATTCGAATTGTATTTCATTCGAATTGCATTTTTTTGGTTTGCCTTATTCTTATCAGCTATTGGAGACTCTGAATTTGGGCATCATAATATTCAAAACCAAGTGAGTCTTCTGAACTGTTTATATTATTTGTCTTCTCTATCGTTTTTTTTAGCAATTTATTAATTGTCATACACCTTGAATACAATTTTCACTATTATCTACTACATCGACAGTAAATGAACTTCCAGCCTGGATTTTTTTTCGCTTTGTTCGCTCTTGGACTACCATTCACCATTTGGATTATTCTGTAATCAACACCTTGGATGTCTTGCCTGGAACTATTTTAGACTTGTTGACTTGGATGAAATAGTTTCACTAAATAGTATGTTTTGGGCCGATATAGTTGATGTTGTATATACATTTATGTAGTTGTATATATATATATATTTTTATATATATTTCAAAGTGTAATTTTTATTACCGGCAGTAATATCATTGCGGTAATGGCCCTCTGAGGAGATTTTCTTTGAAAACTCATGAGTTAGGGACTTTAAAGAAGTTTGCCTGAACTTTGAATTGTAATAAAATTTGATTCGTACCTAATTTTATTCTTTAACTTTATCTATTGTTATATATATATATATATATATATATATATATATATATATATATATATATATATATATATATATATATATATAAATGTTATCATAAGCCCCCTTTACTAATTCCTCCTTAATAATTAGCTAATTTGCGGTGGCCAACGGGGGAACGTTCTTGACTACGAATGAGTGGCGATTTGTGATCAGAGTTCGAGCCCGCCGACCGTCGGAAATAAACTTCCGACACTGAAGATTGCGTTAACATGAAACATGGATGTATGTAGGTAATAAATAATTAATATTTATTTATAAATATCATATATTTATCTCTCTATATATATAGAGAGAGAGGGATAGATAAAATATTTGTATATATAGCTATATATTTATATATATAAATATATATATATATGCATATGTATATATATATATATATATTGATAGATATATAGAGAGATACATATATTTGAACGTATACGCGTCTCATTACAGGTAACATTATTTCGCCATAAAAACGGATTTACAACGCATTTCTGTATTTTACGAAGTTTAAAATCAATATATAATGCTAATAAATCTTAAGTCTAGAATCCTTATTACAACTTGCATACACTCATTTACATGATTTTAATTAAAGAACATACTTAAAATGTTAGGCTAAGGCTTAAAGAGCCTTAATATGGCATTGAAATGTTACTTAATTGATGTCAAATGACTATTACTTAAATTCAATGCCTATCTGAAATATTCGAATTTTCTTTTGGTGTTGTGCTAAATAATGCCTTCTAAAATAATGTTGAAAGTTTCGAAGGAAACTGAAATTTGGGGAATATTTAGTATATTATTTTAATACGTATTGTAAAGATTTTACAAAATTATAGATATCCGTATCTTCTCGAAAATGTGTAAGCCCCCTCTTTTGCCCATTTTCATGAACCTAAATTAAACTAAAATATCGTTGTCGGCAGATTTTTCTTTCCTGATTATACTAAAAATATATAAACCACGCATAGTTGACAGAAAACTAATTCAGCCAAACTCACCCGTTTTCCCCAATTCAGTTTGCGAAAATTATATTTGAACATCACTAAGATTCGACGTTGAATAACGTTACGATGGCGTCTCCATCACTTATTTTTACGTTCATTTAACTTCAACCATCACCTTTCACACAGCTGGATAGGTTTACCGCCAGCTGACCTTTCCACCAGCGCAGCTGACTGATGCCTATTTTGAAGGATGCGCCATAACGTCTGAGCCATTTAAAACGCTTCTGTGCCACCATCAGGTGTCTAAAATGGATTCATACACACGCGGGTAAGCTTCAACTCAGTCAGCAGGTTGTTATTCCTTTCTTGACCAGGTAGAATTAAACCTTCGCCCCTCATTCAAACTATAAAAGATCAAGGTCAGACGCTGATCTATGATTTCCATTTATGTATACACTCGTCATACATCGTTCCTGCCACACAAAGTAGATTAAGTGTAGGGAAAAGAGGGGCATAAAAACGATGTTTGAACGTCATTCGATCAAGCAAATGTATTGAAAAGCGAAATCTGTCCCCTAAAGCCAATCATCCCCCCTTGCTCTGTTGCTTGTGGCAATGTGCAAGGCGCGCGCTTGATGTAATTTCTGGTCAGCGTTGGTCAAGCAGACGACATGAAATTGAAACAGGATTAGTAAAACATGTTCACAAACTGGACGGACGATAAAAGGAAATAAAAAGAGGAAGATAATATAAGAAATCGACATGAAATGATGACTGGAGAAAGTAAAATCCATTAACCTGTTTAAAAGGGGTTATCATTATGTTTTAGATGGGATGTAAAATGTATACACGAACATGCACATCAATACGCGGAGTGATACCGGCTAGTTTAGGTACACAAGTATATGCGCACGAATACACCGTTAACTTACTGTCTCGTACTTTTACAAAGTACTGTCTAGAATTAGAAAGTATATTTCGAACTTAGCTTTCATTCGGATAACTATTAAAAATTACATAAAAATGCACATCTATAAATATATCCGCTGACAAATACACAAACACAGACGACTTCAGTCTTTTAGATAGAAGTGAGCTATGATAAATCTTTAATAGTTCGCCTTTCTTATCAAATAGTTACTATAAATACTATCGCTCAACTGTTTCTTCTCTCCCATTTGTAGTTAATCATGACATGTTGTTTACTTATAAACGAGTAAGTGGTGTACAGGATTAATAGCCTTGTTCTTCGTTAAAGATGGGAGCTCTACGGACAATGGTTATTACTAATGTACACATATATTCACTTAGTGTGTAGCGGGCGTAATATCGCAAATAAGAGTCATTGACTCATCTATCGATCGCCGGGCGGTAGTAGGGAAAATAAGTGTCTAAGGGTTACTAAATCAAAGTATATATATATATATATATATATATATATATATATATATATATATATATATATGTGTGTGTGTGTGTGTGTGTGTATATATATATATATATATATATATATATATATATATATATATATATATATATATATAGAGAGAGAGAGAGAGAGAGAGAGATATGAAAGAAGAGGGATAAACATGTACGAAAGACAAATGTATTTCAACTCCGATTGGGCTATGCAGGGTGTACTCGGTAAAACATGTTTATTATTCTTTCGTTAAGATTAAAATCTTATCAGGGGAATAACTTAGATATATAAGTTGGCAATGGAAAAGCCAAAATTCAAAATTTGAAAAAAATATTAAGTAATGAAGAGTGAGAATGTGCGTATTAAAGGATACGGGGTATGTCTAGTTGGTAAATGTGCGTGTATAAGGTGTTCAGTGAAAGGAGACTTATATATATATATATATACAATCTGATGACGGCTGTGAGCCAGAAACACGTGTCCATGGATTACATTTTTGTACCTAAAAAATAATAAATAATATATATTACGATGAATACGGGCGACTAATACTCCATTTTTTGCATCTAAATCACTTAAAAAGTAAAAAAAAAAACGATCGCTGCAATAACAAATAAACACAATTACATAAAATACATTAAATATATAGCTGATCAAACTTGTACATCTGTTCAGGCAAGGCATCATAGCCTGGGACTAAACCTATGACTAAACCTTGTCTAAGTTAGCTATACGATAGGGGCTGTGAGCTAGTAACACGTATCCATAGATTACATTAATGTACGTAAAAATAAATAAAAAAGGTTGTTAACAATAAATACGTCCTATAAAGTTAAGGGCGACTGATAATGACATCTTCTGCATCTTAATCACTTAGGAATTGAAACAATCGAAATAGAAGACTGCAAAAAACACTATATTATACAAAAATATATTACACACACACACACATATAGAATGTATTTCACTCTAACACACACACTATATATATATATATATGTGTGTGGGTATGTGTGCGTGTATGTGTGTCACTCTATCTTTCTTTCTCTCTCTCTGTCTGTCTCTCTCTCTCTCTCTCTCTCTCTCTATATATATATATATATATATATATATATATATATATATATATATATATATATATGCATGCAAAATGAAAAAAAAGGAACCGTAAGGGGTTATATGTTTATCGACGCTTGGTCTGTATTCTCTAAAGACATTCCCAAGGCCATTGATGACAGAAAACATATAGAAGTTCAACATGTTCTGTTTATATCGTTAGAAATAATAGTTTTCTGATAAAAGTTTTACGCTTAAATTAGAAATATGTTTGCATCTATGAATTGAATGCCTGCTATTTTTCTTTCCTTTGTACCATTCAAACTTAAATGTTTTTTTTCAAATATGACACATTCTAACCTCATGCCGATTAAAAATAATGTGTCCAACTGCAACTTGTTTCACATCTGCAATGAGACTGTTGGCAAGTATGAGTAGATATTATTATGATGTTGCTTCAGCACACACGCTTAATAGGTAATCAGTGACTTCGATGTAAAATCAATATACATATAATAAGGGGTAACATATATTATCAATAAAAAAGACAATACAAAGTGTTTTCTACTTAATAAACGTGATTTCTATATAATTATTTTGTTCACATTAGCCAACTTGAAAATCTGTTTGCACTATAAAGATGAAACGCCCGTGAACATATCAAGAAGTTTTGATTACATTAGCTTATTAATTTCATAAATGTATATATGCATATATATAAATGTGTGTGTATATATATATATATATATATATATATATATATATATATATATAGTAAGCTATGAAAATATATTCATGACAAACTACACAGAGGTTCCCGCATTTCATCCCCGGTGGAAATCTTGAGGCTAAAATGAATGAAGTTATCTTGTCGGGTGTTTTTTATATACACGGCTAGCTAGTTAACCAATCAGATTCTCTGTTGTTCTCTCAGTCAATCGTTGGGGTTCCCACGTACAAAGGTTTGGTTAGTGTAACTTCTTATATCCTGTTATATTGCTCTGTTTTCTATAGAGTGGCCTATATCCTGTTCCTACGTTGTGTCAATATAATGGGTCAATTGATTTTCACACGTGGTTCCTTGTATTTCTATTTTAGGATTTCATTTTTAAATTGCTAAGTTTTTGTTTAGTTTAGTTCTTGTTTATTTGTTTATTTTGTTTATTTATTCATGTATCTTAAGCCCAAGGTAAATGACTTTCTATGTAAGCAGCTGTTTGCTATCTCACATCTAAAAAAACATAACAATGTGTAGTGTTGAAATTAAAAAAAATGTATTTTAATAAATAATTAACATTTATTTTAATCTGAACATCGAGAAATAAAATTCCTCTTGTCAAAGCAGTATTTATCTTTTATTTCATCGTCTGATGGTAATTAACTTTTGATTCAGAAAATCACGTTATGTCTGTTAGCGAGGCTACGCCAATTTTAATTAGAAAGAGTATTTTTCGTCGAAAGCTCAGATTAAAATATTTTTTTATTTATTTTAACACTACCCATTGTTAGAGTTTTTTCAAAAAATATTATATATATATATATATATATATATATATATATATATATATATATATATATATATATATATATATATATATATAGTCGGATAGACAGGACACAAAATGAGTATATATATATATATACATATATATATATATATATATACATATATATATATACATATATATATATATATATATATATATATATATATATATATATATATATATATATATATATATATATATATACAGAGTGATGCATAAGACACTTAGCTATTTATTTTTGAAATTCTAAAGTTAAGAAATACGGTAATACAAAACAGAAAGGTTATTCATCAAATTCATTTATGGAAGTTCAAAATTACAGTACATTTTCAAAATTTCCCCCTTCGTTCTGCATGCATAGCTCCATTCTTTTTTGAAAGGAATTTACTACTCTTTATAACATACTTGATTGATTATGAAATAAATATATATAGAAACAAATATATAAACGAACAAATTTAAAATAACAAATAGCAGTAATCATCAAAAGTTCATTCTATGTTTGTGCTTCATATGGTAATCATTTTAAATAGCTAAGTAAAGTTACTTATGAATCAGCCTGTATATATATATTTATATATATATATATATATATATATATATAAAAGATATGTTGGTCTCCCATTAGAAAGCATTCAATACTGAAATGTAAGAAAGATGTTTGAAGCCTAAGAATGCATTGTTTTTAAATAAATATTAATTCATGTAAAGTTGACCCAAATTTACGACGTAATACGTCTTCGTCAGGGGTAGAAGACATTTTTTTCATAGCGACATTTTTATCGCTAGTAGAAGGTAGAATCCGTAAGATGTTGATTCGGTAATAGTTCAAATGTCGAAGTCTTTTAGGGAAATATGCGCGGACACGCATTAAAGATAAGATATGTTGGTCTCCCATTAGAAAGCATTCAATATTGAATTGAGACTTCGACATTTGAACTATTACCGAATCAACATCTTACGGATTCTACCTTCTACTAGCGATAAACATGTCGCTATGAAAAAAAAATGTCTTGTACCCCTGACGAAGACGTATTACGTATTTCATTTATATTACTACTATTTTAATTATTATTATCATCAGTTGTATTATTATTATTATTTTTCTTATTTTATTAGTACTATAATTGTTATTATCATTTTTATAATCATTTTTATTATTATTATTGTTAATATTATAATTATAATTATTATACGTTCATTATTACCCATCACCTCGATTTTTTTACTAATCAATGTATACCTCGCCCGATGTCGATAAATCAAACAATTTGTGTTTGTAATTTCATCTCAGTATCACCCTTCAAAAAAGGTGTAAATTATTACAATAACACTGAACATAGGGCTACTCTATATTTTCTTTTGAATTAATATTTTCAAAGTCATTAAAATGAAGATTTGCATCATGCATTTAAACGCACATATATATATATATATATATATATATATATATATATATATATATATATATACACTCACAACCCCGCACACTCACAAACACACCCCACACACACATATATATATATATATATATATATATATATATATATATGCATATATATATATTTACACACACACACACATATATATATATACATATATATATACATATATATATATACATATATATATATATATATATATATATATATATATATATATATATATATATATATATATATATATACATACATATATATCATTATAAATATCTGTATTTCTTTTTACACGTCTATTTCATACTTACGGGAATCGTCAGTGTAAAGAATAATTATTCACACTGGTCGCCGGACGTGTACTCTGGAACACGATTTATGTTTCAAACTCAGATTCTAACGTATCAGCTCACATAACCGTTGTCAACAACCCAATACATCAGCGAGAGAGTTATCCTATTTAAATGCAGTTGTCGTAAAGTGGTCTATTACTAAAAAAACCGTGAGAAAGAGATGAGACAATATACGGACTGTAATTCCTTTTATCCTATCAGCAGGTGTTTCAAACATATAATACTGACTGTTAATATTACGATTTGAAAATTCCGTGTGAGTTTTAATACAGTTTAAGTGCTGAATCTGCCATAAAATTTCATCATCTTAATTATTTAAAAGCAGCAATTATATTAGCACTCAGAAAACCATTACTACGGGCAAAATGTGCATTCCATCTACTTTAGTTAAAATTTATTACTGTACGTTTTCTTTTCATACTATTCAATGTTTAACATATTTACTTTAACTTTTTTAATGTCACATATATTTAGAGCCATTCAGTAAATACGTTCATGAGTTACATATCAGTTATTTTGTTCAAGCTCGTTTTACTCGTTAGTCTAGGTGTCTCCATCAATTCGCTGTTTTGATTCCATACAGCTTTCCTATTCCAGTAGCTTATTTCTAAGAACCGCAAGCTTGTGGAACTCTCTTCCTACTGACGGATTTCCTCATACCTATATATCTTGGTCTCTTCAAAACTAAGGCCAAAAGGCATCTCCTGTTTCGCGATAATCATATCTGCTCTTGTTAGCTTACAATATGAAGTGGCTTCATTCGTTATCTGGAGCAATTTCCATGAAAAAAATACTATTA
>OY744518.1:42104011-42154011 GCA_963556195.1 Sepiola atlantica
ATGAAAAGTAAAAAAAAAGGGAGACCACCATTTGTAAAAATGTTAGAAACTCTTGTTCATTGTTTGAAACAAAAATATGTGTAAGCCAGAGAAAAATACTATCATATTTGTTTTTGTAGTGATTTAATAAGATTTTTTATGTATGGACTTTTTTACATTAAGGGTGTTACTGTAATGTATATAAATCATTATATTTTTAAACTTCGAACATTTATAAATTTAGGGTAATGTATTCATGTAGAACCTTATCATTTTCGTAATGATTTATCTTGATAGATCTATTTGTTACGCTCAACTACTTTTTACTGAAATATTGACGTGATATATACACAATTTTAATCTATATAACACGGAAAGTGGTGCGATAATCGTAGTGTATAAAATAGATAGATAATTAATCAACAGTAAATGCAAATATATTTACGAAATAAAACGTTACACAATTTGGCGCCTATTTGATATTGTGTTGTGTGTTTGTAGAGTAATATAGAGCGCTGTTATCGACGTATTATATGTTTTAAAGATTAGAAACCTCTGTCACAAAAAGGGAATCCATCCAAGTTTAGCTAATAATGATGATACAGTCCACTGAGAAAAAAATAGATATGTCAACATCATTTTTTACAACGGAAAGTGTGTATGGATGCCTGAGTAGATGTAAATATTTTAGAGATAAGCACCGCCCTAATCTCGCCTTTAAGTAAACGGAGATTACTGGACTGTTTAGCTGATTTATTGTCACGTTTATTCCATAGAAATAGTTCATAACGATAGGTGCTAGTTATGATAATAATGGAATTAAACATGGAGTTCTAAAAAGCTGACAAAAGAAATCACCCAATTCACTATGTGCACCACGAGACGAAACGGCAAACCAAATTTGAGAAGGAATATAAAAATAATATATATATATTAATTAGAAAGGTAGTCTACGCGGTTGTGTAGACAACTCCGCTGTGAATAATACCTCAAATTCTGCAGTCACACACCTGTTTAATATTGGAAAACAAAATGTTTAATATCATCTGGTATATTAAAATACTAATGGACAACTTAATCGAAATAGAGTAATGTTTCATGATCGCAGTCTTAATGGTAAAGAAATGCCAATTATTCGATTTCATCATCGAAGGAAAGAGAACGCTGGAGTTGAAACAGGAAAGCAACTTAGTACCTTGAATTTGTTAGAGTGATGAAGGAAATATGGAACATGAAAAAAGATGCTGTAATTCAAATAATGACATGGCCACTGGGAGCATTTCTCTTAATCAGACAACGAAGATTAGCATTACAAAGTGGATTGACACCATAAAACCACGAAAGTGGTGATTGATGATGACTTGGGCGAAACATTTAAACTAATAATAATGATATTATCCAATTAATATGTCTAACGTAAGATGATAAACAGGTAAACTAAATGTCCAATGATTAAAGTAACAATACGTGATGCCATTCGGTAGACTGTATATTATTAGTCTGCTCAAAAAGAAAAAGAAAAGTATTGTATATTTACTTACATTCACAAGACTATCCATCAATATATATTTTACACAAAACAAGAAACACGTAAAACCTGAATTATATTTTTCTTAAATCCTTAATTGCATAAAAAATGAGATTATAAGATAAGTCATCATGTATGTTATACACAATTAAAACATAAAAGTGTGACAAAATGGGGATTTTGCTGGAGTAATATTAATTTATTAATTAAGATAACTAAATCATCCAAATACACTATTCTAAAAAAATTCGCTAGTCAAGACACTGTCTATAACTGCATTTTATTTTCCAGTATGATTTAATTTTAAAAAGTCGTATTTTTTTTACAGCAAACCTCTTGATGTCGATCATGAGTAACGTAAGTAGAAAATGTTTAGAGTGTTTGGGGGGATGTATATTGCTTTTGTTGAATTTGCACAATACATTTTTTGACCTGACGAGATCGACAAAAAAATATTTTACTTGAATTTTTAAATGAATTGTTTAAAGCTAAAACTTGTTGGCAGATTAGAAGTATAACGAAAGTGGAGATGACATATATGCGTTTTAGGCCTGAAACAAATTAATTATAGTTGACTGATACATTTCAATCCCGAATTTCAAAACTAAATGCGTTTACTATTTGAAACCTGCCTGGTGGGCAAACGAACTACATAGCATTGATATACTATCTAAGCGAATCATGAACCTAGCCTTAGGTCATTTTTAATAAAAATGCCAACGTTTGGTGAGCTCATCAGGGGAAAGTACGTTAGTCCGAGAGACGAAGTAACAGTGAAAGAATAGACTAAAGTCGATGACCGATCGAAAGCAGTAATAAACAAAAGTCTAACAAATGTGGGTTTTTTTCAAGTACGACGTCATCTAAACGTCAAATGCACAAAGCAAATGTCAAACACTCTAACTAAGACTTAGCAGCCGTCAAAAACTTCACTTTTCTTTTTAACAATGTCAATATGAACTGTATTTTTTATTATTACCCCACCTTTTTATGTTTTGGAGTTGTGACAGAACCGATTACTTAGCAATTAACCCAATTAAGCTACGTCAATACCCACTAGTTCTCGGGATCTATCAACCAGAGTCATAAAAAATGGTGCTCCCGCCCCTGAACTGCATAGAATTGTTATTACTTGTTTTATTTACTATCTATTTTTGATTTGGAGGTTATTAAACTGAAAGTAATTTTTCGATAGGCTTTTCTGATTTTATATTTTTGCTAACATCATGGTTGAATTCTATATTGTATTATGTCATTTGTATTACTAGTTTTGTTTCCGCTTGAGCAATGGAATGTTTTAATAAAAAATAGCGTTATCCATATATTTTGATACACCAATAGGATAATAATAATATGTTATAAACCTGATTTTTTAACATGGAATTGTCTTTATAAGTTGTGCCTTTCTCCATAACATTTTGATAGATCGGTGCACATATGTGTCACAATTCAATACGGCTAAAAAAAATGAACATATACATTTCTCAGTTTGAAAACTTTTGAGAATAAAATTCTAATAAATTAATACAACAATTCCAAAGTGTTGGCATATATAAATGAACATATTACGTATTTGTTATGTTACCCTCATGATTTTTTCTTCATCTCAGGAATTAATTTTAATAGTTTTCCTATTGTAATTTTTCATAGTGAATTGTAACTCAGCTGGTTACTAATATATATTTCATTGTGTGCATGAGGTATTTAAATGAATTTCTAAAAATAATTATCCAAATTATATGATTTTTTTCAAATTTACAACTAGGGATAGTTGTACCAGTCACACATGTTGATGCTCTATTTTCTTTTACTGTAAATAAACACGTTTACTACAGAATGATTACCCCACCGAGCAGTTAAAGGTTATGAGAAACGGCATGCAGGATGTTATTAGACTATTTTGTTACCGCCTAAACACATGTTGTTAAGAGCAGGATTTGTGGCATTCTATTTTATTTGCTTCTTCTCCACGAAGTTAGACGCACATTCAGGTGTACTTTTGATGAAAGTGTTTGTGTGAGACGAACTGGATTCGAACCCGGCACATCCAAGTACTCAGTCCGCGTCGTTAACCACTTTGCTAGTTTCCGTTCTCAACTCGCCATCGTTATAATAAATCTACAAAAATACTTGACGCCGATTTTTTAATGAGTGATTCTTAGATGTTTACTTCTTTTTTAGCACAGCCAAATAAAAGGTAGTTATATTAACATTCAATGTCGTCTGTTGTGGTCTATTCTATTAAATTAGTTGCAAATATATGCTCCCTACGGTCGCATATATTTGCTAGGCTGATACCATGATAGACGAACTACATACACTGACCCTAAAAAAAAGAGATAATGCTTGGGAGGAATGTATCATACAAAAATGAAAATATACTATACTACGCATCAAAAGAGGGGGTATAGTCTGGGAGAACATCCTCTAAATAAAAGGAGGTGCTTATGCATTTTCGGATGGTATCATAACAGAGCAGATACTTCAATACCCTCGCAAAATAGAGCAGATAATATGTTGGACGAGACATCCCATAAAAGGAGAAGGTAATGCCTGCGAGTATTGTATTATGACAACAGAAAATATACTACACTACTCCAATCACCCAACATGATTTAGGCTTGTTTATGTGTTTATTCCTTTTTTTACTAAAACATAGTTTAATTAAAAATGCTGATGACATAATTTATGAAGTGACAACACTTTGAATCAAAATAAATTTACAATTTAAATAGAAAATTCAATGTATTTTAAGTGTAAGACCTCTTTATTTAAGACGATGTAAATTTATAATGTTCGGCTCTTTTATTTCGTAAACATGTACTTAAAAAAATTAAAAATCATTGACATCGCTAGAGAAAGAGGAGAGAAAGAACAGGGTGAAAGAGAGAAGAGGAAAAAGAGGAAGAGGAGACAGCGAGAACGCCAAATGGTATTTGTATTGTTTTTAAACAGCCTCATCGAGTTGAGAGAGGGAGATCAACTCCCTCTCTCTTGTGTCTCATCGATATATATTTCTATTTAGCTAAGATGTATTAGTTTCCTTTAAATTATCTCCCTTGATACTGCTTATTTTAAGAAAGGTTTTTGGAATGTATTTTGTTTCTTCTTCATTTAATTACTTTAATCAATTACTGTTTATATCGACAAAGCTATTGCAGATATATATAGGAAACATACCCCACAAATTAAAATGAATAGCAATAAACATTTCTTTATTATAGACACTTCTAGAACAATTATGCAAATTAGATGTATTCATGAATGTCTAGATGTGTTTTACCAGCACTATATATACTGCATTTCAAGATATCGTTTTGTATCATTGAGTTAAATAACAGTAACCTGGTTTGATGATAATATGAGAGAGATGAATAAAAAAAAACTGTCGCATTTATTCATTTAGATTATTACGTCAATTTAACTTTCTAACGCAGGAAACTTTTATTATAATTAACATATATAATACCATTCAACATTCATCTTCTGTTTTCATGACATAGTGCTCCACAATGTATCACATGCAGGGGTAATAACAACTTAAGTTGACATTAAGTAGTACGAATTAGCTTATTTATAGTGTAGGGGGCACGGCGACAATCATGTTCACAAATATATACTATAATATATTAGACATGGTATGTAGTTCTTATTAAAATTATTGCAAAACACATTGCTATTTACATGTAAATGGAGCAACATCCTATATTTATTGTTAATCTATTTGAAACATGAACCTGAAATAAATTAGTATATATTGTGCCACGTCATAAGGGCGCCATCGCTATGTGCATGGATGTTATTATAAGACACGTTTATTATAAATACATATTCATCAGTATCGATACTATTATGAAATTGCTTCAGCCAAATAAATGTCTACAGATTCGCCTTAAGAAACCACGTTATCGCAAATAATCAAGATAACGCAGCTTTTCAATTGTTTAGATTCTCCTTCGATGGTGAGCATAAACATATCAAATATGACAACTGTAGGCTAATAACCTTTACTGCACGATCACAGATAATGATACGTCTAAGCAATTACATTGTCAGAGTGCACATGCAGTAAGTCGGAGTTATGGCTTACCATGATATTGACTGCTTGCGCAACTTGTGCGACATCAATCTGTCACAGCCTGAGGATACCCCGTTGAGTATAATTTAGCATATATGGCATGATTAGACTGAGATCGCAGATCACTATGTTTAGATAGTAAGAAAGGGAGCTTTGATTGAAATATAATTCCCAATAAAAATTACGATAGACATTAGGTAATATATATATATATATATATATATATATATATATATATATATATATATATATATATATATATATATAAACAAAGACGCTATCTCCCATGTGTTTTTTCGCTCTCGTTTCAGTACGTTGACGAGTCTCTATTGGCATAGACTTGATTAAAGATTCTAAAAGTAAGCCCATTCGATGGAAACCGCGGTACGATTCTGAAATATGTAACTTATAGTTTTCCAATAAACTATTTGTATTAGCTCTCACACTTCTGCGATCGAACATTTTATTGATTTCTTTTCAACATAACTTGACATATATATATATATATATATATATATATATATATATATATATATATATATATATATATATATGGATATATAAGCTATGGCCGGTCTTATAAAATCAGAACCGTATTTGCTCGTCTCATTACTCTACATTTATCAAATATGTTGCGAGTTTCTGTTCTGGCTATTAATCGAAATATATATAAGATGCATCATTTGCCTTGAAATATACGTTCAAAGTGACATAATTAAATGAGCGAGAGATTATGATTTTAATGGTTCATTTATTTATTGCAAACCACCGATAACACAATGTGCAAAGTAATCTTAGTCAATGTAACCACTAGGATTCATGAACAGGGTACACTTTGAAACATTAAAATTAACGAATGTTATGCTTATGTATTGTCGAACTTATTTTAAAATTCGGATTATTATGCCAATAAATTATACAAATAATAATAATTACAGTAAAATATAAAAAAATATTAGTATAATCAAACATCTACTACTTACTCACATGCTAACATTAAATAATCACGGATGCCGCCATCTCTGTTTATCTTTTCATAGATGATATTAATATTGAAAAGATTATGTTGTTTCCCATGATACAAATGTATTAACATATTTAAACAATCAATGATTTTTGTGTAAGTAGATCATAGATTTGTAGGAAATTGAAATTATGAATCCATTATCAATGGCTCTCAAGGGGCCTTCGGGCGCCCACAGATATTCCTTGTTACTGGCAAGAGCTCTAATAATTACAGTGTCCAAACACATTCAATTTCAATCAACCAGAGAAGTTAGCATATATTAACATTTCTTTCATATTTAGGATATCACCTCTTTCAGCCTTTTTTCAATATTTCTGAAAATATTTGTCTATCTTTTAATTCTTAATTAAATATAATTGTTTTACTGTATTCTCGAATTATTTTTAAACATGCATGACAATATAAAAATGTGTCTGATAAATAAACTGGAATTTTCTTTGATTACTATCTAGTTGTATGTTCTTTAAACTCCAATCATGTTTGCTACAATCTTGTCAATGAGAAAGTATACACAAGTCTATGATAAAGTGGGCTTTAATATAAAGAGTAAAAATTAACACATACTCACTTATGAATGTAGATATTAAAGAAAAATTAACACATACTCACTTATGAATGTAGATATTAAAGAAAATGATCTATGTTCGAATATAACAACATACACACACAAGTTTATGAATATTTGATATCTTTCTTACACACAAACACACACACACAAACATATATATATATACATATATATATACATATATATATATATATATATATATATATATATATATATATATACTGTGTGTGTAAAGTTATATTAAGAAAAGTGAGAGAAATATATGAATCACTTATTTGAAAACTATATGTTACATATTTTAAGATCGTACCGATGTTTCATCCAGATGGGCTGATTTTTTAATATTTTAAAAAGATCAATACTGAAAGGGAATCGTCAGCGTACTGAAATGATATAAAAAAAACACTTTGCTGTTTTTATTTATCTCATTCCAGAACGGTAATTATATAAATTGTTTGAATTTAAAAAGACACCCGATCTGCATGTCACCGCAGTACGATATTGTTAATATGTAAGATATAGTTTTCAAATAAATTATATATATATATATATATATATATATAGTTATTGAAAACATCTATAGGGTTCTTTTTTCCGAGAATCGGTTTAGTTTCATAGGCAAGACAGGTGACAAAGCTTCCGACTTTTAAGAACGATGAATCGAAAGCTGGAAATAATATATAAGTAAGGGATACATCCGTAAGTGACTTCTAAATCTTCTTCTCATATATATTTTATATATATATATATATATATATATATATATATATATATATATATATATATATATATATATATTTATATATATATATATATTTATATATATATATATATATATAATGATATATACCATATACATTAAAAGGATACTCGACTCAGAACGGGTAATATTAATTTCACCGAGAAAAATATTTTTGTTCCAATTTTATGTCCTATAACAAATCAGCATAAAATACTACTAAACTATATGTTTGTAATAAAGACTGCATTATATGATTTTGACTTTTGAAACAGTTTAAAATAAAGTGTAAACAGACGCGTCTGTAACTCACATGATGAAGTGTGTTTTTTCTCTAAATTCCCACAGCAACATATGCAGCTGTAAAACAAATACTGAATAATTTCGTTTTTATTGAATTTTTTCAAATGCTAAGATATGTGTCAATAAAATAATTATTGTAATGTTCAAACATTTTTTTAAATACATACTTTATTTAAATTTCCTTTTCTTTTATGAACAGAAAAAATGTATTTTGCAAATATGATTTCCTTTTCTTACGTTTTCTTTGGGAAAAATAATATTTATCAATAATTAATTTAATGTTCTCTTAACATATCGATGTCTATGACACAATAACAAAAGATTCATATATATATATATATATATATATATATATATATATATATATACATATACATATACACATATATATATATATGTATATATATATGTATATACATATATATATATATCCATATGTATATGTATATATATGTGTGTGAATGTATATATATATATATATATATATATATATGTGTGTGTGTGTG
Source organism: Sepiola atlantica (assembly GCA_963556195.1). Lineage (NCBI taxonomy): Eukaryota > Metazoa > Mollusca > Cephalopoda > Sepiida > Sepiolidae > Sepiola > Sepiola atlantica. The sequence continues at coordinate 42,112,740 of OY744518.1, forward strand.
TGTGTGTGTGTGTGTGTGTGTGTGTGCATATATACATATAGTGTTGGCAACAAAGAGAAAACTGTAAATTTAACATATATACATATGTATGTATATGAATAGTCGTGGCTTTCTGTTCACCCTTATTATTAATGTCTAGATTCTATAAAACAAATATGTCCAAATACTGAGCCACATACGACCGCACAACACTTTCAGATTCATATATATATATATATATATATATATATATATATATATGAAGACAGACAAGACAATGGTGTTTATATGAATATATATATATATATATATATATATATATATATATATATATATATGTATGTATATATATATATATATATATTTATATATATATATATACATATATATATATATATATATATATATATATATATATATATGTATATATATATGTATATCGCTATATATACATATATATCATCAATTTGAAAATTCGCAGCCCCTTTCCACAGTCTAGCTTAAACCATAAATTTCTGCTTTTTTGTTCCTCCCTATTCTATTCAAGCCTTCCTGTCTAGAAAACGCGGACTTTTCTTTTGGGAATTTTTTCGATTTTCCTCCCATTCGGGTATTACGAACCTTCTTTCTCTGTCCGACATTTACTGAGCCAAACAATTTGGTGCATCTTCCCTACAATATTTTGCAGTAGAATTTGCCCGGGGCTAGCGGACTTTTTTGTCCACAGCCCGCAGGCAATACAATCGACGGGGGGTTATTATGGTTCGTTTTCTCTGCATGAAAGACAGACAGAAATCAGAACATCCTATCACATTGTCACAAGAAGATTTTAAGGCATAAATGCTAACAGACAAATAAGAAGAATATGTAAAATCGCATACAAACGAAAAATAGATTGATTCCAATATATATATATATATATATATATGTATATCTATACATATATAGAGAGATATATAGATGTATGCATATATATATATATATATATATATATATATATATATACATTCAGATATATATATATACATATATATATATATATATAGAGAGAGATATATATATGTATATATATATTATATGGATATATATATATATATAAATAGGAAGATATATAGATAGATATATAGATAGATAGATAGATAGATAGATACATAGATAGATAGATAGATAGATAGATAGATAGATAGATAGATAGATAGATAGATGTGTGTGTTTCTGCTTGTGTGTATAAGCATGATTTTTTTATTGATGCAAAATAAGTTTATGATTTAATACAGGAGACTCAATATATTGTAGACTACTTCGAGCTGAGTAATGCAATTATTTACTTCAAGTGACATTGGTTACGGAAGACTGCATGCTGGTATTTCATTTCTACTAATCCATTTTAAAGAAATTACTTCAGATATCCTCTTTAGATATGAATTATCTATAAATTTTATAGTAATTCTTTTGTAAAGCTTAGAAAGTGGACTGCTTATACATTTTTCGGCTTTTTTAGACATTTGCTTATATGAGAAATAGCAAGGTATTTTCACATTTGTTTGCGGCAAAGCTGGCATAAATAAGTTATATAAAAACACCGATTTTGACATAAAAGTGTTTATTTTCGTTGGTTATATTTGTGTGGGAGATGAAATGAACTGAAAAAGATTAAAATTAATTATCAAGAAAACAATTTGTTTTAAAATTGGCGGAACAAATTGAATTGATCAATATATTTTCGTTTTATGTAAAAAAACTATTCGGAACATATATTGTTTATCTCGTGATTTTAAATGAAATTAATTAATCATAAATTGGAAATTGCTGATATATGTATATGTATAAATACATAAATAAATATACATATATATATATATATATATATATATATATATATATATATATATATATATCGAGAGCGAAAAATGTAAAGTCATCCATACAAAAATATTACAATATATATATATATAAACCCTGTGTATCGCTTTATTGCAGGTCAATATTTTTTTAATTTTGAAATTGCTATGAAACGCAGAGAAGTGAAATTTGGTACAATGGAAGAGCATAACAAAGTGCCTTATTTCCCTGATTTTTGTGGAATTTGAACAAATATTTTGAAAGTTATGCTAATTTTTTCTATTTTCTGTTAATGTAAAGTGTGATTCAGATGTTAACGAAGCTTGTTGTGTAATAATGTCTACAACTGATGTGTACTCTGGTCGCACGTGATAAGTATTAGCAGAGTTCCACTGTATAGTATGCATTTAACTTGTGTAATTGAAACGTTTTTTAACCAGTAAAATGCAAAGGCTTTTTCGTAAATAAACATATCATTTATATGAATTTAAATGTTCGATTCACACAAGAATCTTCATCAGGATAATATACAATATGTTGTGTTCTTCTTTTTATGACGACATGATGTCGAATGATCTTGTGGTTCAGATGTTAACGAAGCTCGTTGTGTAATAATGTCCACAAGTGGTGTGTGCACTGGTCGCACGTTATAATTATTAGTAAATAGTTTAACTGTATATAATGCATTTATTTTTTTTTAAATTGCAACGTTTTTTTTTTAACCAGTAAAATTCAGAGGATTTTTTTAACATATAATTTTTATTTGAATTCAAATTTTCTAGATTCATAGATCGCTTTCCCTGTTGTCTATCAGACTTACAAGTACTTTAAGAGAAAAATAACATACTCGTTTGTCGAACACTATGTGAATAAAGGGATTACGGAAGAAACACTCTGGACCGAAAAATACTTTACTTTGTGGGTTGAACACTTATTAGATGTCTGAAAAATGCAATGTTTTGTTTTTTCAAATATTGGCAAACTATCTTGTTTGGAGGTATTCTCATTTAAATCACCGATACCAACATTGGCTGTAAAAAAGTTCTCATGCTCTCGCGGGGGACGATTTAAAGATATGAGGACAATGATTCGTTCCGACTGTTATCATACATACCAACTTTTAATTGCATAGATCAAATTAAATAAATGTGGTAAACGACCATATATATATATATATATATATATATATATATATATATATATATATATATATATATATATTTATCATGATATGATAGAGGTTTCCCCAATATTAGCTTAACCCGGTACACACTATATGTTATACAGGTGTTTCAAAAGTCTTGGGAACATAACGATTTTTAATAACGCAAAAACTATTAGGAGTTGAAAAATGAAATTGGTACCGTTGGAAAGGTTAAAGTTTCAAGTTTTGTGGGGAATCTTCAAAGTTGCTCAATATGAGCACCATTCGTCACACGGCAGACATCTAGTCGAATGTCCATTTCCTGCCAAACGCGTTCCAGCATCTTGACGTAAATGGTTCCCACAACTGCCGTTACTCGAGCCTTTAGTTCGTCAATATCTCTTGGAAGGGGCGGCACATAGACTTGTTGCTTGACAAAGCCCCAAAGGAAAAAGTAACACGGGGTAAGATCTGGAGACCTAGGAGGCCAGGGCATGAGAACGTCATCACCTCGCCCAGATCTCCCAATCCATCTACCAGGCAGCCTTGTGTTAAGAAACTGCCTTACTCTAAGACTCCAGTGTGGTGGTGCACCATCTTGTTGAAAAATGAAGTCATCAGATTCTGCTTGTTCCAACTGAGCAATTAACCAGTCTTCCAGCATGTTAAGATAGGATTCACCAGTGATAGTTGCCTCTTCAAAGAAGAACGGTCCATAGACACCTTTCTTGGAAATTGCACAAAACACGTTCACTTTTGGTGAATCTCGCTCGTGCTCAAGAAGTTCATGAGGATTCTCAGTACCCCATATGCGAGTGTTATGCTTGTTAACTTTGCCATTCAGATGGAAGGTCGCCTAATCGCTATAAATAAGCCAGTCATCAAAGCCAGTCATCAAATCTTCTGAAGTTGAAGGGCGACCTGTTCGCTTACTTGGGCACAAACACCCATCTTTCACAAATTTAGCATGCGATCTGACAATGGATTTCCTTTCAGGGGCTTCTTTTTTAAATTTCCTGCGAAATGCACGCTGAACACATGTCCACGATTCAGTCTTTGCAAATTGGAGGACGCAAAATGCCTTGTCTTGTTTAGAGAACGCCATTACTGCACCTGGAAAGATAACACGAAAATCATTAGTATGACCAAAAACTTGATTAAGCAAGCTTTAAAATGGCACCAGTTTCATTTTTCTACCTGGAATAGTTCATGAGATATACGCATTTGTAATGTTCCCAAGACTTTTGAAACACCCTGTATATCCTTCAATAATTGATACATAACTCTTATTTTGAAGAATATTAGTGATGCATTATGTGGTATATGTGTAAATAACTTTTCAAGAGGATTATTCAGGACTTGGGGGTCTACTTCGAGAAATATGAAGCAGTGGATCGCCTACCTGCAGCCAGTGATAATTTTTCGATATGTTTAACTGACTCTCATGCTATTCATCGGCTAAGATATACACGTATGTGATATACGGTCATATCGCAGCCGATCAATGGCATGAAAGTCAGTTAAACATGTCGAAAGACTATGCAAGCGATTAAGTTGCAGTATCTTTAGTTCGAGATAGATAAAGCAAGCTATCACACCGAAAACCTCTCTTAAGATTGGCTGAAAGAAAACTTTAGAGTTGTTGTGATCAGTGTCATGATTGATTTGAAGTGGACACTTAAAAACTCATGGTGTTGCCCCAAAATAATGTTCTAAGGGCGACATTAAATACAAGGATATTAATAGATATCCAGGTCTATCACGGAACTGATGTATAGCATCATGTAGGAGGCCATACTCATAATTTGATCGTGTTATAAGGATGTTATGGCCCATTGTTTATTGCGACTGACGAATTGCACGTGTTGCATAACCCCCTTATGGGAGGCCAACACCTTACAGATTACAATAAATTCGATATGAATGTTCATGAACGTACTTTGTTACCGCGTGCATCATAACCACGTCTTCGTTAACCCCATGAATCGGGACACCTGCCATTAATTGTTCATCGCCACTAAGAATGAAGAACTATAGATTTTATGAAATACTTGTTATTTACCGTGTAGTTCACGAGTCGTCAAAGGTGGTCTGTGGGACCCCTTGGGCTCAGCGAGAAACTCCAGGTTGTCGGTGATAGTGAAGGAGTTGAATGGGGCTCCGTGAGCGAATGTTGTACACAACTTGTTGTTATCAGTTACACAGCGATACGCAATGGAAAATGGGGGTGTCCTCATCTGACACACACCCTTTTCAGCGTGACTAATCTTCTACCATGCACCTGTGTCGGCTCATCTACCCTTTAAGGTGGCCTCACACTAGTTTCGAAAATACAACCTTCTCTTGAGATTCTACAGTTCACATTCTTTCCATGTGCGTTTCTCCCTATCTTTTCACCGACGAAGGCGTCATCAACAGCTTGACTCCCCGTCACATGAATTTGACTCTCACACTCGTGTAAATATTAGCATTTTGTAAAATTTACAGTTAAAGACTTTCAGCAAAAAAATAAGAAATTTCAAGTGTTTTACTATCTATAATTCAAACATTTGTTTTTCCTTTTTCAAGGGCATGTCAGATACTAACAAAAAGTGTAGGCAATATCATGAATATTATTTGAAATTGCGTTTCATTATTTAATCGGAAAATAAATCGATTCCTTTGTGCTTACTTTGCGAAAGGACATTTAGCAATGATAGCATGAAGCCGTCTCAGATGAAATGACACGTGGAAAGAATTCATAGTGATACGAGATACACAACTCTTGAATGGTTCAAAGCTCTGAAGGCGAAATTACATCATAAACTAAGCTTGGAAACGTTTTATAAGCTACATGTAAAAACTGATCTTTATGCAGGACAGAAAGCTACATACAACATAGCTCTTATTATTTCAAATCAAATCAAAACCATCAGCAAGAGACTGATAATTCCTGCGCTTCGTAAGGTTATTGGTAATGTAATGAAGGCTAATGCTGACACTGCTTTAAAGCCTGTTTCGTTGAGTGCAAGTACAGAAAAGCGCCGAAAAGATCAGATGGCTATCAATGTTGAGTAAATACAGGGTGACTAAAAAAATGGGCCCCGTGTACACTTTATGTGATATCTCCTTTAGTTATTCATCAATTGCCCTTATTTTACAGGACATGACAGAATCAACGAACGTGAGTACACCAATACCTCAGTGGGAGCTGGGACAAAGAATACACTGTGTTAAATATTACTACAAGACAAGCTCGTTTAAGAAAACCCAGGACAGTTTCATGCATCAGTTCGGATGTGAAAAAGCTCCACCCAAAAGCAGAATTCAGAACTGGGTGGACCACTTTGAAGAGGTATGGGACCGTGGAGAACTTCAACGCTGCCAGTGAGAACCGTCCAAGCCACTCGGAACGTCCCAAGAAGCGGACAACCGAGCTGGTCGAAAGTGTGAGAGAGTCTCTCCAGGAGAGTCCGAAACGCTCTGTGCGTAAGCGAAGTTAGTCCCTCGGTATCTCCCGTGAGACTTGCAAGAGAGTGCTGGTGAACAATATCAGGGCTTACCCATACAGAATAGAGACGCTGCAGACCCTTACAGCCTCAGACAAGAAGCAGAGGAGCGCTATGGCAGTCAAGATTCTCGATAAGATCGAGGAGACACCATGTTTCCTTAACCTCCTTTGGACCTCAGATGAAGCCCACTTCCATCTTGACAGAAAGGCGAACTCCAAGAAAAATGTCTTCTGGGGGTCCTCCAGACCCAATGAAGTAGCCACCAAGCCCCTGCACTCTCCTAATTGCACGGTGTTGGCTGCAATCTCGGTCAGAGGCATCATCGGACCAATTTTCCTCGAAGTATCTGGCGCAGCAGTGACAGTCACCAAGGAGCGGTATGTGGAGGTCCTCAAAACCTTCAAGAGTTAGCTCCAGACCCTCTAACCGTGGCTCATGAGAAAGTTCTGGTTCCAGCAATGACGGAGCAAGTTCTCACACCTCAAACATGTCCTGAGATTGGCTGAAAGGGAACTTCGGAGGCCGAGTGATCAGTCTCAAGACTAATTTTGAGTGGCCACCCCATAGCCCGGACCTAAGCTCCCCTGATTATTTCCTTTGGGGCTATCTTTAGGACAGAATGTACGCAAGGAATCACAGAACCTTCACGGAACTCAAGGAAGGCATCAGGGAGGAGATGAGTGCCATTCCCAATTCAGTCTGTAAGAACGTCATAGACAACTTCGTTCTGCGCCTCAAGAAATGCACGGAGCTAAAAGGAGTCCATCTAGAACACATGCTGTAGAACGGAGAAAAAAAGGCCAAATACCATAGTGTTTTGATATGATGTTGTGAATATAATAAACTAGTTAAGGCCCAAAATTCATTTTATTCGGACGAAACACTAAGAAACGGGGTATAATTAGATTTGGGGCCCGTTTTTTTTTTGGGGGGGGGGTCACCCTGTATTTGTTTCAGAGCTGCAGTCCTTGAAGTTTATAATTCAGTTGGTTAAATCAACATTTGGCAGTTCCAGTATATTGATAGCATGTGTGAGATATTTAAGCGAGTATTAATCGATTTACTTACGAATTTTTGTTCCCAAATTATCTGTTATAGGAGTGTTTCTTTTGAAATGCCTAGACGAGTATTTGGAGGAACATAACATCAGTCACAAAAACATTGCTGTCGTTGCAAACATGGCTGTTAGATGCAAGAGTTTGGCTACCTTGCTCAAGCAAAATGTTCCAAATATACTTTCATTGCATTTTGCAATGAATTCAACTTGTGGCAGAAAAGGTTAGCGGTTAGCTCCCTGATGCATTAACGGTTTGTGGGAAAAGAATAAATAAGATAAAAACACACACCCTCAAGTCAAGATTGTTTGCAAAGTTGTGTGAAGAAAATGATGAATTTGCTAATCAGTTACTCCTTCACGCAGAGGTGAGAGGCTTGTCGAGAGGTGCAAGTTTACAAAGACTTGTTGAAATCTTCGATTCCACGGTAGTATTACTGAGCGAAGTGGCTTCTACACTGTGTGACGATTTGAAGAAATGCTTTTTTGACGGATATTTATTCAATATGTAATTAGATTGCGAAGCGTTTGCAGCGCAAACATGTGACACTGATTTGGGTACAGATAGCTCTGCTGGGTTTCAAAATGAAGCTTCAATTGTTCGAAAATTCTTTGCGAAGAAGTAAGTTTAAGTAGTTTTTCACATTTATTCCGCTCAAGGCAAAGTATTTCAGACGATTATTTAATAATATTCACCAATCATCTGAAAAAACTTCAAGGTGGTTCAGTGTTAGGTTTGAGGGCATAAGGAGCATGAGAATGCATGCGTAGATAGTGGCACCGTTAGACGTAAAATTTGAAAATTAGGTATGGAACCAGATCTTGAATGTAAACTGGCAGAATTCAGCGTCGATATTGCGGCAGAAATTAGTATTGAATGTAGAAGTATGGGCGACTTCTGGTACAAGAACTGCACTAGATATCCAAAACTTGCAGTGGAAACTAAGCCACTACTGTTGGTTTTACCCAACTTTAACATAGTAGAAGCTGCTTTTAGCCATTCACATAAAATCCTCAGCAAGCAGAGGAATCAACTCAACCTGAAGGAGCGCGTTGACCTGAGACAGAAACTGACCAACATCCAGCCTGAGATATAGATCCTGATTTGTGACTGTCATAATCATACGTCATATTAATGTCATCAATATAGAAATAAATATTACTTAAGAAAACGCCGATATTTTTTCAAGTTTTTCATGGCGTTTTTAACTATTCTCCTCTATGAAATTGAAATCAACTTATAGTTCAAAGGTCGGAATGCGTTATTATTAGACTATTATTCAATTTTTCATACACCATGAATTTAGTGAATAACAAATTTTATCAATTTTAGCTCGAGTGTTGACATCATTTGATATAGATGTAGGCCAATATCTGAAGAGGGTCACTGGGGAATGAGGAGAGACAGTAAGAGGTCGAAAAAGTTTGACGATCCATGGTGTAGATGGACCCTTTCTACTGTCAGCGGTTGGGGTGAGCTCGCATTCTCGTCAAAGGATTTGTTGTTGTTGTTATTCTCAAATAACAGTCATTCTACCCGTATGTAACCCTCTAAACTTCCACACGACTGATGCCTCATCCGGTATATCCTCCTTAGCTGACGTCATATCAATTCGCAGTGCACACAGGGACAATATTACATTTAGAAGATGACCCGATGACATGTGCCCGTGTTGAAATAGGCTCCTGAATTTAAATAACGAGATGAATACTAGAAAACGTACCAACTTACTATGTAACATACAGGGCTACATTGAAGTTATCTCGAAGACATGCTATAGGCTGAAGTAAAAGATTCAAAAGACTCATGAGTTGACATGATGTTTTAAACATAATACACAAGTGGTAACAAAATTGTCAATATATTCTTGCAAAGAATAAGTGAGAACATTTATTGAAATAGGTTGCCCGTTTTGTATCTATCTATCTATTTATCTCTCTCTCTCTCTATCTCTCTCTCTCTCTCTCTCTCTCTCTCTCTATATATATATATATATATATATATATATATATGTTTCAGTTTCCGCGTCAGCAGTCAATAATGCATTAAAAGAACTTAGTTGTAAAGTATAATGATATAGTTTTGAGGAAGTTATCTACATAGCTCCCTGAAATTAATATATTTTTGTAATATGTATATATATATATATATATATATATATATATATATATATATATATATATATATATATATACATTTATATATACATATATATACATATATATATATATATATATATAGAGAGAGAGAGAGAGATACGTATATATATATAAATATATATATATATATATATATACATATATACACGTGTATATATACGAATATATATATATATATATATATAGATATATATATAGCAGAAAAGATTCCATTAGAACAATTATGAATCCCCAAAAAACGAAACAAACTAAAAATATTAGCATACATCTCTACACACAACAAAAATAACCTATAATTATTCACAGAAATAACAAGAAACCTAACCCTACTCAACCAAAAACAACAAACTAAACAACATATTAAAAACAACGAAAATAATAAATAGCAAACGCCAACAAAAAACTCAAACAAATGTCAACCTCATTCAAACTCAACCAACACACTATACAAGGGGTCACAAAATGCAAAAAGCAAATATGTGGGGAATGTGACATAGTAATAGAGGGGTACTCATACACATTGAAAAACCCAACACAAACATTTACAATAAAAAAGACCTTACTGAATATCCAAGAACGTTGTCTATGTGCTAGAATGTACAACATGTAACGAATCTTATACAGGTGCGACCAAAACATTTAATAATATATTATCTTTAAATAAAAGCAACATTAAAATCAAAGAAAACCGTAAATTATTCGTCTCCCAACAGGTGCACTTATGCAGCGGAGGAACATTTAAAAATGTCAATTTTCCAAAATCAAGATTACACCTACTTACTAACACAAGAAACACACTTAATTTTTAAATTCAATCCATCACTGAACAGATCAAAACTCAAATTACCCACAATACAGACCACACTTTAATCAACCTTTCTCTACCTCTCTCTATCAATCTATCTAACCATACGTATGTGTGTGTGCGCGCATATATGTGTGCGTGTTTGTGTGCGTGTGCGTGGGTGTGTTTGTATGTGTTGCTCACCTATGTACAAGATTCAGAATTTACCACGCCCATGCGCGCACACACGCACACACACATACGCGGGTGCAACAGCCATTTTGGAGACTGGGCAAAAAAAGTAATAAATTTCCAAAGAAAATCTACGTACGCCAAGAATTAAGATGATCAATAAAATAAAGGTCAAAATAACACGACTTTTACGAAGATAAGCAGGCAAAAATAAAAAAATAAAAGATACAAGATTATCAAAACACGTTCACCCCCCCCCCCCGCAATCCCACACATGCGCAAACATACCAAACAATAACACGTTTCCTCAAATGAAACAACACTCTTTCAAATCGAAAGACATTTCTTCAAATGGATTCACATATCTGATGAAAGCGGACCCCCGCTTTAAACGCGTTATATAAAATTATAAAATGATAAATAACAAAATAATAAATAAATGTTGAAAAAACATTTTACAAATGTTGGTTGCCCTACTCCTTTACATATCTACTTTTCTCTCGTTGGAACTGCACTAATACTGCACTACCCTCTTATATATATATATATATATATATATATATATATATATATATATATATATATATATATGTTGTTATTGTCACTGCTTTGTTCACGTACTCATTGAGATGTTTACACAAAGTCGCTGACTCCGTTCAGAAGAATTAACTTCTACGAAAACGTTGCCGCCTATAGGACGTGGGGGTGACCTGTGATGAATTAGGAAGGGACCCTTATAGCTTAGTAGTTCGTGGTCTAGTTCCATGAATTAACACGTGACTAAAAACACTCTACTTTGGTATAAATATCTGCTAGACGCGAGGTCGGAAAGACCAGGTCCGATCAATCATCTGGTCACTTCATCTTTAGTATGTTTTGTTCATCTCTAACCGTATCATTAATCCGTTTATTTTTAAATTCAAAACTTTACTTCTATTTTCCTGGCAAGTAGATACTAGAGCTGGGTGCTTAGGGTAAATCGTGTTTAGAACAACGAAAATTACTACTGCCAAAGAGTATTTTTTTTTAGGAGTAATGTTTCATAGGAATACCATTTCAAGGATAATGTTTTCAAAAATAAATATTTTTTTAGAGTAATTGTGTTTAAGCTAATTAAATAATTATCCTATATATAATATTGTATTTTCTAGCTTTATTCGGAATTAAATAGCATATAGTTGGTAGGTATGTCGTAAAAAAACACGAAACCTATAGGTTTTGAAATATACATGATGATGATATATCTTAATAAAATAAAACCACCAGTTCTTGTATGAATATATTTAATGTTAATCAAATAAAGTAAAGCATTACCGTGGTTTATCCATAGAATAAAAATACGATATTTAATTTACTTTACTTTATATATAATTTGGAAATGATGGTACTTAAAATCAAAAATAAAAATATTAATCAAGGCTTCTAGGATTCAAGCAGGAGTTCACATGTTCCCACATAAATTCCCTGGAACTTTCCCCTGATGAAAATCATTCCCCATTAAAATTATCTCCATCAGTCTAAAACATTGACCTCGCGACACGTGCATGGGTTAACTTAATGTATTCAAGCGATGGTAATGTTCACCGTCTAATACCCTTTCCAATAAGAAATTAATGCTTCATCTAAACCATGAATCATGCATGTAACCTTACCAGAAGCCGAACGACTTATAGTAATTAGCATCATTGCTTGTTGCGGCCCTGCGTCTTAAAAGGATGCTGGAATTTAATGTTGCCATCCTACGAGATCCAAAGTCTGGATAAAAGCATTACATATATATATAAATATATCTGCAATGCTATGCAATGCACTCGTAATATATAATTTATCCTATAATAAAGTGTCTAATATATATATATATATATATATATATATATATATATATATATATATATATATATATATACTTGGGAATATATGCTCTCTTCCATGGTGTAATGGTGTAATTTGCATTCGTAAAATAAATACGATAACATTAAAAATAAAATGTCGTTTGTGTTTCTGTAATACTATCGATTGATCGCAAATTATTTTAAAAACTCGTGCAATATTTAAAGAAAACCACCAGTTTTCTTTAAAAGTTTGACGTAAAATTGTCTTCATATGACATTATCCACTCTTGTAAAGTGTATGAACATTTTAGCTGTTCGGCGTCGTAAACGTTCGCTACATATTGTTTAGGACGAACTGACTCTTTTCTATAGATAAAGTTCCAAGAACAATAATAAGAAAAAAATATATAAAAGAGAGCATACTCTTATGGTCCAACATTAATAAAAAACAATTGAAATAAGATACCAGGCTTAACTGAATAAACTTTAATGTGTTATTAAACTATATTTTACCGTAAAATCATCACCATAAATTTCAATTAGGTTACTTGGTCCAGACAATCTAGCTGATTTTTAGGGTAAACCTCACACACACATAGGTGTTGAACGTGGATATTAGGCATGAATAACCTTTCTTTCAGATGAAAATGTTTACCAAAATTAGCCTTGCGAAAAGAAGTCAAATATTGCCGCCGATTCTAGCCTCCTTTCTCTCAACTCAATTTCTGTAAATTGATCTTCAGAAATACCAAATATAGCAATGCGAAATTGGATAAAACCAACAGTTTTCATGAAGTTAAATATAATTATAACTTCTCATGCCTTATTTTCGTCTCTTTTGATGTATTACTGCAGGACCTTAATATTCTGTCATGTTCTAATTTCAGGTTAGCAAACGTGAAGTACCGATAGTTATGAGTGCTGACAAGTGTGCTATTTGCAACAATGAACTGTCGAGTAATGAGAAAACCATCATCGTCAGCCAGAAGGGCATCGATTCCATTAACAGAGCTTCTGAACAACGTAAAAAGAAGATCATAATTCAGATTGTTTAACGTCTTCACAAGAAATGCAGACAGCGTTTGATAAACCCCAAATACATAGAAATTGAGCGTAAAAACAGGCCCACCCATGATAAAATGCTATACCCTGCAAGCTTCTCTGTGTGTGTTTAACTTTAAGGCTCATCCTCTTTTTCGTAGTTCTTGAGCAAAATCTGATAGAAAGATAAGAGGTGTTCATGTTTCCCATGTAGAAACTATTGGGTTTAAGGACAGAGTGTGAGAAAGTCCAACAAAAATGATAGCTGGACATCCACTGTTAAAGGTAGAACAGGTTATGTAGCTGACCTTGTTTCAGAAGAAACACGATGTCACAGAACATGTTTTGCAAACTTTGATTCCAATAAAAAAACATCCCTAAGGCATTCTCTTCTGCTCATCCTTCTTAGAAAGAACACCTTTGTAGACCAGAGGATTCAGAGAGAAAGCAGGCATATCTGGAAGCTGCTTAATATTTGCAGCTAAATGACGAAGAGCAACTCACTATTGTCGATCTTGTTAAACAAATGGAGGAAATTCTCGAGGACACTCGCTTGTAACCATACAGTCTCTCATACATGAAATCTCGATTGTTAGAACATTTCAAAGGCAACATCATTGTGACTGAAATTAATGGGAAACATAATGTTGTTACATTAAGTACAGCAAAATGTATTCTCCATGAATTCTATGCACAGAGCCGCTCAACAGACAATTCAGAATCAGAGGCATTAAACTCATAGAGACGGCAACAAGGCTTATCATGAATGTCATTAAAGGTATCAAGACAAGTTCAGAATATTACCGGTCTAAGAATGATCTTGAACAGGATGCGATTCCTGAATATGTTCTTAACACATTGTTGATCTTTCTCAGGAAGATATTGCAGGCAAAGACAATGATTTGAAACTTGCATCAGTTAGTCATGCGATAATGCAGGCTGCTAGACGCAGAGTTCTCCTTGCACCTTAGCAGTTTGGCTTAGCAGTGGACATGCATGACCAATTTGTATCGAGGTTCTTACTTGACACTTTGAATAAGCATTGATTCTCTTCATCTTACTCGCAAGCCCAGAAATTCGAAAGAAGTGCTGCTCTTGTTTATGGAGCTGAAACTCTCTCTCTCCTGTTGAAACTGAATGTATGCAGTTCGTAGCTGATAATGTGGACCATAATGTAAGAAGTATTAATGGATTCAACACATTCCACGGTATGGGCATCATAGAATACTTTACGCCCGGGAAAGTTAAAGCAAAACCAGTTCCAACAATGTAAGTCCTTTCAGAAGAAATAAAAAGAGTTGGGAAGATCAACATCAACTACCTAGCTTCAGAGAACACCAACAAACCACCAGTGACATTTAAAGAGCTCCAGCCCAAGAAAGTTGTCGATTCGATTGCTAATGTTGACATCCTTTGGGAGATTTGAATAATTTCTTTCACATCCGTCAAGATTCGCATGTTTAGTCCTTATGCAGTCAGTGCACAAAAGAACATATCCTTGAAAACCAGCCAGTAACAACATTACACCAATTCTAACATTCAATCAACCACTTTTGTACAAATAAATAATGATAGTCGAGTCAACGCATAGTTCCAGCCCCCTGAAATCATGTGTCTTGCGACTTTGTGGGCTCTATAAACAGATTAATTTCTGGGGTCAATTGGTCATTTGATGACAGGTTCTGGATTGCAATAACTTTTTGAAATTATGTATGCTGAAAACACAGTCAAGCACATGCTAAGTGGCAAAGCAATTGCAAGAACGGTTTGTGCTTTCTTCTTAGCTGATGCTTCTCTGAATTATATTTTCTTCGCGAATAGCTATGATTTGCCAGTTTAACATGTCATTGAGAATGATCAACCTAGCACTGATGCAGAAGAGTAATTTCCTACAAAATGAAGCCCTTAAAAGAAGCTCAGGGGCTATTGAAAGGTCTCATTGATGGCACCTTGAATAATGTTCTGTCATCAGAGTCCATAACCAGGATTGTCCAGAGAATCAACCATGTGAAAGATGCAATGGTTGACCAGCGACCAGCAAAATTGTGGACTCAATACCTTGATATGGTAAAGATCCTGCAATTATTTATCAAGGCAGAGTGCACTGGAAACTGGGAATTGCACCTTGACGTTGTAAGGGAAATGCTGCCAATATTCTCTGCAGCAGGACACATCCTATATGCAAAGTCGACCTATGTATACTTGCTACAAATGGAAGAGCTGCTAAAAAGCCATCCTGAAGTGTATCATAAATTGTATGAAGCATTCCATGTGATTAGACAGAGTGATCGCTAATGCGCTAGTTTGTCGACGGATCTGGTTGTTGAGCAGGTGCAAATGCGAAGCATGAATACGTCTGGAGGTTTTAGTCATGGCAGACGAATGGAAGAAATTCAACCATTGGTTTCGACGCTATTACTACTAGTGTGCAGCGTGCGCTGAAATTAAGTTTACAATACAAGAACTAGCAGGCATTTGTTATGGAACTAGTGGCCAGAACCAGGGGACTACTTCAACAATAAAAAAGCGAGATGTGAGGGATACATCGAAGCTGCTTTGGTTTTTTTCCAGAAGATCCGTCCATTTATAGAAGTTCAAGTGGAGTAACTGGAGACGCAATGATTAATGTGGACACAGCAAACTCCATAGGAGAGACAATCATAGCTTTAATGGTGGAGTAAATGTCCACGAGTACATTTTTAAAAGAAAAGATCAGACAATTACACTTGGGTCAAAAGTTTTGCTCAGCAAAGATGAAGCAGTTGAGACTGATCCACAACTCTTATTCCAGAGACTGTGGGTGCTATCTACTAATGAACTCTCAACTCAGCAGCAGCAAGAATATTTCCAGTATGAGCTTTGTGGTTACCCACCTGCACTTTTCTATTCTTTCGGACTACTGTCAGAGGCAAAAAACGGCTTTGGCAGACGCAATATTGGAACTGACTTCCCCTGTACAATCAGGTTCACAGTCATCAAATCTGCAGTATCTCTTAGATGGTAAAGCACTACTTCAAAGCCTCCCATGGCAAAAAGGTCACACATTCGTTGAGATGTGTGCCCAATACCGCAGATATGTCACAACTAGATACGGAAAAGCAGTCATTGTCTTTGATGGGTATGACAGTGGTACATCCATTAACGACGCCGAGCAGGGCGCTCTGTTGGTGTTAATGTGTCACTGACCCCTTTAATGGTGTTTAAATTAAAAAACGATGTTTTCCTAGCTAATTAAGAAAACAAACAACTGCTCACCCACTTGCTGGGAAAGAGTTTGGGGGAAGTAGGTTGTACAGTAGTCCATGCATCTGGAGACCTTTACGTATTAATTGTGAAGACTGCTTTAGAACTGGCACAGACATGGGAAACAATTTTGATAGCAGATGTCACCGACCTATTGGTCCTTCTATGTATGCATGCCCATACAGATGATGGTGACTACAGATTTTTCACGTCACAATCAAAGGATAGAACAAAAAGTGTGAAAGTCTGGTACATCAAGGAGATGAGGAAATATTTGAGATATGTTGTCTATTCCAACATTGTTTTCATCCATGCACTACTTGTTCGTGATTCTACACCCAGCGTTTGCGGAATTGGGAAGGCAGCATCCCTTGGAAAGGTAATTAATTATAGAAACTTCGTCAAACTGGCAGAAGTGTTTGACAAGAATAGAAGTATAGAAGAAGTTATTGAAGCTGCGAAGAACGCATTAGTGTACCTGTACAATGGTAATGATGGGAGAAATATCAATAATCTCCGACTGAGGCGCTTTAAGGAAAAGGTTTCAAAAAGTTCAAATTATGTTGAGGTCAAAGCATTGCCACACATGAGAGCAGCTACAAAATGCCACATCCTTCGAGTTCACTTCCAAATTGAGGAATGGAAGTGTAGAAACTAACATGACGAGTGGGAATGGACACTTTCGGATAGTAAATTACAACTAATAAGGACTAACGTGTTAGCTGGTCCTGTAAATTTGTTGGCTATAATTAGGTGTACTTCAGGGTGTACTACAGAAAGATGCAGTTGCAGGAACAATGGCATTGACTGTTCAAACTTTTGTGGTAATTGCGAAGGCCTCCACTGCAGCAACTCACCATGAAGTTACCTTTTACTATTTTTTGACAAGAAATGTTCTTTGGTCCGTTCGTGAATTTGTACTGTGGTGGTTATGCAAGAGCCTTGCCCCGACATTTGACCAACTTACAATTATTTTATCGTTAAGTGTACTTATTTATTATTTATTTCTTATGAAATGTCAGGAGTTAATGTGACAATTGTTGCCTTGAAAAAGGCTACTTAGTCTGTGTGTGTACTTTTTTATATTCATATTTGAATAAGATATAAAAAACATGAACACCATGGAAGGGGCTAGTCATCTTTGTATGTTAGTTTATTATTAAGCATATAGCAACCTATCATTGCAATTTAAAACATCAAGAAAATGTAAAGCTGTCACTGCAAGGAATATGTTTATATTTCTAATTTAATACAGGGTTTTTTCAAAGAGAACCTTCATTTTTTGTCAGTAATTATCAGGAATAATAGACATAATTGTCTGGAAATTGTTGTCTTGAAAATTTAATATTGTTGAATGTTAATTTAAAGATGGGGCCCGTTGACCCCTTTCCGCAAAGCTAATTTTAGTAAACATTTTTATGTATTTGTAAGAGAGGCTATTTATGCCCAATATCTCCGTTAAAAACGTTTGTTAGCTATTTGTTTGAGGTTTAGTCCAATTTTGACTGGACTCTAATTCCCAAGTAAACTGTTGATGATTCTCGAAAAATTTACGTCGCTTACCTGTTTAAATAACTTTTCATTGCGATATAAATTAATCATCACATCTTAAAAATATGTAAAACATTAATTTACACTTTAGTTAGGTTTACATCTTCTCGATTCGTTGTGGTGTTACAAAACATTTAATTTGAAATTCTTGTTGATGGACTTTATTTTATATTCGTCTACATATATCATCCAATGAAGTGCTAATATGGTTACATTCAAATACTGTTTATCACTTATGGCGTTTTCAAACGCCATCTTGTCATACGACTGAGAATTATATTTTTTTATGAGAGACAGATAACTATAATATATTTTATTCGGAACTTCTTCAAAATGAAGTGGGCATTTCTTGAGAAATTATTAGGTAATCATTTTTAATCGTATAGGATGCTTAAATCTTAATGCTTAAATTTGGAAATTTTGAAAAAAGGGTGGGCCTTGCTAGTAGAAAGTATTAGCAACATCTACCATGTTGCTAATTCTCGATTTTTGCTAAGGTTATTTTAATGGATGCAGTTGTCGTGACAGTTGATTGTTTTTCATATGTGTTGATAATGAGAAATAACTATTCTACCTAATATGAAGATCGACGCACACTGTATTACATTTGAGTCATATTTTGTCGGAGAGGGTTTATGTTACTTGCGGTACAGACACAAAATTGTTAAAGTTACCCATTGTTAGAATAGGTGTTTTGAGTCGTATCTTTTTATTTCTCGGGGTGCTTGTATAGTTTTGCTGACGTTGTTTTGTATGAATGGTGTAGTGTAGTTTTATAAACTGTGTTTATTATTAAGTTAATAAGATTCCAACTAACAATGTTGCTTTAGTGCTTTTTTCTCGTGATTGGCATGTTAGTGGTTATGTTAAGTATTTCTTCATCTAGACACGCCGAAGTAAATACTATTTTTGTAGTGTTTGATATTAGTCTTCTATGAGTAAGTGCAATTTGATGTGTAGGTTTGCATTAGTTTATTAATAGTTAATGTATTATTGCTTACATTTTGTAGTATTTTATTAAGTTGTTTGTCACATAAGTTGAGATACAGGTGTTTACAAGTAGATTAGTAGCCTTTATAGAGTGTTCTAATTGATTTTAATTCGAACGTGTATATATATATATATATATATATATATATATATATATATATATATATATATATATATATATACTTCGATAGAGAAAGAGATGGATAGATCTGCTATTCACTAATATAAATAACACCAAAGAGAAACTACTTCCGACCCAACCGTCTAGGAATTAAATCATGTCTTGTCACTGTAGAGTCTTCTGGATGCCGGAAGTGGTTGTACTGATATACGTTCTTTCCTTGGACTGTATGCTTAGAAATTTCCTTCATATTCGCTTTTTCCCTGATTGCACAAGCATGCACTATCTAAATGTAGTGTTACTGCTCAAATTCCTACAGAGGTTGACCCAACTACATTAGTTACCTAATTGGAAAATCTGTTAAGATATTGCCAGTATTTTGCACAATAAAATCAGGTCAATATGTTAACGCATTAAATACATGGCAATTTTAATATATAAAAGCATTAAAAATCTTGTAATCTGGAAATTTCATATAAAATGCATATTTTTTTCCAAAAAATACTATTAAAACCCAATGCGAGGTTGTTAATTAAGTTTGTGCGTTTTTGTGAGTAATTCTCATAAATACAACCTAGAATGAATCGCATAACACCATTTTACAATTGTTATACTGTTTCGAAGCCAACGTTTCTATTTAAATTGAAATACAAATGCTTATATTTGCATAGATTTTGCCTAGAAAAATAATATTTAACAGTAAATACTTCCAAAATTGCTGTAGTCCACATTCCAAACAACAGTATTCATAAAAATACAATTTTATATGGTTTCAAATCACTATAGGTTCAGTATGATGACTAGCTAGTTGTTCACAAGCCATCAACTGATTAAGTGAGTTGACGTGAATTCAATTATAGGACTCCTAAAATCTTGAAAATGTGTATATAATGATGTATCGATTCTACAGCGTTTTATTAGTCCAAATGCGTTAATAAGGGTGCTGAAAATTTGTGAGTAGATATTACATCGTATATTGAACACTGTAATATCCTCCACTTTTTACCACTAACATTTTTTTACGGGAGTACCCTTCATAATCTGATGTCAAAATGCATCGGTTAATTAAAATGAAATATTATATCTGATACATATCACTATAATTTATAATTCACCTTAGATCGATATTTATTGACTAGTAGTAATTCTTGCACATAACTTGTATTCGGCTATGTTTGGCTGATAAAGAAAATATAAGGATTTTGGGGCAAGATATGCATGGGACAATGGGGAAATTTTCAACTGCAACAAGCGTATAACGCAATGCTTTTTTGTGTAAATAAATGAAACTTTCAGCATTTGAAGATGTTCATCATTATGATTTGTCTTAATCTCAGCAAAAGTCAGATTGTGTACAAGTAATGAGACGCACCGACTACAAACTATATATTCGAGTTTCAATCTAGGCTTTTAACAGCAGCTTGTCTAACCGCACTGAAGAGCTGTGATGCAGCAAAACTTTCCGTATGTTTATTATATATATTATTTGAATGTATGGGTATATATAAAAAATATATATTTAAGTAATTTTCATTTTAGACGAGTTGTAGATAGTATGGAAGCGAAGTAACAACAAAAATACAAATTGAAAATTCAATCACTTAAAAGTATGATAATTAATAATTGTCTGAATTACAGGAGGAGTTGAATCGTTAACGAAGATGTGATGCTAATTTCAATGGCATTAGGGGAGTTTCCTTTCGCACTAGTATAAACGGGAACAAAGTCATAGAAACAGAAATAGATCGAAAAAGTACATAAACGTTATGAAGAAAAAAAAACATTGCGGAAATGCTCTTGCAATCCGATGCTTTTTTTCAAAGAGTTTTAAGCGACGCCATTATTCTGAGGCGTGGCGTTAGGTCACTTCACTCGTATCTGATAAATTGACGCAATCAGATACAAAAATAGCCGCCGCTCGACATATGACCCGCCGCCGTACACGACGTGGGGCCAGTTCATGATTGGCGTTGGATAATGATGTTTGGTGATGGACTGTTATCGCCCTCTGCGCTTTTGTAAATCGTTGCTTGTTTTTTGTTCGTTTATTTACAAATAATGTTCGTTTGATGTGCTTAATCTATACTGCACAAACTGTATTATCTTTTAGGAACAAAGAATTGAGAGACTAAAGAAGAACAAGAAGAAGGAAAATAAATAACAAACACAAAATAAGAAAATGAAGACAACAACATTTTAAAGAACAGAAGGAGTACAAAAGAAAGGAGCCTTATCTAAAGAAGATAATGAATAAATGAAAGTAGCATAAAGAAAATTAAAAAGGTAGTCGAAAAAGATGCAGGAATTAGAGAAAGATAAAAGAAATAAGTAAGAAAAGAAAAGCAGAAGATGTATATATAGTAAGAAGTAGAAAAATCAAGAGACTAATACGAGAAAGACGGAGAAGCAGTGAAGGAGATGTAAATGAATAACAAAAAAAAATGAAGGAAAAAGACCAAGGAACGTCGATGAAAAAAAGATAATGATAGTAAATTTAGAAGATAAAGTAAATGAGAAAAAAGAGAAATCGAGTGATAAAAAACAAAAAAAGATAAAGTTGTATAAGAGGAAAACAAAGAAGAAAAGATAATAAGTAGAAGAAGAATAGAAAAGTGGGACAAAGAAGGAGAAACAAGTGAAGAAGAAACTGAACCAGCTTAAGTAGTACTAATTCTAGTAATATTAGAGTAAAGTGGTAAAACATAACGTAAGTAATTTTAAACACGAAAGTAGAAAAACTACAAGAATCAAGAGAGGGAGATAAGAAAGCATACGAGGAAGAACAAAATGGGAATCTAAATGAAGTGAATTTTTTTTTTAATTACGAAGATTAGATAAATCAGAATGTAAATAGATAGATACAAATAAAGTAAGAAATGAGTTAGTTGATAAATTATTTACAATTTACGAGGGAAGTTTCTTCAAAGATAAGTCAATTTCTGAACGAAGGAATATTTAACATAGACTTCATGCGATTTAAATATATAAAGTAACATGTGTATTTCCGCAACCTCAACACAAAAATATATTAATTTATTTATTAAACCTTTAGAAATAAATAAATTCAAACGTTTCCTTATGTGGCCAGTAAATGCATATAACTCTATCATCACTTGGAAAGTGAAATCAACATATTATAGCGTTTCAAAATGGTGTCATTATAGCCAAAAATTGCAACAGATATCAATATATATATATATATATATATATATATATATATATATATATATATATATATATATATATGTATATATATATATATATATATATATATATATATATATATATATATATATACCGTATTTCTTAATTGGGAGACTTTCCCAGCAGAGTGCTCAATTATTAATGTAAAAGTAAAATTAACTAGATAATTAATAATAGCATGATATTTATTAATATTAAATAAAGTGTTACAACAACATCCGGACCAGGAAAAAACGGATATATATATATATATATATATATATATATATATATATATATATATATGTGTGTGTGTGTGTGTGTGTGGGTGTGGGTGTGTGTGTGTGTGTGTATTTTACTATGGTTTTGTAGATGTTGGTAAATTGAGCTGGAGTTCACAAGATGCATGGTGAGGCGCCGTGATAGGTTGAAAAACCAATGCAGCTATTAGCTTTATTATTATGACTAGCAAATATACGCTCCCTCTGGTCGCATATTTTGGCTAGGCTGCAGCGTCAGAAATGAACGCTCAGCCGCAAACCGATGGAGCCCAGTCATATTTCTTGGGTGGTTAGACATTGATTTTCTTTGTTTCCGACCAAGAATAATTTAGTTAAAAAATAAAAGAAAAAAAAATTTCGACTTCACCCCAATTTTTTTTCACCCTCTCCCATAAATAGAAATAAGTTTAGTTAAAACAAAAAGAAAAAAAATTAACCCCATTAGACACGTCAATTTGAGTGTAAATGTTTGCCTTGAATACATAAAAAAGGACTTCGATGGTGCATATTAATACTAACTTCATTAGCATTTTGTAAATAAATGGTAAGTAGAGGCAGAGACGGTTTATTGCATGTACTATTATATAAGTTGTTGTTTTTACAGCTGCATTCGTGAATACGTGTTCATCGTAAAGAGAAGAAAACATAGTGTTTATTATAATACGAAAAACATGAGAACAATTAAAAAACAAAATATATATAATTAAACAGAAAATATTATAAATTTAAACAATGTTTTCATGAAAGAGAAAATGCTGCTTATATACACACAACGCACATATAAATATATATATATATATATACATATATTTATATATATATATATATATATATATATATATATATATATATATATATATATATATATATATATGGGGTAAGGCCCATGATAAGTCATGAAAATGAAATGCCGTGGTAGACAAGATGTTTGAAAAAAAACAAACGGAAAACAGGTTATAATGCAGGAGAAAAACGAAAACACAAGAGATTTGACCGGTGTCGTTCGTACTTCAGAAAGACGTTCGATAATACGAACGAAACCGGTCAAATCTCTTGTTTCTTTTTTTTTCTCCTGCATTACAACCTGTTTTCCGTTAGTATTTTTTCAAACATAAATATATATATATATATATATATATATATATATATATATATATATATATATATATATATATATATAAAGGAATTGTTATGGATTAATAGTAATTTTGGTCATTAGAATGCACTTAGTAAATATATATATATATACATATATATATATATACACATATATATATATATATATATATAGATAGATAGATAGATAGAGAGAGAGAGAGAGAGAGAGAGAGAGAAGGAGAGAGAGAGAGAAATGAAAGCAATGGTTATAGATTAATAGTGCTTTTAGTCATTTGAATATATCTATACAATTTTATAAGGAAGTTATAATTTTTTATATATCAATTTTCAATATTTACTCGTAGTAGTTAGTACTCGATGTGTAAATAGAGCTAGGTAGTAAGTTATCAAAATATATTGATGGTAATTAAGCTACACAGAGGCTCCCGCGTTTCATCCCTGGGGGAATCTTTAGGCTAAAATGCATGGAGTTTGTTTTGCTGGGTGTTTTGATGAACACGACTAACTAGTTAAACGATCAGATTTATTGTTGTCCTCTTACCAAATCGTTGGGCTTCTCACGAACGAAGGTCCGGTTTCTTTTACTTCCGGTTAGTTTTAATTACTATTCGTCTATATCAGAAGAACTCTTCAATATCGCCCTAGAATTCGCCCGGATGTATACTTATATATCCAAAATTAAATCCACAACGTAAAAACATTTATGGGATCAGTTTTAATCAATAATGCTTACCAATATATTAAAATTAATATGACAAAGTTTTTTGATTTCATAACTGACTATATATATATATATATATATATATATATATATATATGTGTGTGTGGTTGTGTGTGTGGGGGGGGGGTGCTGTAGCATATTTGACATAAGTTATCCATTTGTCAGTCGTCTTAATCTACGTTTGGTAAATATTACAGAGGTGTCTGTTATTTGTAAAAGCCCAGCAGTCTCTGTGATGTCAAGTAAATCAATATAACAGACTTCGCAGTGAAGGATTTAAAATGTGTAGACACTTTCTGTGTGACACTCTGGAATTCTTTGCTACGAAGGAACAGTTAACATGCTGGGTCAATAGGGGAACTACAGAACATCGGACAATAAATCCGGAAGGAAGATTCTACGTCATGGATGAAGGAAAACACTGTTGTGTTGTAGGAAGGGAATACTAGACTGTCCCTTCCAAGCTATGGTAGGTATTTCATTGGATTCTGGAGAAAGTCGGTGTCTTAGCCAGGGAAGTAAGCGCGTAAGGTACACAAAGAGGTGAATGTCAGGTCGATGCGGCGCGAGTAAACAGGAAATCGAGAAACACAATGTCAATAAACAGGAGGGGCTAAAATACTTGTGACACAGACGTACAGATATATGTATATATATATATATGTATATATATATATATATATATATATATATATATGTATATATATATATATATATATATATATATATGTGTGTGTGTGTGTGTGTCTGTGTGTATATATATACAGGGTGTCTCAAAAAAATGAACTCACTCGTAGAATGACGAGAAAACTTTTATTCATGAACATAGAGTGAAATGAAATAGCATCGAATACATGGACATCAATTTGAACATTTGCGAACATGATTTTTCAATTACATTTGTTTCATGCATTTGAAGCTATTTCATTTCTCTCTATGTTCATAAATAAAGGTTTTCTCGTCATTCTAAGAATGAGTACATTTTTTTGAGACACCCTGTAGAGAGAGAGAGAGAAAAAGAGAACAAAAGAGAGATACACATACATAGAAAGATATATTCATATCTACATATCTATATATGTATATATAGGTATATATATAGATAGAGAAAAAGAGAGCAAAAAAAGAGATACACATATATAGGTATATATTTATATATATATATATATATATATATATATATATATATATATATATATATGTATATATATATATATATATATATATATATATATATATATATTTATTTAAAGAGGTTTACAAAAACGGCAGAGTTTAAGTGTGAACGAAATAAAAAATATTAGATGAAGAGAAGTCTTTAAAATTGTTTTACGTAGGGAATGCAAAGAGAAAGGAAATACAAGAAAAAAGCGAAATAACAGAATAGAAAAAAATTAATGCAATAAGTGAAATAACATGAGAGAGGAGAAAATGTAATGAAAGAATATCAATAATGTAAAGACAGGAGAAAACGAAACTAATCAGTGAAATGAAATAAATAAAATAATAGAAACATATGAATGAACAAACACACAGGTAAATCAAGGAAGTGTATGCACAGTAATGAGATGAGAGGAAGAAAGGAATGAATGAGGGGAAATTATTAAACGACATGAAAACCGATAAATGGAAGAGAAAATGAAAGGGAAATGATAGGAATTATTTAAGTTAAAGAAAACATTAAAGACCATAACGAAATTAATGAGATAGAATAAGGTAATTAGTAGAAGAAGATAAAAGAAAGTAATGAAGAGATGGAAATGAAATAAGAGAAAGGAAATTAATGAAAGAATAGACTGAGCAGAAGTGTAAAAACAATGAACTCATCAGAAATAATAGCAGGAAATAAACAAAAGCGTATTGGAAATAATTAACGAAAATAAAACTGTGTGGAAGAAAAACAAAAAGTGAAAACCAATTTAAAAGCAGAAACAACATAATATAAGCAAAATGTAATAGAAAGAAAAGAACAAGAATAGAAATAAAGAATTCAAAGCGACCATAAACTCACATACAAGAGAGAATAAATAATTATTACTTATATTCAAACAATTATTGATTACCAAAAATAAATAAATGTTTACTTTTAACTCTGGTGTTTCTAGAAAATCAAAATAAAGTTTGACATTAACAGTTTGCGCCATAGGGAGAAAATTATACATATTTAAAAATCTCTTTGAAATTACTATAATTTCTGATACAAGACGTCATCTTGGTTAGTGACTTTGCCCTTAGTCAGTGAAGGAGAACTCCATCTAGATTGAGTAAATTCTGTGTTTGTGTTTGAATCTAAAATGCATCGTTTTGGAGAACGATACCTTCTTCTTTGTGCACGTGGAGACTGCAAATGAAGTCATACATATACTCCGTCATTGAGTACGGGTTGAAAATTAGTGAAATATGATTACATTTTTTTTAGGTGAACTTTTTTGATTCTACAGATAGTATCTGCTTTTTTATATTTTCAAAATTGAATTTAATATAAAAATGTGTATCTGATTTTGATTTTTAAAGCGTCTCATCATTTATTATAAACCGTCATTTTTTTTTAAATAAAGAAAAGCTGAACTCTCTTTTGAAAGAGGAATCAAAACAAAAATGTCGAACACGTGTGGAATTGATAGGAGAGAACAAAGACTCGTTAAATAAAACAAAATACCTTAAAAAATAGAAAGGCAAAACTATACGAAAGATAAACGAAAGCCCAATAAAAGAAGTACAAAATAAATAACAATAATAAAACCACTAAAAAAAACAAGTGAGTAAATGTTTACACACATCAAATCGTCCGAATGCCTGGAATGACGGGCAAATTTTACGCTACATGTCAGCCATCTTGTTCTGTCCATCTTATGCCCATGAGCAAATGTAAACGGGCGTCAGATTAAAGCAGCTGATCACATGGTTGGTAGCCTGGTGGGTTTGAATTAGGATTGATAGAATAGACAGTTATTTCGTTAAAACGTCAGGATTCCACTTTGCCTTCATATAAACTGCGCCCTTATTTTCACGGTGTGACATTTTTTTTGTGAATAGTAAAGATAGTTATGAATACGGATTGTTCCAGTGACGAAAGATATTACGAGGCTAGAAATGTGTGCGTTTCTCTATTTCCTTTCATGAGTATAACGTTTAAACATCTAAACAAACATGGTCAATGTTTTCCTATTTGTTATTTGTATGTTTGTTTTTCTACACGTACGTTTTAAAGCTTGCAAATTAGTTTTAAAATGAAGAAGGAATATACAAAAATAATAGATCATATCCATTTTTCTCACATAAAAGTGATCACGTATTTTACAGAATGAAAGCCTAAAACAGACAAACGTCTTAATAATCCCTATTTATATAGAGTTAGGGGCATACATAAAAGTAACGTATTAGATTAGCAAGTATACTTCCAACTTAGATTTCATTCGGATAACAATATAAAATTACATAAGAATTGACATCTATACCTATATCCGCTTGCAAATACATAAACACAGAATACTTCAGTCTTTTAGATAAAAATGATCTATGATAAATCTTTAATAGTTCGTCTATATTATAAAATATTTACTATAACTTCTATCGCTAAAATTTTTCTTCTGTCCCATTTGTTGTTAACAATGACATGTGTTTTACTTATAAACGAGTAGGTGTTGTACAGGATTAAGAGTCTTGTTCTTCGTTAAAGATGGGAGCACTACGGACAATCGTTATTACCCATGTACACATATATTAACTTATCCCAGGTAGGGCTGAATATGTGTATAAGGGTTACTAAATCATAGTATATATATATATATATATATATATATATATATATATATATATAGCATAATATAAAATAAAGTAATGAAATAAGGTGCGAATCAAATTTTATTAGAATTCAATGTTCAGGCAAAGCACCTTTTCAATCAACATCTTTCCTGAATATGTGTTAAATTGTATGACTTGGATGAATTGTATAGCTTTAACAGAAAAGTATGTTTTGGGCTGATATATTTGATGTTTTATATACTTTTATGTATTCTTATACATATTTTTTATATATTTTCAAAGTTTAATTTTATTATCTGCAGTAATGTCATTGTGGTAATGGCCGTCTGAGGAGAAGAACTTTCTTTGAAAACTCATGAGTTAAGGACTTTAAGGTACTTTGCTTGAACAATGATTTCTAATAAAATTTGATTTGCACTTTATTTTATTACTTCATTTTATAGTATGCTATTAATGATCTATCCAGTATAGTGAGCTTCAGTTTTATCCGGATGTTCACTAATTAAAGGTATTAGTTGCCTCTTATATCTTTTGTTTGATTAACTTATATATATATATATATATATATATATATATATATATATATATATATATATATATATATATATATATATAACTTCTTTGTAATATAGTAGGAAAAATCACAGAAGAGTGCTCGATTAATTAAGAATTAAAGTTAAAAATTAAGAGCATAATAATTATTTATTTTGGTACAGAAAAATTAGTACAACATTCGTACAGTCGGTTTCAAGCTCGGAAAGCTTCTGTTGTCATCTGTTTTGGAAATGTGAAGTCACATGACACTCTCGTTGGGAACCGTTATTTGCTCAGTGTGTTATGTATGTTTGTTTGAATTTAAATTTAGTGGAATGAAACTGTTGAGATTTAAAACTGAAGGAGATTTGGAGAGATATAATAATATAAGATTAAAGGGAATAAAAACTAAAAAATAAAAGTAAAATGAAATTAAAATTAAAATAACATTTGAAATTAAAACATGAGAAATAAAGAAATAAAAAAGATAAAAAAATAAAAAAGTTTCTATGTAATTCCCGTGAGACAATTTTATGAATTTGTATCATTAGCCGTTACTGTTTTGGGGTTTGAAGGTGTGCGTTCTGAAAGAAAAAACCGTTAGTTGAAATCGTGTAAAAATTATTTTAGACAGTCCGGAGTAATTGTATTAAAAAAATTGCTGGATCTAAGGGTGGTAACTTTATTGGAAAATAACGCGTCCCAACGAGAGTGTCTTCACATTTCCAAAACAGATGACAACATAAGCTGAAGAGAGCCGGATGGCTAAGACTTTCCGAGCTTGAAACCGACGGTACGAATGTTGTACTAATTTTTCTGTACCAATATATATATATATATATATATATATATATATATATATATATATATATATATATATATATAATATTTGGGTATACAAGAATCACTCTACAATTAATAAACCTATCATTATGAATGTTTAAACAAAGCTGTTTGGCTTAAGAGTATGTAAAGCTGGATATGTTTAGTTTAATTACATTTACGAATGGATAAAAAAGGGATGTAGTTCTCCTGAAAATTCTGATACCTCAGATGTTTGTGAAATATTAAACAGCTATGTTAGACCTGAATTTATCCATATTCCTTAAATATTAGTTTCTTTATAGTATTTTAAACAGTTTAGGAGGCATAAATAGGCCAGAAAATACAATATTTTCGTATTTGGTTTTTATTTATTTCACTATCTATTAGACACCAATTAAGCAAGCTCCTCCGAATTTCAATTTCATCTTAATGTCGTTAAATACTAAAGACACTTTCTAAAATTAAAATCATGTAATTGGTGTTAATCAAAACTGCAATTATATTCTAGACATGAGGTTTTGGAGGAGTATATGTTGAGTTTTATTTTTGTAAGGGGATATAAATGTAGTGGAATACTTTACTGTTCATGGGAAATAATTTCACTCTGCTTTTGACATGTATTCTTCTTGTCAATAGTAAATATCATATATCATTTCAATATTGTAATGGCAACTTTATTAAAAGGTATTATTTCATTCATACCGTTTTAAACACGTGCTATTCTTTATAATTGTTAGAATGATCGATTTCAGTTCAATTTTAAGTATTTGTATAATTCAAATCTAAGTGAAATCGTTAATTATATCAGTATGTTTGTATGTTATCAAGAAGTACAATTATTTCCAAGAAAAAAAAGTTTGTTAAATCTATAACATTTTATACTTAAAGTTTATGGCGTTACTTTACGTGTATTCGTTGATCCACTGAAGAAATTATACTTTCCTTCTTTCTATTGTTTTTTTAGTTCACATTAAGCTTCATCGTTGAATATCATATAAAATTACGGTAATGTTCCAGTTCCGTATGACAAATGTTGCTGATACAATGTTATACGCGATGTTCTTACCAAACACTTATACCTTAAACCTTGTTCATTTGATATGCCGTGCACATCAATCTATTATCAAAGGGGCATGTGTCCTTTGTTAAAATTAATGTTTACATTCGTCGTTAATAAATGGCTATCATTTGGACATGTATTCTTTTTAAGGCGGATCGCCAGTCTAATGATAAACAGGATCGAATACTGTTTGATAGTCATATCTTTCGCAAAACCTATTTGTTTAATTACTCCTGTTCTGCTATACGTAAGCCTTTAGCCTTAAATAACTCATTTATGTTTGTTTAATCATTGGGAATACTTACTTTTATACATAATAATTCGTCAGTCTTCACCCCCTCAGGATCTGATGAAATTAACAGATGGGGATACACAGATGATATTTAGAGTTACTGGAGCATGTGATTATGTTGTGTCTTTTAATACATTTACACCCGTTAGAGGCTAAGGTTATTCCATACATAGATGTTATCAAATAAGTATGTTATTCTCTTTATTTAGTAAACGCTATGAGTCATCATTCACAATAAAGGTGTTACATGAGATTCATCTTGCTAATCATCTCGTGATAAAGTATTAACTTAGATGTGGCTCAAATGTAATTTAACGCGTTGATGACGTTAAATTTGCGAGATTTTCACCGTGTTACTAATAGTTTTCCAGTAACAAGTATTATTTAATGTAGGGTGTAGCTTTTTTCATTTTTCCTTCTAGTTATATTAGTGCAAGAAATCGTAGTAGTAGTAGAAGTAGCGGTAGTAGTAGCAGTAGTAGTAGTAGTAGTAGTAGTAGTAGTAGTAGTAGTAGTAGTAGTAGTAGTAGAAGAAATAATAGCAGTAGTAGTAGAAGCAGTCGTAGTAATAGTCGTAGTAATAGGAGTAATAAGACTAGTGTATGTTTATTATGACTCAAGGCCGCAAGTTTTTTCACGGTCACATTCGAAACAACAATATATATATATATACATATATATATATATATATATATATATATATATATATATATATATATATATATATTGTACAGAAAAATGAGGACAACATTAGTACCGTCGCTTTCCAGCTGAGAAGGACTTAGCCATCCGGCTCTCTTCAGTTTATGTTGTTACCTGTTTCAGAAATGTGAAGTCACGTGTCACTCTCGTGTTGACGCATTATTTGCTTAGATTGCAATGTGTGTTTGTTTAAATTTAGAGTAAGGGAGGTTTAATAAGTTTGTAAAAAAAGGGGGGCTGTAACAATTGAGATTTAGAAATGGAAAAGTTTTAAAAATATGAAAAAAATATTTCTCTATAAATATTACGCTCCTAATATTAATTTTAATTCTCAATTAATCGATCACTCTGCTGGAATTATTCCTACTATATTACACGAGAAGTGTTTCCGGCAGTGTATGGATCGGTGGGCTAAGTGTGTACAAGCACAAATGGTCAACTTTGTAGGGGATTAAGGTCCAAACGCTGTCACGTATTTGAAATATTGTTTTTCTGGACTAAAGTCAGATACTATTAAGGCAGGCCTTGTATATATATATATATATATATATATATATATACATATATATATATATATACATATATATATACATATATATATATACATATATATATACATATATATATATATATATATATATATATATATATATATATATATATATATATATATAAGCAGTTTTTTTTACAATTCTTCCACTTCCCCTTTTTATTAGTTATATTTTGAATTTAATTTTCATTTCCGATTGAGTGGCATCGCAAAGTGGTCCTATTTTTAGATTAGGCGGGTCTAGAACCGCCCCGAACGTATGTGTTCGTATTTAAAATATAACACTTGACATAAAGTCACAAAAGTCACATCATACGTTGTTATTTACTAAGTTTCGAAACTTCAATAATATTTTTTTAATATATTAGCAAACACAACTGTTTGGTTGGTTTGAAGGGATTCTGCGGGAATCTATTCATCACTTGCTGAAAACACGGTAAAAAACACATGGTATTTACAGTCTCACAAAACACTAAAACTGTCGTAAAAAATGTCGTTATTTACTTTGCGTCGAGTCTGAAAAGCCACAATTATACCACAATAACAGTGGTCTTTCTTTCCGTCGATTTTTTTTTCTTTATTTCCTTCTTTTATTATTTTTTTCTTAATTTTTTTTTTTTGTGGAAAGAAAGAATAAAAGTGTATAAGGGGCTAGAAAGGAATACGGACAGAAAAAAATAAAGGGGTTGCTCCTTTTATTTTTTCGTAGATATGTTCTTCTGTTAAAAATGTCATCATTAATATATGATCCAGTCGTTCTTTTATTCTCTTCACTACTTCTTACGTTTCTTTTTTTCTTACTTTATTTTTATTATTTGCATATTTGTCTTTTAAAAACTAGTTGGTTTCCTTGTTTCTTTCTTTCTTTTTTCTTTCATTTCTGTCGTCGCATATTTCATTATTAATTACTTTTCACGTATTGATTATTTTTAAATCGTTTCTTCCTGTTCATTTCGTCTTTGTGTTTTCTTCCTGAGTTAGCGCACTTAATCGTTTTTGTTTATATTTCTCTTTCTTTTCTTTCTAATTTATGTTCTTCATTTATTTATCTGCTGCATCATGCTTTCTCACGTTGCCGCCCTTCTTTATTGTGTGTTTTTTCCTTATATGTTTCCTTCTTTTTTATTGCATATTTGATGTGGATTTTCTAATCGTTTTTTTTCAATAGTTTTCATTCCCTCTCTTTCTGTTTCGTTTTCCGTTACGACATACTTTCTTTCATTTTATAGTAAACCCTTTTCTTAGTTGTATTGTTTCGTTTTTTTCATTCTTCCTTTTATTCCTTCCTTTCATTCCATTGTTTATTCCTTCTGTTCTGGTGATTCTTCCTTTTACTTTTTGTCGTTTAATCGGTCATTTATTTGTTCTTTGGATCTATTTGTGTCGTGTTTCTTTTCGTTTATTTTTATGTCCCTGTATGACTTTCATCTTTGTTTTCCTTGTATTGCTCATGTATTCCTTTTACCAATTGGTATTTTTATTAATACCCTTTCTCCTGTTTTTCCTATTCCATTTTCTTTCTTCCATTGCTTCTTTGTTTATTTACTCCGTAACCTCTATTTACATTCCCGATTTCGTTCATTCTTTATTTTTCACATTGTTTCCTCAATTCTAATTGTCTGTCCTGTATTTCTTTATTCATTCATTATTTCGTCCATCCGTTGCTTCTATCGTAGTTTCATTCGTTCTTTGTTTCCTTTTTTGTTACCTCATATTTCATTGTTTCGTTATTATTTTTTTCTATTTTTGTAATGATTTATTTCTATCGTTACTCTTTCCTACCGCCTCATTTTATTTATATTTTTCTTGCTACGCTTTCTTAACGCACACAAAAAAATATTATATATAATTTTTCTCAGGCGATTTTTAATTTCTGTTTTGATGGCCACTTGACGTCTAAAATTTGAAAAACTTAACAACCAGCGACGAAACAAATAGGACGTTAAAAAAGGCGAACAGGACACCCACAAGCCTATTTGTCACGATACCACCCTTCTATGTTCGTATGTCGGTCTGTGTAACTCCCTTTCCTCGACTAATGACAACCTGAAGAGCCCCGGATGTTCAACTATCCCTTGGGACAGGCGTTAGCGACGACCAACATCAATTAGAAGTGATCAGTTGATGAGAAGATAATATCAACACCTCTCCGAGCGTGCTCAGTGGCTAATTCAAGTGCAAAGCGCTGGGCGAGTGTAGATGGCGGGGTGGAAAGAGGATGAGAAAAGGACAAATCCTTCCCAAAGGCTCATCTATCGGGATGGGCTGGTAATTCAGGGTACTACTCCGGTTTGTAATGGATTTGACAAAGAAGACGCGTTCAAAACGGAAGGAAAAGTGTGAGATGATGGGGCTGGGGCTGGGGCTGAGGCTGGGATATACGGAAATGGAAACAGAAGAGAGAAAAATAGAAATAGGATGAGGAATCGTTAACAACAAGAGACATATAAAAGTGGTATCGAATAGGTGTATATATGCTTGTTGTTTATACTCGGGGTTATCCGGGAGTCTTTTGGTTGAACAATAACACTCTTAAAGAAAATGTCAATTGCAGCAAAAGACCGCTGGAAAAATGTTCCAAATTGATTGGTGGACACAAGCAATTGTGATATTAATTTAAATTACTATTACATCTAAAGTATACATTATTTAAATATTAAGAATATAATTACTAGTTCACAATGTAATAATCGAAGTTACGTTGGGGCGAAAAACACACTCAAAATCCAAAGACTTTACAGTTATCATATGAATATAGCACAAGTTATTATGAAGGATAAAGTAATCGTTTAAAGACAGATAATACTTTTAATAATAGGTGAATTCTCTTGAGAAAGAGTAAGCATTTGTTGGAGGAGCTAAAATAATATTTATTTTATCTCTGCTTCGATAGTAATCGAACCCAGAATGTTCGGCTTAGGACGCTGGTTATTTATTTAGTCGACCCCCGAATCTAACCCTTCAAAACCTTCAATATACTGTTCATTGCTCGCCTTACCAAGATGATGAGTTAAGTTTCAGTTTATTTTTTAATAATTAATGATTTGTTCAGGTAAATTAGTTACATGAAATGTTTGTTTCCAAACAACTTATTTTCTTATTAAAAGCAGGTACAAAAATAATACAAACATAATAAGTTTAAATGGCGTGTTATTTGTTAAGAAGGAAGCCATTGAGTGTTTTTCTCCGAACTCTATCAGTAGCCAATGAA
Organism: Sepiola atlantica; assembly: GCA_963556195.1. Classification (NCBI taxonomy): domain Eukaryota; kingdom Metazoa; phylum Mollusca; class Cephalopoda; order Sepiida; family Sepiolidae; genus Sepiola; species Sepiola atlantica. The sequence goes on from OY744518.1 coordinate 42,148,407, forward strand.
AACGCTTTAGACAGTATTAGGAGTAAATTCCATAAAGAAAATCGAATGATATTTCTTTCAGATATATTCTTCATTAGTGTCAAGTAGAGGGCAGGTGACTGTAGAAGAAAACGAACCGTTTCTTAATTTTACGAAACCATTTGTAAAGTCGAAAAGCTACTCAAGGATGAAGTTTAATGATATCGATAAGTTGTCAGTTTAAGGATAAACAGTTTTATGAGAGAATTGAAAACGATTAGTTTAATAAATAAGATGTGATTACAGTTTGGATTGTTTATGATGTGTCATTTTTGATATTGGAGTGTAGTCCGCGGGAGCAGAGCCATATCAATATGCTCCACACAGAGGAAACCTTTCAAAGGAAACTGTTTCCATGAACATTTCCGCAGAACTAGGCACATAGAAGTATGAAGTCTTTTTTTCCGTTGGTGTAGAAATACAAATTTTGCTCTAGGGAACAAGATATTGGGCTCACTCGAGCCACTTCAATGTAAAAGTGGGTAAAGAATGACTAGACTGAAGTGCGGCTGTAAATAACAGCTCATATTATCCCCCATCATAGTTTGAAGTGGATTTTCTACACTGTCGAGGCATAAAAAAATCCGAGTAATAGTACTCTATTAAAAGACGTATATCATCTTAAATAGGTAAAACATTGTATCAAAGTCATATACTTTCTGGGAAGGTAGCATGATCAAACTTTTTTTTTCCAGAAACCTTAACATCATATTAGATATATGAGTCCAATTCAAACCTGGAGGCAAAATCAGTTCTAGGAACTTATTTAAAAAGAGGATTTACCAGCGAACGGACCATTCATTTCACGACCGGCAGGTTTTTCTACGCTGCATAGAACACAAATAGCGAATGCTGCCTGTCTTCTATAGCGCCGACCGCGACTCTAGTACATCATTTTGCGGATAGCAGTGGAGACAACGACTTGGCGGATGTGGGAAACCCGTCTATTTAGGTAGATTTACATCCATGTTGACGATATTGTACGCCAGAATCATATTAAATCGCATCATCAAGGGAGATCAGATTTAGTATTTGCTGCCGTTTATCGTTGGTAAACGTCGAGAGTTATGCCACCCTCCTCATTGGCTACCGTTGAAAATGCTCTAGATTTAAGATATGTTTTTTTGTAAATAAGGATGTGTTGCTTGGATAGCACACTCATGAATGGACCAGAGTTATGTATGAGGAACGTAAAATGTCTACTGTTAGGTTAGAAAAGGATCTACGCATCAGGTTCCTAACCATCTAACATAGCGGATGAAGAAAGGTCTGGTGAAAAGGACGGAACTTTGCGAATACTATTGACGGTAACTTGTCTAACTTGTATCATAAGAAAGGCAAGTGTATCATTATGTTTACTCACTAGAAGTTCAAACACAAGTCATCGTCAACAATTGTTCATTGATAAAAACCGGTGGTGTCCCCTGGAGTCTTAGTGACAACAAGCCTTCCCAGATTTTCAGTACTCTCCACTTCTTTTTGATATCGATTGCAAATGAATTTGCGGTATCGAAATAGCCGCTTACCATTGATTTTTTGATGGTAACGAGCATTGACCGTCTCTTGAATGTGATTCGCAATCATTATTATTATTATTGTTATTATTATTATTATTATTGTTATTATTATTATTATTATTATTATTATTATTATCATTTACTTACTAGTTATTGCTCTCAAGTGCGGCCCTATGAAGACTGAGTGACAACAAGTATCCTAGGACTTTATAGCGCACTGTGCTCTTTTCAGTTACAACTCCAATTCACTTTGGATTAGCGTAACAGTCGTTTACCAGTTAGCAACGACCGTTTGTAATCTTTTGAATTTGAGTGATAACAAGCTTATAAAAAATTCGTGTAATTTCCGCATCCATCCAATGTTGTTATGAATGGTGACCCTTGTTGGGGATTTTGTGTGAAAGCAGCCGAGGCTAGTGCAGCGATTTGTGTTTGGGGTGTCAGGTTATATTATTTCTTTTTAGTTTTCTATTGACTGATATTATGTTCTCTCTATATTTTAGTTGTAATTCTTTTTACACTTACCTGTTGTTGGTCGCGGTCAGCAGGTAATGAAGGCTCAACATTTGACTTCATAGTTGTTTATGCTAATGAGTCACCGCTTATCAAGCCCCAAATGCAACTCGAGGATAAGGGTCAATGAGTTTTTTTCTGTTGGACGGTAAAACAATACCATAATAATTGGTGACGATTGTGGAAACTTGGCAGAATTTTATTAGTAAAGGAGACGGTTAAACAAGAATAATTTTGATTTAAATTTATAAAGACAAGATGTAGTAAGCTGACCAGCAGGCCGGTGGTATTGTGTTCAACATAAAAGTGGCGAATTTTTGTTTTCATGTTTTTATTGGAGGTAATTATTGCAACACGGACTTAGGAGTAGTAGTAGGTTTAAGAGCCATTGTGACAGCGGCTTTGTTACCATCAACCTTAGGTATGTTAATGTTCAGTCCAAGGAGGTTCACTCTATCAGGTATTACCTTCTTTTGGTTAGTTTATAGGCGCCCCTATCGATAAATTTTGAATTGCCCTTGTGCCCAACTACCTGCAGAGGAGAAAAATAAACATACAAAAAGTGAACATAAAAATGATGCGCTACCGAATATAGAATATTGAAAAATATTTTATTTTATATGACGGAGAAAAACACACGACGCAATCAAAAACAATGTATGAAAGTAAAAAAAAAAGCTAAAAAACGTTTCTGAAGCTAAAACAACGCAGATCAATGTAATAACTGATATTACTGAATGGATTATGAGACGCCATGTTTTAATTTGAATAGGTGTCTGTTTATTGTTCATCTATCCATTCGGTTATTCCAAATAGTGGTATAGCCAATCAAAACACTGTAAAACAAGAAAAGCGTGTAAGTTGAAGGGGGCGACCCATATTTAGTAAGTCTAACTATAATAGGTAAAGCCTATAGCAAGAAATAAGAAATCAAACAATGACGATTAATTGTTCCTATTAAGAATGTTTCTCGGCGTAAGCTGGGGGCAGTGGAAGTAGATTTAACGTGGGAGTGAGAATTACTCCGTCTCGCTGTATGTATGACTTTTTCAGGAGCGACGGGCAAGCAATACAAACGTGGAAATTACTGGAAGCGAACGAGACGGGCGCATATTTTACGAAAACAAGCATCACATTTGAGTATAAAGCGTTACCCTAGTGGGTTTTTTTTATCGCTTGTGTTTACATACGTATAATGCCTAATGAAAAATAGGAAACTCGACTTTACTTTACTACATATTTATGAATTAGGTTAAATCATTATGTTATTGTATTTTTATAAATGTATTGATACTACTGAAATAAAATTATTTGCTTGGTAATATTATTACTTATTATTATTTAAAATACACCTAAATAACTACATAATGAAATGCCATTCGCTATCCCTCGTTTTACTCGTCTTACACTCTTTCTCTCTCGCTTCTATTAGTTAAAAAAACTCATAGTATTTAAGTGTTTTCAAGTAACGACATTTAAACCTGAAAATACATGTCAGCTCAAAATGCATTGTATATGTTTTTCGAAAAATAAATCACCAATAACTAACCAATGAGAACTCTTTTAGCTAGGAGAAAATATTGTATCCGTTCTAGTACTCTGCTCTTTTTCTTTCCTTTGTCACTGTCTTGACTTAGGCAATTTTAAGTGTTACCTAAATACATTGTGCCCTTTTTGTGGAAGCTGTATTTTCTTTGCATATAACCCCGAATTAACGTCTAACTGGGGAGTTGAGTGCAACTAAATAAGGACCAACCAATGCACACATAATCTGTCATTAGTTTTTAAAAATGAATTATTTCTGTACAAGCACATCGCAATAACATGTTTTAATAATATTATCATCTTTATAATATTTTTGATCAATTCGCGGTTTACAAATCCTATTCGTTCTTACTTATATGAAAAAAATACATGTAAAATAGCATGTATTTGAACTTAAAATGATTTACAAAGTTGTGTAGCTTGGTAATAATATTTTATTTTAAGTGGTCCGTCATTTCTTAAAATTGTGGCGTCGTGACGTAACATCCGGTTCTATGGTCTCACATCAGTCTAATGACCCGAAGCTTTGATGTAATATCCGTCTATACCGAATTACAACTGTTAATTAATCAGCGTGATACAGGAAAATAAACCAAAGTTTTTTCTGATGTATTCCGTTTTCTGATTTAATCATTTATGAATGTTTTTGGAAATATCGTTTACTTTTAAGCCATTTTTTTTTTCATTTCAATAAATATTAGATTAATAGTAAACACAATATATTTCAATATTTTAGAATGAACCTTACGTAAACGCGAGAAATAGACACCCGCACACTTTAAACTATCTTGTAATATTAATAATATGGAGTGTATTTTCATTTATATTTATGTATAATTCATTGTTGAAATAAATCGCTATTTAAAACTAAATTTAGCTTTTAGTGTGTCAAAGTCCAGTGTCAATATTTACGAGTTTTTTTCTGATTTTTAGAAGTTGACATTTATGGATATCTATTTATCTCTGGTCCCTTTCTCTCTCTCTCCCCATATGTCTCGCGCGTTCCACACACACACATACACACACAAACACCCCCCACACACACACACACATATATATATATATATATATATATATATATATACAGGGTGTTTCAAAAGTCTTGGGAACATTACAAATGCGTATATCTCATGAACTATTCCAGGTAGAAAAATGAAACTGGTGCCATTTTAAAGCTTGCTTAATCAAGTTTTTGGTCATACTAATGATTTTCGTGTTATCTTTCCAGGTGCAGTAATGGCGTTCTCTAAACAAGACAAGGCATTTTGCGTCCTCCAATTTGCAAAGACTGAATCGTGGACATGTGTTCAGCGTGCATTTCGCAGGAAATTTAAAAAAGGAGCCCCTGAAAGGAAATCCATTGTCAGATGGCATGCTAAATTTGTGAAAGATGGGTGTTTGTGCCCAAGTAAGCGAACAGGTCGCCCTTCAACTTCAGAAGATGCAGTTGAGCAAGTTCGGACAGCCTTTCAGCGGAGCCCCCGTAAATCAGTTAGAAGAGCCAGCAGGGAACTTCAGCTTGCTCCAGCAACTGTCTGGCGTGTCTTAAGGAAACGACTGCATATGGTACCTTACAAGCTCAAGTTGGTCCAAAAGTTGAAGGACACTGATAAGCCACTTCGCCGTGACTTTTGCATTGCTATGCAAGAGAAGTTGGAAGATAACGGCTTTGATGACCGGCTTGTTTTTAGCGATGAGGCGACCTTCCATCTGAATGGCAAAGTTAACAAGCATAACACTCGCATATGGGGTACTGAGAATACTCATGAACTTCTTGAGCACGAGCGACATTCACCAAAAGTGAACGTGTTTTGTGCCATTTCCAAGAAAGGTGTCTATAGACCGTTCTTCTTTGAAGAGGCAACTATCACTGGTGAATCCTATCTCAACATGCTGGAAGACTGATTAATGACTCAGTTGGAACAAGCAGAATCTGATGACTTCATTTTTCAACAAGATGGTGCACCACAACACTGGAGTCTTAGAGTAAGGCAGTTTCTTAACACAAGGCT